>CM031387.1:7726339-8229526 GCA_018350135.1 Citrus trifoliata
TTTTAATATTGTGTTCCATGAGGATTTGGTTCTTTATGCGGGCATACTATCACAGTAATTGTCTATGTCTTCACCTCTGCTTATGTACTCTTGGCAGTTGTAGACAAATTTTTGGATGTGGTTATTATATGTGTTATCTTTGTTTTCATCTGTATAAAAATATGAAACAGGAGACCAGGATGAGGTCAAATGCAAGATTTTGTTAGTGATAATGGAAAATGTTAGCTGTGGTGATATCAGAAATTTTGTTGAAGAGGACGTAGAACTGCCAATGCAATGTCTTCTGGTAACAACTCTATGCATGGGCTTAACAATCATAGGTTTCAGGCTAAAAACTCTGATTTTGTAAACAGGTAACATCTTTATCCAGGTTCGCTGGAAATGACTGCTTGTGCAAATTCTTATCTGAGATTTTATATTAAACTATGTGGGTCTGGCACAAGTTTAGAATCTGATTGCTCAAAATTGATTTGAAGTCGAATATATGTTTTGTTCAGTAGGCATAAAATTGAAACACATCTTGCTCCAACGAAACAGAAAGAAGACAATTTCATTTCTTTTCAAGATCGAGAGGCTATGGTACCACTACTCTTGCATTTTCATGCTAAACTTTCCATTATAAAATTACAATGAAGATTCTAATTCTCTTGCATTAAATAAAATTATGGCAGGAGCTTTATTCACGAGCTAGAATGCAGAAAGAGGAGATCCATAGTCTTCGTCAACAAATTGCTGTTGCTTGTCTGAAGGTTTAACATTTCTTTGCTTGCCTTTTCTTGTCTGCACGTGGAAAGTATACATTCACTGCACTTTTATGTTTCTGACATAGGCTAATCTGTATCATATCAGGAATTGCAGCTTCAGAATGAGAAATATACACTGGAGAGGAAAGTCTCTGAGTTGAGGATGGTTGTTTCTCTTGAACAATAATCTCTTAATATGCATATGCATATGCATATATATACATACATACATATTAAGTAATGTTGTTTTGAGTGGTAGGCAATTGATGAGAAGCAAAATGAAGCAATCACTTCTGCCTTAAATGAATTGGTTCGAAGGAAAGGTGTTCTTGAGGCAAATTTAAAATTGGCTCATGATTTGAAGGTAAATAGCAGGTTCCACATATATACCTTGTCCAACAACAAGGTAGAAGTGTTTACAATGGTATGCTATATTTAAAATAGTAGGCCATAAGTCCATGATTGAACAACTGATCTGAGTGACAATATCAATGTTTTGAAAATGGAAAATTACAGGCATTTTAAATGGCTCTTGGCATGTATGTATGGAGATGTTAATTTATAATTTCTAGTTAAATTATAGTAAACTAAATTCCCTGTATGATCCTCTTGAAGTTAAGATTCTAATATCAGCTTTCATTTTTAAAAAAAAAGAGAAATTGATTGTAACAGTACAACCTCTCATTAGATAAAGCACCTTAAATTGGTTGTGAACTTTGGTCTTTATCTATATGCTAAGATTGAGAGAAGATTTTACTAAAACAAGGAAGTTGACGGGCAAAGACAGTACTGCTTTGAAACCTAACCTTATTGAAACAGAATCAGTTCTCTAATAATTAGTGGTTTAGGTTTTATGGATTGTGTCTGAATATAAACATACTCCCTTTTGTGGCCCAAGAGCTTCCCAGAAATGGATTGTACTAAACCCTATAAGTTTTTCGTTTAGTCAGGTCCACAGGTTTCATCATAAATTGGACAATATGAAGATAATGTACTGCATTCTGTAATAGTGATCACATAGGTAATAACATATATTGTCTACGATAGGTTTCATGAGCTTTATAATCAGTAGATTTCTTTCTTCATGACTCCATTTGAAGTCTAGATGATTTCTTTCATGCTCAACCATCTAAACCAATATATAAAGATATTATTGGTGGATATATCTAATATGCACAGATTTGTGATAATAATATGTCAGTTTTACTTTTCTCACAAATCACCTTAGCTATTGCTTCTCTGATTCTCCTTTTGTATACATGATTCTATTTTAAGTGCAACTGTTTAAGGTATTGCTTTGCAGGTTGCTGAGGATGAGAGATATATGTTCATGTCATCTATGCTTGGATTATTGGCTGACTATGGTCTTTGGCCTCGGGTCACAAATGCTTCTGCCGTATCCAACACTGTAAAGGTATTAACTGAGCAAAGCTAAACTATTTTACCCTGGTTACAGAAAAGGAAAAACCAAAAATCACCAAGGTAAAAAACAGTAGCTAACCTTGTTGTTAGAATGAAAGGGGAACTGAAAACTGCAAAATGGCAGTCCTCAAGATATTCATAATGTTGTATAAACACATTTCTTACTTTTCTGTTTCTAGAATTATATTTTCTGATACTTGTCTATAAATTAGGACTTACCTATCTTTTTCTTTAACATATGCAGCACCTGTATGATCAGTTACAGTCGCAGATTCGAACTTCTTACGTAAGCTTTCCTTTCACAAAATTTTTCACCTCTTTTATTATGTATGAATCATAGTACCTTAAATACATTACATATTCTTGTTTCTCATTCACTCAAAATCATGAAGCAGTATCAATATTGCATCAGAAGAGAAAATACTTCTCCATAGGTTGGGTAACTACAAACCTGAGCTTTATGTAATTTTTGGTCTACCTCTTTGGATCAATATATATAACCTTGCTTCTCCATGTTTTTGCATTGGACCCTTCAGTTTTTGAGGTGTAAATATTGAGAGCTTCCTTTCATCTTCCTAATTTTATGCGTGCATACAGCCATGTTCGCAGAGGAAAAGAAACCTATCAATGGAACTTCCTGTTTTGTTTTTCCAGATTTTTTTTGTTTTTTATAGCTTTGGAAGATTTTTTTCTGTTTTAAAAATGTACAATTGTGCAATATTGCTTGGTTGTCCCTTGTAGTTGGAGGTCGCTGCATTTATTGTGTGTTTGATGTATGTCTAAATTTTTTTATATAACTTTTTAAGTTGGTGATATAGGTTTTTTTTTTTTTTTTTTTTTTTTTTTAACTTCTATCACAGGATAGAATTAGAGATTTAACACGAGAGGGGGGAACTGATGCTGGAGCTGGATCTATTGATACGGTAGTACTGGCATGTAATCTACTTGATTTCAATCTTGTTGCTTTTCTTATCTTTTCCTCGTCTTTGCTGTGATAATTTTTCAATGTTTTTGTTCCCATTTTATTATGACATTCTTTATGCTATTTTGCATTCTCTTGGTTGCAGGATCGGCATGGTGTTCCTGTGCATACACCCAATGCTGCAGATCGTACTGAACCAACTGACAATATGCCAAGAACCATTCATGATGACAATCATAGTGAAATGAAAAATTTATTGCGCAACAGTCAAATGCAGCAGCTAGTCAATAATGATAGTTCTCACGGTTTCTCATTTGACAGGTTAGGATGATATATTTTATTTTGTCTTGCAGTTTTAATCTTCTTTATCTCATTGTATTTGGCTATTCATCTTGTTATTTCATCAGATATGATGAAACTTACTTTAGCTACTGTTTAAACAATTGTATATTATTTAGTCTTGATGCAAAGCTTTTAAATCCCAAGGAGCATATATCTTATTTCTTTTTTTAAAATTAAAAAGAAAGAAGAAAAAAATGCCAACGATATATATGATGCTTTGGGGTCATCATTTCGTGTGACGGCATGTTTTCTCTGTTATATTTAATAAAACATATCTGATGTATGTTAGCATGTTTTCTCCATCTCAGTCTTTGAATCCAGTAACCACCCAGGAAACTGTGTCACCAGTTGAATTTATTTTGCATGTGAACCTCTCATGCTAAACACTCTATGCAGACAGCTTTTGTTGGCCTGATAGTAATAATGTAGATTTTCTTTCATCCTTGAGTATTATAGCTTCATCTTGTCTATAAATTTGATTTTCTCCTATTTTTTGAGATTGACAAGCTAACTTGGTTGTACATGGGAAAACTCTTTGGATTTGACCAAGTTGACTTGTGCAAGTAGAAGCAAAAATTAGCTGAGTAGCCAAATTGCGTGTTCATTGGTCTGTCTGATGGGTCTGTCCATGGTTATTCTTGACCTCCCCCCCCCCCCCCCCTTCGTTTTCTGCATTTAATGACATCACAAATTTGCATGTTTAGTCATGTCAGGTGCATCACTTTCGAAATGTGCTAAAGAATTGTTACTTGTATTCTTTAGTCTCAAAATGTTGATGGATCATGATACAGAAAAACACCATCGCATTGCTGGATCCTGATCACTTAAAATCTAATAATATTCAGAATGACTATGTTTTCATCTTTTCCTTGTCATGCATTCAAAAATCTGTAATCGTTGATTTTTTTTTTTTTGAGAAAGTGCAATTTTTAGTTTGAATTGAAGGGAGTTTACGTTTATCATGCTGTGCAATTTGTTCTTTGAACATGCATTATTAAGCAGGAAATTATTTTACCTTTTTCTTATTAAAAATCCCTTTCTTCTGATATTTTTCAATTCTTACCTAACCATGCATTTGATTCTTAACAGAGAAAATCTTGGCAATGTTCCTAATGCATTAGATTTAAGGGTCGCTAGGGGACCAGATGAGATGAATGCATGGTTTCCTAGTACACACGACGAGATTGCTTCCTCTACTTCTGAAGGTTGCTGATATATATTTTTTGGTAAACAATTTATGACTTTTTTTGGAATCTAAGATGGGTCATTGCAATTCAGGCGGCCCTGGTATTGAGGGATTTCAAATTATTGGTGAAGCTACACCTGGAGAGAAACTTCTTGGATGTGGATATCCTGTCCGTGGAACTACTCTTTGTATGTTTCAGGTGAAAATTTAACTTATATGAACAGTGAAATATGTTAAGCAGTTATTCGCATAACGCATTAACATTTAATAGCTTAAAAATTTGTGTTTTAGTGGGTTCGTCATCTCCAGGATGGCACCAGACATTATATTGAGGGTGAGCTTGAAATAAAATTTTGACTTTTTGGCGATAGGCTTGTTAAAATATTTTGATTTACATGTGAATATTTGGTTCAGGAGCCACAAATCCAGAGTATGTTGTCACAGCTGATGATGTTGATAAACTAATAGCTGTTGAGTGCATACCAATGGATGATCAAGGCCGTCAGGTAATATATTATAGAATGATGTTTATTGCATGTCATATAACCAGCATTTCTTTTTCTTTCTGCACGTAAAAAACCATGCATAATCTTCCAACTGATGTTAAAAGTTAGTATATGAGTTGAGATCTTTCTGGTCATAAAATATGTGGGACCTTACAGATAACTGAACCAAGTGCACTACCATCTCTTCTCTAAGATTGACATGACTTATTGAACTTTCGTGAGAAAACTGAGGTATTTCTTTTTGGATTCAACCCTAATATTTAAACTAGATGATGTTCCCATTCCTGAAGTACTTATAGTTGATCAAGATTGCTGCGAGGCAATTGCATCTACATTAAAAGTTTCACTTTCTCCTTGTGGTAGTGAATTTAGAATTTTAATATGCATATTCATATGCTTATATTCAGAGTCATAGAGTTTATATCACCTTTCTGGGAAAAAAAGGCAGTTAAATCGTTGGGAGATTCGGTTTTTCTGCTTGTAGACATTTTTTGAAACTTGTATATTCTTGTAAAAATTGAACATGTTAGCTTGCTTGATGCTTGCTGAATTTATACTTCCTCTCTTTTGGCTGCATTAATAGATCCCTTGTTAAATATGAAGTTCATTTCTTTCAGTATTCAATTTAGCCTTTTGTAATGCTCCGCTAAAATCTTCCCAGTGACACAAAAGTTGCAACTTTTGATGTTTTTGGTACATGAAGATGTTGTCTTCCTGAACATTTCTCTTGCACGACTTGATGTTTTCAGGGGGAGTTAGTGAGGCGTTTTGCTAATGATCAGAACAAGATAAAGTGCGGTAAGTGTCTATGATTTGACTTGATTTATGTTGGACCTAAGAGTCATAAAACTTGGTAGTGGTGTGAACATTGCTTTTGCAGTATAATCTGACTTCCTTAAGAATTCAATGAAAGTGATGTTCATATACTTAACATGCATTTTAGTAACTTGGTAGATCTCTTGAGTTGATACAAGAGGTCTGGGTTTCGAATCGCACTCTCATGGGAGGGATGTAATGTCAATCATTCTATGCTCAGGTATTAAATTTTAGAAATAATGAAAATTTGTATCTTAGTAAGTTGGTGAAATCTATAATGTTGGATGCACATTATAGTAGAGCCTTGTTTGGACCTTTGGGTTAAAATGTAGGCTGGATTCCATTGAACATTGATCAGTAATTTTTTTCCTCCTGTATTAATTTATTGTGAAAAAGAAGAAAAAATTTGCTTGAAGTGACTTGGAAAGTATCAATTCTTGGTTTGGTGCCTCATATAGTTTCAGCTGTTGCTCTTCTCATCTTGAAAAAGCTATATACATTTTAGAATAGAAAATACAGATGTGCATATCACTAGGATAATCTTCTAATTTGTTAGGTTTTCACCAATAAATTTTTGTTGTTTGCATAGTCTGACAAGCTCTTTTGCAGACCCGGATATGCAGAGCGAGATTGATGCATACATCTCCAGAGGTCATGCCACATTTAGTGTTTTAATGCTGGTAGGTTTTGTTTATTTAGCGGCTGTTCCAAATATGTAATGTTAGTGTTTATTTCAAAGAAACTTTCTTTAACTATTAACTCATTAAAAATAATATTCTTGAATATTATAATTCATTTTTTTGCATTAAAATTATAATACTATTTTAACATATAAGTATATTTAAATTTATTATTAAATATTTTTAATATTAAATTTAAATTTATTATTAAATTAATATTAAAAATATTTAGTTACATTTTGATAAAATTTTAAATTATTAAATAAGTATATTATAATTGTTGGAAATATATTTCATAAATAAAAATAAAAATAAAAATAAAAATTTATTTGAATGAGTATTTATATTTAATTAATTCAAAAAATTTTAGTATAATAAATAATTCAAAAAATTTTAGTTAATAATAAAAAATTGTAATAATTCAATTAACCTATGATTAAATAAATATTTATTTATTTCAATTAGTTTTAATAACAACAATAATTATTTTTTAATTATATTAAGCGACTTTTCATTTGTAATAATTCAATTAAACTATGATTAAATAAGTATTTATTTATTTTTAATTTATTTTAATAATGACAATAATTCTTTACTGTTGCTATCCAATTTAATCTTAAACTACACCAAACCCAAGACAGTATTAAACATAGTCAAATGTCATTCTACCTCATCTCATCATATCCTATCTTATCCTATCCTATCCTACATACCAAACGCAAGTGATTTTAGTAATAACAATAAAGTACATGATTCACTCTTACAGAGGAAAATGAATATCACTTTTAACTAACAATGCAGCAAGCTGCCTCCTCAACCACAGTTCATGAATATGAAATATAATATTTGTAATCCCAAAACTGTTGTAGATAAGAGCATAACAAAATTATTGTAGCATGTAGGGAAGAGGAAGGAGAATTCTTTGAAAAAATTCTCAAGTTTACAAATTGTTGAACTTAAAGTCAAGGATCCCGGGCACATAAAATTAAGAAAGATAGAAAGAGAAATGAAAAAAAGAATCCCAAGTCATCTGTTCCAATGTATCATGAATGTGATATAGCCTTAAAATTTTCTTATTCTGCAAGGAATGATCCTGGAAGGCTCATCTATTCTTCATCCTTCATCAGTTTTTATTTTGTACTTTCCTAGATTGTTTGCTTGTGTAAAATGTCTTTCTGCTTTTCCGTTGGGCAATAAATTCACAAAAAGTAATGCAAAAATGTGAAAGAGTATACATCTGTTGTAACTTAAAGTTTTGCTACAACTTTAACAGATGGATTCTTCTGAGAATTGGGAGCAGGCAACTCTTATATTGAGACAGTCGATTTACCGAATCAAGATCGATAGCACGGAAGCTATAATTGAAGAGAGACTTCTAAAGGAAGTGTCGGTATGATATTTACATTTGATACGGCCTGTGAACAAGAAGACTTTTTATTTTAATTTTGAGTGCAATAGTTATTATCATAACTCAAGTCAGACCACTTGTTGAACAATAACTGATTGACAAAGCATAATGTATATATTGCATTCAAACTATTCACCCTTACTGCCAAGTTTAGTGAACTCTTAAATCAATTAATTACCAATGTGTAGTGTAATCTATAATTTTTCTGCTTAGTAATAAGTAAGTACTCCATTGATATCATTGGCAATTTTTAAACATGAAAGCTAGTAGACATCATTATTTCATTTTTGACAAATTCTACATTGACAACAAATCTTGCAAGGATATGCATGGTTAGAAGTTGTTAACCATGAACACCTTGATTGAACTTTTTTTTTAATAATTATTTTGGTCAGTTTGAAATTTGAATACGATGCAGTTTTCCTCAACGTTTAGGATTACATAAATAAATAAATAAAAAGGTTTGATTTTAATACAGCAGAAAGTTCCATCACTTATATGTGAACATATCATAATTTTTTTTAATCTTACTGATATTGCAGATCAAAGTTCCTTGTGGGCTCTCAACACAATTTGTTTTAACATTCTCTGATGGTTCTTCATATCCTTTCAGCACGTACAATGTTCGGTAATACATTACTTACTTTAAACATTTGAATTTCTCATGGAATTGATTTTGATATTCTTGATTTATTTCCTAATAAATCATCATTGCATTACCTCATTGTCCATTGTTTAGTCCATAGTTTTGCTTTGCTAAGGGAAGAAAAAAAGTAATAATTAGTCAAAGGAAAACACAGGACCTGTTGTTTATTTTTGCTACTGATAAGTATAGTTTATTTGTGCTACTGATAATAAGACCTATACATTCATTTTCCTGTTTAGTTCCAGTTTCTTATGCCCTACTAAGTTTCAACTTTCTTTCCTTTGTCTCAACAAGACTGTAAAGTGAAACATGTCTTGTATAAATGTTATCGTGGCTCTCTTTGGATAATTGTGAAGACTCTTTATTTGGTGCATTTATTAACATAGCAGTTTCTTACTTGAGGCATTTGATTTTTTTTTTGTAGAATGCGTGATACTCTTGTGCTGACAATGAGAATGCTCCAGGGCAAGGTAATGTTTCTTATATTTTTGTCAGTTGAATTAGTATGCAATCTGTTTATTCTGACCACTGTATTTCGAACTGGTACATCTCTGGAGCAGGCATTAGATGACAAGCGAAAGGGAAGAGCTTAGAACCTTTTTCCTTCATTCAAGTATTGAAGTATAGATTTATAGTCACCGTTCATTCATGACTAGATAATTGAAGATAATAAAATAGCATCAAGGTTTGTACCATAATTTGAATTTGGTGTGAGCGTATTATAGCTATCATTGTAATATTGTTATTAATCACAAATACATTGTAGTCAAATTTTCATTTGTACATGTATTTTGTCATATTAACTTAATTTCTTTAGGTAATGCTCAGGGTAAAGGTTTGATTCTAGTGGTAAGGAGTGAGTTTTTTTAAAATTCGGGTTTTGATTTTGAACCTCATTAGCGTGTATGCATTAATAATAAGAAAAATTAATGATCAATAAATTTTATTCTAAATATGTTGTGCTGTGCAACTTCGGCATGATATGCACGTTAGTGTTAAAGCGTAATCCTTTAATCTTTTTATTTTTTTAAAAAGAAGCTGATTTGTAAGAAAAGAAGTTATCTTTAAGAGGCGTCAATTTGTGTAATCGTGTTGTGTTTTATTCTATTATGTTAAATTTAAACTAATATAGATATGATGCATTTATTAATAGCGTTAAAACAT
This sequence comes from Citrus trifoliata, assembly GCA_018350135.1. NCBI lineage: Eukaryota > Viridiplantae > Streptophyta > Magnoliopsida > Sapindales > Rutaceae > Citrus > Citrus trifoliata. The sequence goes on from CM031387.1 coordinate 7,736,175, forward strand.
TGAATTTACATATTTAACATATTTAATAAAAAATAAAATTTAATTAAAAATAAATGTCAAAATTTCTTAAAAAATTAATCATAAATAAATATCATGACATGATAAATTTATAACATAATATAATATGACATGAATAATTAATCTAATGTTTGACATATATATTAATTAATTTTGCAATAATATTATCATATTCTAATATTTATCAACACATACTAATTTTTCAGCATCTGCGGTTATCTCTCATTATTAATTTTCATACGGGCGAGATAAATTTAGTAATTTAATTAACAATGGATGTAATACAGTAGTGTAGAAATGCAAGTCTAACAGTAAGATGGCAGATGGTTCAATTTTTTTTTTTTTGAGTATACAAATAGTTCAAATTTTGCATTGCGACTACTGGAGCAAGAAAGTCAAAAACGAGCATGGCAAGGTGAAAAACTCAATCTCAGGATGGCCCTACAAGATAATTTGGTCAAAAATTTTTTTGAAAAAATTACGAGCCAAGCCATAATTCGTTGTCTTCTACTGATAGAAGTGGGAACTTTCTTGCAATTTTCTCTCCAATTTCCTCAAATTTTATCTGACTAACAAGGTAGTTGAAAGGAATGGAGCACATTGAAACGGGGAGAGTACCTCTCCGCCCAGTCAATAGCAGGGTAACATAATATATTCACCTAATTTAATTTCTCAGTCTCTGTCAAAATGACAGATATGTGTTGTTGTTGATCAACTATAGTAAATAGAAATTAATATCTAATTAACTTTCTTTTGTTTATATTTTGAGCAGTTTTGCATACATAGTGTGATTGATTGACTGACTGCATATAGTTGAGAAGAAAATTTAGACACAAACCTTAGCAAGTTTCATTTTTAGCCAGTAACTAGACAGTTTGATGGTTGATTGTCGTTTTTTCTTAGTCCCTTGATTTTTCTGTAACCCACTTTTGATGATTGAAGTATAACCAAGTCTCAATTACCTAATTACTCAAACTCCATACTTGCCGCTGAATGGTTTTCAGGTAGTTTATTTGACAGGACACCTGAGTTCAAATCTAAGGGGTGGTAGAGGCTAAAAAATTGATTTTGGCCTTTGCTCACACTCCTAACTTCTTAAAGAGAAAAGGAAAAATTTCCAGACTTCTCATACCTCACAAGAAACCTTGCCTGTTGAATCACATTTGTTTTCAATATCTTATTTTCTTTATCTCTTGGTTTCGTTGAGAGGCTATTTTGACAATTTAAGAATACTCATTTTCATTTGATCTAATGTTACCTTCACGCATTGATTTTCGAATATTGATTTTCAAATTATGTTCTTTTGATGGTTGCAAAAGAAATTTACCTTCTACTTGATTGAGAAATGTGAGTGCGTGCGTATATATATTTGTATTTTTATTGCTCTTTATCTTATCTGACTTTCATCTCTATATCATAGGATTCTGAGGTGCCTTGTAAACATAAGAAATGTGGACTTGCGATTTTGTTCTTTATCTTGGAGGCTGTATCAGTTGTACTGGATATATTTGAAAAAAGCAAGGGGGCTTCTCTTGCTGCGTTCCTTTTTTCAGCATTTGGTTTTGCTATGACTATTTATGTTTGTTTTTTGGAAAGAACTTTCACTGCTATCAAACCACAAGCTGACAGGCAACTTGGGATATTAGATATTGCCTTCTCTGTGCTCCAATTGATTGCTACATTGATTCATCTTATTCTTTTAGTTTCTGATGCGAAGTATAATTATAATGCATCTGTTCTTTTTCCACTAGCCTTTGCTATCATTGCTGTCCTGTTTGTTTTTAAAGAGAGAGATACATCTACTGACTCGTCTCGGCAAGATTTGTCTCCGTCAGCTAATGATTCTCTACTTAGTACTCCTTTTGAACTTTTTCTGAGTGGGATTACGGTGGAAGGTGACAACTCTGAGAATAACTTACGCTTGTCCGGACAAGTCCAAGGTGGTGGATATTTTTATCTATAAAACACAATTTTATGACCTTTGCTGGAATTTAATATGACTCATTGCAAACTCAGAGGGCCCTGGGATTGAGAAATTCCGGATTATTGGCGAAGCTAAACCTGGAGGGAAACTTCTTGGATATCCCGTAAATGGGACTACTCTCTGTACATTTCAGGTGAATTTTTGTGTTAACTTGTAAGAGAATTGAAATATGTTAAGGCACTTTTTTACATAATGCATTAACCTTTTGCATTTTAACAATTTATATATTAGTGGATTCGTTTTCCCGAAGATGATACCAGGCACTCTATTGAGGGTAAGCATTGAAATGTGTTTTGACTTCTTGGTACTGTGCTAGCTAAAAGAGTATTTGACAAGTCATAGCCTTTTATTTCAGGAGCCACAGAACCAGAATATGTTGTCACAGCTGATGATATTAATAAACTGATAGCTCTTGAGCACACGACAATAGATGATGAAGGACACGAGGTACAAATTTGGAATAATGGTTTTTATGAATGAAATCTTTGTTATTGAAAGTTCATGTTTCAACAGCTACAACTCAAGACTGTGTAGTTCAAAATATGTGTATACATAATTTAATGATATTTATGTCATACTCTGCGTTTTGTTTTTTTTTTTTTCCTTTTGAGTGTGAACAAGCAAGTATTTAAGCTACCGCAGATACTTAGTGTTGATAGATTTGAAGGAATTAAAGGAGATCTAGAATTGACTAATTAATTCTTTGGATATCCTGAAGTTTAGGGATTGTGTTACTCTGCTGAGTTAGGACATAACTTTTTGATATTCTTTCCCTTTCCTAGAAGCATAAGTTAGCCTAAGTTTCTGGTGTAATAACTTTTACATGTATTTATAACAACAATATAATTCGATTTTTCAGAATTGTTTCACTCAACATTTTCCCACTGCAATTAATTTATAAAGGTAGTATTTGATTTTTGTCATCAAAATGAAATCTACTGACTTCTTAGAGTTCATTAAGCCGGGTGAGAAGCAGTTGAATTTACGCAAAAAAATCAGGTCTCTGTTCTTACCTTGTGATAGTGAATTTGGTATATAAATATTCAAAATTCATATGATTGTATTCCTGGTCATAAGGTTTATTACTGTTTTTTGACAAGAGTAGTTTAATTAGTCTCATTTTGTATTCATTTCCTCACATTGTCTACAATATTATTTATCCCTTGTTATATATGAAGCTTATTTTTTAATCATTCTTCAATTTGACAATTTTTTTTCATAAAGAGACATAAGTTGCATCTGTTGGTTTGAGTGCCGTCCTGATTATTTCTGTCATGGCATTTGATGTTATCAGGGAAAATTGATCACTGTTTTCGCAAATGAACATTCCAAAATCAAGTGTGGTAAGTGGATATGATTTTAGATTGATGTTTGTCAAACCTAAATATATTTAAAGTTATGTTTGTAATATTTATGACTCAATATTATCATGTTCTCCATGTGTGGAGTGGAGTTTTGTTTCCAGGATGAAGCATCAAGCTTATGCTCAAGTCCTAAGCTTTTTGAATGTTGGATCTTTATGAGCACATAATGGCTTCCATAAAGGATAAAAATAATTATGTGCCATATTTCATGAAATTTCTTCTTTATACAAGTTATTGATGCTTTCAATGTTCAAACTGCCCTGACTTTTCACTAGATAATTTTTGAGCCTCCACTGATGTTGTTCTGAGTTGTAGTACTATGCAGTTGTATAATAATGTCTTTGCACTTCTTCTAACGTTGAAACAATGCACCACTCAGTATTGTAGATATGCTAATGAAATTGTTAATGTCACAATTGCAGCTGTAAGAGGTCTTGTTGAATAAGTTGATAAACAATGATTTATGAAACTTATAGATGTGTATTTTATATTGGTTAAATTAAGGTTGTGTGCACATTGTTATAGCATCTGACTGTAGCTTTGAACTGAAAATGTGAGAGTAATTTTTGTAGAACGTGAATTCCCATCCACCGAATTATTTAGAGAGAGAGAGAGAGAGAGAGAGAGAGTGTACAGTTGCTTGAGGTGACTTGAAAGACCAACGCTTGATTTGACACCAGATATTGTGTTAGCTGTCACTCACAACTTTTGCATACTAAAAGAGTTAGTTAATTACATTTTAGCATGGCTACGGAGCTGATTGGTAATTGTATGATAACTTTATAATTAGTTTGAATTTTGCCTCAGAAATTTTGTTGTTTGTGTAGTTTTCTGATGTGCTTCTTTGCACGTCTGCAGATCCGGATATGCAGAGCAAGGTTGACATGCACATCTCCAGAGGGCAAGCCGCTTTCAGAGTTCTTTTGCTGGTAGGTTTTCTTTTAGCCATTAAATGTTACACAAAAATGTGAAGAGTATTGGATAACACAAATCTTTTGCTACAACTTCAACAGATTAATTCTTCTGAGAATACTTGGGAGCCAGCAACTCTAAGCTTTACACAGTCTAGATTCCATGTCAAGATCAATAGCACAGATGTTCTGATATCTGAAGGGGATCTTTTTAATATAATTGAGGTATGGTACCTTACAGTTAATACAATATCCATGAAACAACAAGGTTATCAATTTTCATTCTAAATGCTTCGGTTATACTGTAATTCAAACGGTCAGCTTGTTGAACAAGGTCTGACTACAAAATTCATTCTATTTATTGTGTTAACAATTCATACTAGTAGCTAAGGGTGGGCTAAAAGACTGAACATCAACTGAACCGACCAAACCAACTGTTTTTGTACTTCATCCAGCTTGCTTTATTTTATTTTACAAGAACTCATAATTAGTTTGATTCAGTTCAATGCTAGACTGTATGGACAACTGAGGATTGCTCAAGAACAGACTGAAAACACAAAATTAAGCCAAAGCTGTTTCATTCAGTTTGGTTCATTACTTGGATCGGTCAGAATTTTCTGAACCAATTGATTTTCAGTAAAAATAAAGCCAAATCAAAATCAAAAGCTAGCCCATAAATAGGTTGCATCAAGTTTTGGGCTGGTGTTATCATGTGGAAGGTTAATGTGCACCGTGAGTGAGTTGGCTTTGATACCATATGGACCATGGACCTAACAAATACTCAACAGAGTTCGTGAGTTGAGTTGCCTCAAGCTTATATGCTGAGCCAATGATTTATTCTTAGTGTGACATAATCATAATCTCCCTAACACAAGATACAAGGTATTACGACTGTGAGGATATGTATGGGTAAAGATGATTAGGCATGAGATTTCTGCTCTACCTCTTGCTTCACTAAAATATTATTTTTGGAAATCGTAGGATCATGTGAAAAGGATTTGATTTTGCTTTCAACAAAATGTTCAATTATCTATGTGTAAGACTTCACATATTTTTTCCATCTTATTGATATTGCAGATTGAAATTCCTATTGGGCTCTCAAGACAATTTATTTTAAGATGCTTGGATGGTGAATCCCATTATTTTATCACAAACAATGACCGGTAATATATTACTTGCATACATTTGAAGTTTGCATGGATTGATTAGATATCCTTGATTTAATTTCTAATAAATCATTATTACAAAATTTTTATGGTGAAGCTTTTAATAGAGTAGACTTCGTTGTCCATTGTTTACACCCATAGTTTGGCATACCTAGCTACTGGTTAAAATCATTAGAGAGAAAGGACCAACTGTTGCCACTTCCACTAAAGGCTGGAAAAGCAGAGATGAGGTTGAAATTGAATTTGAGTCCTCATTATGATGTTTATCATTCTCTATTGTGCTATTGATAATAAATTACAATTGTTTATTTTGAAAGAAAATAATTGGAGAAAGACAAAAGAAGCTAGAACAGAGCAAAGGGTTTTCCTTAGACCATTTATTATGCCTTGCACAGTTTTCTATTCTCTTTCACCACAAAATTATGCATGTGGGACTTCATTTTTTTGTAAACTTTTATTGTGGCTTTCTTTGCAAGATTCTGAAGATCAGTATTTATCTGGTGTCTATTTACTAATTAATGTCATGCTTCTAATGTGATGCATTTTTTTTTTCCTTGGTAGAATGCGGGATACTCTTGTGCTAACCATGAGAACATACAGAAGAATGGTATGTTCTTTCATAATAATGTGTTGTTAGCAATGTCCCAAACTTTCTTCTTGTTTGGTGTTTGTTTTAAACTTTCTGCTCATAATTTAAAGGATCTACTTCCTGCATAAAATTACAATATAAAAAATTTTAAAAAATATACATGACAATAAAAATTCAAGTTAAAGAAGTACAAAAATTCACAACAATAAATTACAACAAATTCGGAAAAAGAGATTGATAGCTTTTTGTCAGGTTAATGTTTGTTTAAAGACATTTTTCTAAATGGTTTAATTTCAGGTATTGCCACCAACTGTAGCAGCATTCATTCCAACTGATACAGAGCTAGTTACTTATCATCTAATGAACAAGGTGTCTGGTCGTGGTTATGGAGAACTTGATCGATTTATCAAAGACATAGAACTTTATGATTATGAACCTTCAGAGCTCTCAAGTTTAGCATATCACTCTGGTCACAACAAGAAGTACTTCTTCACACGCTTAAGCCACCCTGCAAGGACCGTTAATAGACAAGCTCAGGGTGGATATTGGAGGAAAACGGGAATGCCATCTTACGTCAACGACAAAGATGGAGATGCAGTCGCTACGAAGACTTCACTGACTTACTTTAAGAAGCAGGATCCAACATCAAAGCCAGAGAAGACTCATTGGCTCATGAAGGAATACATGCTTCTCAAGAGTCAACAACCGAATCAGAACGATGAAACTCCATGGACCCTCTGTGTTCTCTACGATTTCCAAAGAAAAAGAAGAGTGGGGCCTTTTAAAAGAACAGAGAAAAACCTCTGGCGCCGAAACAACTGTTAATAGACAAGCTCAAATAGCGGCAACTGATCAGCTTCCATGTAATACAAATGGCGTGGGTTGAACAAGGAGACTCTGATTGCCGTGAAAGGAAAAAAAAAAAAAAAATTCCAGGGTTACGCTATGGATATAAAGTTTATATCTTGACTTATGTATCACATAAATTAGCTTTATTGATTCCTTGTCTTTCCATCTTATTGTCGCATGTCGAATTTTATGAGATTCAGCATTTAGTGTATTAGTAGATAAAATATTTATCCCCCAATTTTGTAAGTGTAACAAAACTCAGCATATGAAGTAGTTTGCCATTGTTAATCTCACCACTGTGATTATTCTTAGCGTAAATTTTGGATCACTTCTCTGGCGAATTGACTGCTTTTTAATATTTTTGTTTTACTTTTCAAAAACTTCCACCTACTTCATTATTTGGTAAAAAGATAAGGGCAGGTTGATGAATTTCTTTGGTCTTTTCAGCAATAATAAGGGGTAAATTAAGAGAGGTGTTTGAAAATAATCAGTCCACGAGGAGAGAAGTTCGAAATTAACCCTCATTCCTGTTAAATTGGAGACAATATGCTTATTACTCCAAAGACTACCTTAAGTTAAATATGCATAAATATGAAGGACTTAAGTGAAAATATATCGATAATGTTTCCCGCGAGTGTGGACCGAATTTAAAAGCGACTTTTTTTTTTTGTTTTGTCCTTGTTTATATGATTAGACAGGCAAGACAGCCATTTTCGTCAATCTTATTGATCACTAATTACTGAGAATTTTCCTTCGACATTCTCGTGCAACGACTGCATGGAGGAAACCATTTTTCTTATAATCGTTTTCCCTGTCATTCAATGTCTTTGAATTACGTTACGTCACGGTTGAAAATTAAAAAAATGGACATTGACAGGAAAGAGATTGCCTCGCCGTTCTAGAAGATCAACCTTGAGCAAGGTAACTTCATTTACTCTCCCACTTTTATTTTTTGTTCATAAATTTTAATTCCCAACTTTCTGTTGTTTATGTTTTTGAGCAATTTTTAGATAAACTGTGCTGGTTATGTACTTGAATTCAACTGCATTTGACATTGGCGCCGGAAATAAACAATTTCAGAAATTAGATGCAAAAATTCAGCAAGTAATGAGATATCTTGATGGGCTTGATTGATGATTTAATATTGCTTCGTTTCTTTTATCTTAGTTTTGGAAAGATTTGACACTTAACTTGGTAAAGAAAGTGAGAGTATGTTTTATAAGCCCCCCCCCCGGTCTTTGTTCTTTACTACTTCATATGTTGACATTTAGAGATCCCAACCATGAATTCACAAAATGTAATGCAAAAACGTCAAAGAGTATACTTGTTTCGTTATTCAAAGTTTTGCTTCAACTTTAACAGCTAGATTCATCAGAGAATTGAGAGCACAGAAGCTGTAATTGAATTGAAGAGGAATTTTCAAAGGAGTTGTCGGTATGCTACTTACATTTGATACAGTCTGTGAACACAGCATAAATTTTTAATTTTCATTTTGAATGCAATGTTTATATCATAACTCAAGTCAGACCACCTGTTGAACAAGAACTGCCTGACAAGCAAATTGTAATCATTGCATTCAAAGAATTCATCATTAATCAATAACTTTTCCGCATAGGAATCAGTACTATATTGATATCACTGTCCAGTTTTTACACACAAAAGATACTAGATATCGTTACTTGATGCTTGCTCTTATTAATATTGCAGATCAAAAAGTTTCATCATCACTTACATGTAAACATTTCATATGATTTTTTTTTTTTTTTTTTTATCTTATTGATATTGCAGATCAAAGTTCCTTTTGGGCTCTCAACGCAATTTGTTTTAACATGCTCCGATGGTTCTTCACGTCCTTTCAGTGCATACAATGTTCGGTAATATACATTACTTTAAACAATTGAATTTTGAATTGACTTCGATACCATTGATTTTTTTCCTTTCCCCGAATAAATATCATCGTTGCTTTACTTCATCATCCATTGTTTTTATTCATGGTTTGCTTATCTAGGAAAAGGTTACAAACAGTCAAAAGAAAACATACAGGACCTGTTGTCGATTGGCATTTGGCGGTAAATAAGCAGGGTTCAAACTCAAAGTATAGTTACATACATTATATGATTTTTTCGAATTTGTTCCTGCTATTGATAAGATGCATAAATTCATTTTCTGTTTAGTTCTATTTTCTTATGCCCTACCAAGCTTCAACTTTCTTTCCTCTTTCTCTACAAGACTGTACAGTGAAAACATCGTTCTTGTATAAAATTTTGCCGCGGCTCTCTTTGCAGAATTGTGAAGACACTATTCTTTGGTGCATTGATACTCTTGTGCTGACAATTTGCTCATGTTCCAAAGCCATGTATTGTTTTGTTTCTTTTTTTCTTTTTTCGCCCCTTATGTTAAGGAGAAATACTGTTTGGGATAAATGCGTCGACAAGACCAGGCATGGTGAGCAGATTCCTGATAGCAGAAGAACAGGAGCAGAAATATCCTGCTCGTCCGCGAGCACGCCATTCGCGAGGCCGAATTCCTGCAAGGGGCATATGGCCGTCCCGGCTTGTTGTCGGGAGGCGAGGAGACCCGGCCGACGGCAGTTGACAAGACATGCTCTCCAGCCCAAGAATCTGAGCACAACAGCCGCGTTTTCCCCTAAATCGTGGCGTAACACGCAAGGTCTCACAGAACCGCGACAGCCACGCTTCCCCTGAACCGTGGCGTGACACGCAAGATCTCACAGAACCGCGACCATCACGCTTTCCTCAGAACCGTGGCGTAACACGCAAGGTCCCACGTTTGCCCATAACGCAACAGTCAGAGTCCCATACCGTGAGGGAAAAAGCGGAAAACTGGGAAGCCTATAAAAAGGTAGCCAACGAAGGTAAAAGGGTTGGCATTTTTCTGAGATTAGAAAGAGAATTAAAAGAAAAGAAGAGAAAACCACGAAAAAGCCATAAGATTTTTGGGCAAACATTCCCCGAACCTTCGCATCTGACTTGAGCGTCGGAGGGTTTGCGCCGGGGAATAACCGGCGCCCTCTGACTTGCCTGTGTGTGCAGGAAACTCCGGAGAAAAAGAAAAAAGGCCTCACGAGGAGACCTCCTGGTCGTGATGGAGTTGATCGAGCCGAGATCCTGGTCGTAGAACGAGGAGAACCAGAATCCACCATCAACATTTTGGCGCCGTCTGTGGGGAACAGAACAAAAAGCTTCTGTTGATAGCAGGAAGAGGGGTGAAGCAAGTGAAAAGCGATGGAGACAGGAGGAAGTAGTGCCCAAGGGGGTGATATGAGGCTTAACGATTCAGTAACGCTGAGGGAGATAGTCAGTGAAGCACGGGAGAAAGTCATGTTCGACCGGATGGAACGGATGGAAAAGCAGATGGAGACCTTGACAACCATCCTGCATGAGCTGCGGAGCGAGCGAAGGGTAACCCAAGAGGGAAGGGCGAGAGACGACGGAGCGGCACCTGGTCCCGATAGTGCGGGGGGGAGTCAAACCACCGGGAGATTCGGCGGTGAGAGAGGTAACGTACCTCTGCGGGAAGAATTTCACAGAGAAAGAGAGCGGTCCCCGGCAAGACGGACTTGTGACGAGGACGACGGGGTGGCGAATGCAGAGGAGACGGAGTTGAGGCAACACCTGCATTATGTAGAGCGAGAGCGGGATCAAGTTGCGGCACGTGATCCTGGTCGTGCCGGGCAGCTGGAGGGGGAAGTCCGCAGACTAGCGCAGATAATTGACGATATGCAAGGAAGGAACAGAGCCCCTGGTTGGAGGATAATGCTGGACGGAGAATCACCGCTCGCAGCAGAGATCATGAGGGCAGTTATTCCGAGAGATTTCCGCCTCCCCGACCTCAAATACTCGGGAAGAACTGATCCGCTGGTGCACATAGAGCGTTTCAATGACATAACTGGGGTACAAGGATTATCTCAATCCCAAAGGTGCAGGGTGTTCCCACTATCCCTCGAGGGGCGTGCACGAGAATGGTACAGGAAACTTCCTCGGGGCAGCATTAAAACCTTCGAGCAGATGTGCCAGGAATTCGCAGAGCAGTTCAGTGGGGCAATGTCACCGGAAGATGACGTGATGGAGCTGAAAAGCATGAAACAGGGGGAGCAAGAAACCCTTCGGGAATTCATCAAGAGGTTTCATCGGGCTGTCCTCGACTTGGGAGCCTTCAACCACCCTCAGGCGTTAAGGGGACTGAAAGAGGGGGTGAAGATAGGAAGGCTGTGGTACAATTTGAGAAGCCCAGCTATTCAAACGTATGCAACCGCATACGAACAGGCCAAAAGAGACATCGAGATTGAAGAGGAGAAGGCTGCACGGATTAAGACAGACCAGCTAGAGGGGTTGGGGAAGAAAGAGAAGAGAGCATCACCAGGGAATGGGCCGGTCAGGAGGAGGGACCATCAGGCCTCCGGTAGCGGAGGAGGAGTTAGGGTCGCTGCTTACCAGCCTCATCAGAGGCCACCACAGTATCAGCGCAGCAGGGCGCAACCTCCTCGTTCCCCAGCTAGGGAGCCTTGGAGAAGGCATGATTTGGCATCTGGTGGTCATCATCAACGTTCCCACGGTAGTGGAACGAGCAGACCAGAAGTATTTCCACCGCCCCCAGCTCAGAGCGGGGCAAACAGAGAAAGAGCAGTGCACCTGATCGACCAGAACCAGGACTATGGGCGGTACACTCCCTTGAAGATGTCCCTGGATGAGGTGTACGAGGCCATAAAGGATCGGGGGCTGCTGCGCCTCCCTACACCAATAACAAAGTTACCCAACAGGAGGGACAGAGGACGTTATTGTAAGTTCCATGGCACCCATGGCCATACCACAACAGAGTGTAGAGACCTCAAGACCCAGGTCGAAGACTTGGTGAGAAATCGGTACCTGGACGAGTTTATGGATGGGACTCTCCCGATGGAGGCCACAACAGATGAAGGGGAGCAGTGTGATAGAGACATGAGGCGCGAGCAGCCCGCGGTAAGGGTGATAGCTGGGGGCCCAACACTGGCCGGAGATTCCAACAGATCGAGAAAAAATTATGCTAGGTACGCCATGACCAGTAAAGAGGTACTCCTCAATACCCCAGCAGCCAAACGAGCGAGGGTCAGGCAAGTGCCAATCATGTGGACGGATGAGGATGAGGAAGGAATTCTATACCCCCACGAGGATGCTTTAGTCATCAAGGCTACTGTCGCTAGCAAGAAGTTTGACCGGATACTGGTTGATACAGGGAGCTCAGTCGATGTGTTATTTAAGTCAACCCTGGAAGAGATGGGAATAGCCGACCGGAAGTTGGAACACACCAACACCTCCTTGAAGGGGTTCGGAGGAGGGAAGCTGGTTCCTCTGGGCGTGGTCGAACTGCCTGTCACAATTGGGAGCCCCCCGACAGAGAGGACAATGATACTGGATTTTGTCGTAGTGGATGAGGAAGGCCCTTACCAGATGATCCTAGGTCGGCCGTTTTTAAGGATGAGCAAGGCGGTGTTGTCCAACCACTACCTGGCTCTGAAGTACCGGGTGAAGGGGGTAGTAGGAGTGGTACGAGGAGACCAGAGGATCGCAAGAAGCTGCTACTCCTCGGCAGCAAGGGAGACAATGCAGATAACATCCCTCGACACCCGAGTGGAAAACACGACTGGCAGACAAGAACCTGTAGAGGACCTGGAAACAGTAAGCATGGGACCAGAGAACCCGGGAAAGACGATCAGAATCGGGTCGAGACTTGAGGGGGAGCAAAAGCAGGAGTTGGTGAAATGCTTACAGGCACATGCTGATGTATTTGCCTGGACACATGAAGACATGCCGGGGATTGACCCTGAGGTAGCATGCCATAAGCTGGCAATTAAGAAAGGTGCTCGGGCAGTAAGACAGAAGAGGAGGTGCTTCAACCAGGAGAGGTATGAGGCTGTAAATGACGAGGTGGAGAAGCTCCTGAGAGCAGGATTCATTCGGGAAGTCAGTTACCCAGAGTGGATATCGAATGTGGTGCTGGTAAAGAAGGCGAACGGCAAGTGGAGGATGTGCGTGGATTTCACAGACCTCAATAAGGCGTGCCCAAAAGACAGCTTCCCTTTACCAAAGATCGATCAGCTAGTAGATTCAACGGCTGGACATGGTCTGCTTAGCTTCATGGACGCATTCTCGGGATACAACCAGATCCCCATGCACGAGCAGGATGAGGAGAGCACGGCTTTCATCACTAACCAAGGTTTGTTCTGTTACAGGGTGATGCCATTCGGTCTCAAGAATGCTGGGGCCACCTACCAAAGGCTGGTGAACAAAGTCTTTAAGCCCTTGATCGGGAAAACCATGGAGGTGTACGTGGATGACATGATCACCAAGTCCAAAATCCCGAAGGAACACGTCAGACACCTCGAGGAGACATTCGAGCTTTTGAGGAAGTACAAGATGAAGCTCAACCCGGAGAAATGTGCTTTTGGGGTCGAGTCAGGGAAATTCCTGGGATTCATGGTGAGCCATAGGGGGATCGAAGCAAATCCCGAGAAAATCCAGGCGATTGTGCAAATGACACCCCCTCGTAACCTGAAGGAGATGCAAAGCCTCACGGGGAGGTTGGCGGCCTTGAGCAGATTCATATCCAAGGCTACAGATAAGTGCCAGCCATTCTTTCAAGTGATAAGGAGGGGAAAGAAAACGGAATGGACCCCAGAATGCGAAGAAGCCTTCCGGAACTTGAAGCAATACTTGCAGCAAGCTCCGCTGCTATCCACACCGAGGGATGGGGACAAGCTGTATCTGTATTTGGCGGTATCGGATCGGGCCGCCAGTTCTGTTCTGGTGAGGGAGGAAGAAGGAGTTCAGTATCCGATATACTACACCAGCAAGGCCCTGCTCGACGCTGAGACCAGATACCCACCGTTGGAGAAATGGGCACTTGCCCTTGTGGTTGCTGCTCGGAAGTTGAGGCCATATTTTCAAGCATTCCCGGTCTCGGTAATAACCAACCGGCCGTTGCGTCAAATTCTACACAAGCCAGATGCCTCTGGTCGGCTCGTCAAGTGGGCTGTAGAGCTGAGCGAGTTCGACATAGACTATAAACCCCGCGCAACGATAAAGGCCCAAGTAATGGCCGATTTCGTAGCCGAGTTCACAGAGCCCGAAGTATGCTTAGATCAACGAGATGCAGTTATAGGCAACGACGAAACTCAAGTATGGCAGATGTCTGTAGATGGGTCATCGGGGGAGAGGGGTTAAGGAGCAGGGATTGTCTTGGAAGGCCCGGAGGGGGAGCAGATCTCTTATGCTGTGAAGTTGGAATTTCCCGCCACTAATAACCAGGCAGAGTATGAGGCCCTGATAGCAGGTCTGGGATTGGCTAAGGCCGTGAAAGCAGACAGAGTTAAGGTCAGAACTGATTCCCAGCTGGTTGCGAATCATGTTAATGAAAGGTTCCAACCAAGAGAGGAGAAGATGGAGCAGTACCTGAAGGTAGTCAGGCAGATGATGGGGAAGTTCGAAGCAGTGGAAGTAACACAAATCCCCAGGGAGCAGAATAGTCGAGCAGACATTTTGGCTAGGATGGCAGCAGTAGCCGATCCAAAAATGCCAAAGTCGGTCCCTCTGGAGGTGAAGTCCAGCCCAAGCATCGAGCAGAACTTGGGGGTGTTGCGGATAGAGCAAAAATGCTCGTGGAAGGACCCGATAGTTTCATACCTCAGAGACGGGGTATTACCACCAGATAAGTCACAAGCTCGGAAGATTAGAGCCCAGGCCTCGAGATACACGATGATCGATGGGACACTGTATCGGCGAGGATATACGCTACCGTTCCTTCGGTGTTTGGATGAGGACGACGCGGATTACGTACTGAGAGAAGTGCACGAAGGAATTTGCGGAAATCATTCTGGCGGGAGGTCCCTGGCCCATAAGGTTCTAAGGCAGGGATATTTCTGGCCGACAATGCACCAGGACGCGCAAAAGAAGACCAAGAGTTGTGCAAGCTGCCAGAGTTTTGCAAATTTCTCTAACCAACCACCAGAGAAGCTCACCTCCATGGCCTCCCCTTGGCCATTCGCTCAATGGGGAATTGATCTGATCGGCCCATTGCCAAAGGGACGAGGAGCAGCAACACATGCCATAGTTGCTATAGATTATTTCACGAAGTGGATAGAGGTAGAAGCCCTTAGCAGGATCACAGAGAAGAAAACGACAGACTTCGTGTGGAGAAACCTGGTCTGCCGATACGGGATCCCTTATGCCTTGGTAACGGATAATGGCAGGCAGTTCGATAATCACAGCTTCAGGGATTTCTGCCAGAACCTCGGGATAGAACTGAAGTATTGCTCGCCTGCTCACCCTCAATCGAATGGACAAGTGGAAGCAGCCAACAAGACCATCAAGAGGCTTCTGAAAACCAGGCTCGGAACAAAAAAGGGCGCTTGGGTTGACGAGCTGTCAGGTGTGCTATGGGCATACAGAACAACCCACAAAACCGCAACTGGGGAGACACCGTTCGCTTTGGCCTTCGGACATGAAGCGGTCGTGCCGGCTGAGATAGGAACGACCACACACCGGACAGATCATTTCAATGAGCAGGAGAACGACGAGCAGATATGTTTGAATCTCGATCTGCTAATGGAAAGGAGAGAACGAGCAGCCGAGCGGTCAGTCACTTACCAACAGAGAGTTGCTCGGTATTATAACCAGAAGGTGAACATACGGCAATTTAAGGTCGGAGACTGGGTGCTGAGAAGAGTGAATCAGAGCACCAAAGATTCGACTCAAGGAGTGCTGGGACCGAATTGGGAAGGGCCATACAGGGTCAAGCAGATAGCGGGACCCGGAGCTTACAAGCTGGTCCGCGCAGACGGGCACGAGGTGAAACGCCCGTGGAACGCAGCACACCTCCGGAAATACTTCCAGTAAGACTCGTTCGCATTTGGAAGCTATTTTTGCTCATGTTCATTACAGTTTATCTTTCATACTTTATGTCCGAACAATGTCCTGTAAGTCAAATCCTGCCATTAATAGAACGTCGAGAAATCTCATTCACTTGAATTCGAAGAAATTCCTAAGGCACGTAAAGGCTCGACCAAGTCTCGAAGCCTGTTTTATGGCGAGACAGAAGCCAAGCGTGCCAGGATCTGCTCGGCCACGAGAAGGCAGCAGAATCCAAAACATTCGGAGAAATTCCTAAGGCACGTAAAGGCTCGACCAAGTCTCGAAGCCTGTTTTATGGCGAGACAGAAGCCAAGCGTGCCAGGATCTGCTCGGCCACGAGAAGGCAGCAGAATCCAAAACATTCGGAGAAATTCCTAAGGCACGTAAAGGCTCGACCAAGTCTCGAAGCCTGTTTTATGGCGAGACAGAAGCCAAGCGTGCCAGGATCTGCTCGGCCACGAGAAGGCAGCAGAATCCAAAACATTCAAAGAAATTCCTAAGGCATGTAAAGGCTCACCAAGTCTCAAAGCCAGTTTAATGGCGAGACAGAAGCCCAGCGTGCCAGGATCTGCTCGGCCACGAGAAGGCGAGCAGACTCCAAAGCATCGGGATATTTCCCAAGGCATGAGGCAAAACCATGTGCCGAGCTAAAACCTGCTCAACCAAACAAAGACGAGCCGATTCTCAAACGAAAAGTAATTCATAACTACAACACAAGAAAGTAATCAAAAGACGTTTTTCAAAAGACGTTTTTATTAATTTGTTAACAATTAACAGAAATGGATAATCTTCATGAACATCGTCCATTACAATAAAAGAAAGATAACAAAAAGACGGTGGATCAGTGAGCCGGAGCAGCATCGGTTGGCTGGACCTCCTCAGGTGCCGGGGGGGTATCACCAGTTGCGTCCAGGGGGGTGCTCGCCTCGCCAACATCAGTAAGGACTGCATGAGGAGGAGAGTTTTCCTCCTCAATCACGATCGGCTCCACCCCTTCGGCATCCTCCTTGGCCGCCTCCTCGTCCATATGTTGAGCAACACCGGCTGCAAGGTCATCCATCTTCAGATCAGGGTGTTGCTTCCCGAGGACGGCCATGATGCAACGATAGGAATGCCGAAGTCCCTGGTCGTACTGGTTGTCGGCTTCTCTCTCCAAGTTCTCGACCTGAGCTCGGTGGGAGTCGCGGAGAGATTCGAGCTGAGCCTCATACATAGCCTTCTGCCCCTGCAGATCCTTCTTGACCTTGGAAAGCTCCTCCTCCAGGGTAATGGCTTTTGCTTGGGCTTGTGATTCTTGCTCTATCAGCTTGAGGTTCTCGAGGTTCAGCTCCCCTGCTTTCTTCTCGGCAACTTCAGCTCTGGTCGTGGCCGATTGAATATCCTCCTTGATCTTTCGGTCGTAGCGGCCAACCTTAGCCTTGTAATAGGTGGTCATGCAGCTGAGGTGGAAAGCGCTATGCTGCATGGCCCCCACCAGCTCACCCAAGGTGCGGCCGTCAAAGTCCTCCAGGTCCTTCTTGCTCACCAGTCTAGTTAACTCATTGACGTAAGGGACCAGATGCTCTGATCGGCTGTCAGGTAAGCGAGACCGAGGCCCGACAGGAGGAGAAGAAGTAACAGGATCTGTGGCTGCTCCACTAGTTTCCCCAACTTTTACAGGGGCAGGAGGTAAAATCTTCAAGGGCGGGGCCTGCTGCACGGTGTTAGCCCGCTTTGCAGCGGGGGCATCCTTACTCTGGTCCCTCTTCGCGGTTGGAGGTCGAGAGCGTTTTCGGGTCAGAGCCCCAATCACAGCGTCCTCCATCAAATGGCCGGGAAGTATCAAGCGAGACTCGAGCAAGTTGTATGTACTTAACAGTTCTCGACTCGAGCAGGAATTGGCCAGTGCCGCCTCGACCCGTTTGAGCTGGTCAGGTACGAGCGGGAAATGGACGCCCCAAGAGACTGCAACACAAACAGACACTTGGTTAGAGACAAACCAATAAAACCAGGACAATTATGGATACAAGACATCTGAGGCGAGCAGGCAACCTGGGACCGTGAAACGGGGTGGGACCCAATAATTCTTCCCGTCCACTTGTGCAACCTGACCCCAAGGACCCCCAGCAAAGAAGAACTTCCTCTTCCAATTCCCACCACCATCAGTAGGGAGATCGGTTATGGGTTTCCTGGTCTTGGTACTAGATTGGAAGTAGTACCAGCCGGCATCTTTTGGGCTACTTTTCAGCTGGTACAGGTGCTTCACCTCGTCGACCGTGGGCTCGCTTTGGCAACACCTGTCCCACAGTATGAACAGACCAGAGAGCACTCTCCAACCGTTGGGGTTCAACTGACCAGGAGATAGATTCAACCCGCTAAGTACCCGGGCAAAGTAGGGTTGCAAGGGACACCTCAGCCCATACTTAAAGCTATCCAGATACAGGGTAACGTACCCCCTGGGGGGTCGGCTGGGGGTATCTTTCTTGCCGGGAACCTTGAGAAGTATTTGACCAGGAATGCTATACCTACGACGGAGGTCATCGAGTTCGTCAAACGTGGTCGTGCACGTCATATAGTCGATGGCATAATCACGCGACGAGACTCTGCCCCCTACTGTACCCCGTCCCTCTGGTCGTGGCGCTCCGGATGGAGATACCTCGCCAGAGTCACCCTCGCCGCTCTCACTCAAAGTATCCTCGGAGCCGGAAGATCTCTCATCACCATTACTTCCGCTCGTAGAGGTTGTTTGGGGAGACATCCTCCTAGCACTAGTCCCGACACTGGACCTAGTTGGCTCTAAGGGGATCCCGGGATCAAAAGCAGGATCGGTGAGCAGACTAGGCAGGAAGTCCAACTCGTCGTCATCGACCTCAATGACTGCCTCTTTGCCTTTCGACATTCCCCAAGCCCTAACCACAACACCACCAACTACTACCCAAACAGAAGGGAAGAGAAATTGTCTACAACTATCTGAGACCAAGGAGATAGAAGAAATACCTGAAGTAATGGTTCAGCCGGTGAAAGTCTGAGATGGAAGCCTTTTATGACGAAACTTCTTTGCCGGAGAGACAGAGACGGAGACGAATTGTGATGGATATGCCGTTCGAGAGGGTTTGGCTTTCCTAATAAGAACGGACTCTTGGGTTGCCAGCATTCAACAGCGCCGAATCCCGAGGGTCTCGTAACCGTCGGTTTGAAATTCAAATGGAGGGGGGGATTTCTGCCACGTCACCTCGTCCGCGATTAAATGCGACATGACTCTTGGCAGCCTTTCCCAATCCCCCGCGAATGATTATTATCAAGTTTCTACTGCTGGTCCACTACATTACCCAACACCAGAAACTGGGGGACCGGTGTTAAGGAGAAATACTGTTTGGGATAAATGCGTCGACAAGACCAGGCATGGTGAGCAGATTCCTGATAGCAGAAGAACAGGAGCAGAAATATCCTGCTCGTCCGCGAGCACGCCATTCGCGAGGCCGAATTCCTGCAAGGGGCATATGGCCGTCCCGGCTTGTTGTCGGGAGGCGAGGAGACCCGGCCGACGGCAGTTGACAAGACATGCTCTCCAGCCCAAGAATCTGAGCACAACAGCCGCGTTTTCCCCTAAATCGTGGCGTAACACGCAAGGTCTCACAGAACCGCGACAGCCACGCTTCCCCTGAACCGTGGCGTGACACGCAAGATCTCACAGAACCGCGACCATCACGCTTTCCTCAGAACCGTGGCGTAACACGCAAGGTCCCACGTTTGCCCATAACGCAACAGTCAGAGTCCCATACCGTGAGGGAAAAAGCGGAAAACTGGGAAGCCTATAAAAAGGTAGCCAACGAAGGTAAAAGGGTTGGCATTTTTCTGAGATTAGAAAGAGAATTAAAAGAAAAGAAGAGAAAACCACGAAAA
Organism: Citrus trifoliata; assembly: GCA_018350135.1. Lineage (NCBI taxonomy): Eukaryota > Viridiplantae > Streptophyta > Magnoliopsida > Sapindales > Rutaceae > Citrus > Citrus trifoliata. Next base: position 7,755,844 of record CM031387.1, read on the forward strand.
AGCCATAAGATTTTTGGGCAAACATTCCCCGAACCTTCGCATCTGACTTGAGCGTCGGAGGGTTTGCGCCGGGGAATAACCGGCGCCCTCTGACTTGCCTGTGTGTGCAGGAAACTCCGGAGAAAAAGAAAAAAGGCCTCACGAGGAGACCTCCTGGTCGTGATGGAGTTGATCGAGCCGAGATCCTGGTCGTAGAACGAGGAGAACCAGAATCCACCATCAACACCTTATTTGTTGGTTGAATGGATATGCCGTCTGTTTATTCTGACCACTGTACCAAACTGGTATGTTTCTGAAGCAGGCGTTGGATGCCAAAAGAAAAGAAGCATGGGGACGCTTTTCCTTCATTCAGAGTACAGATTTTTAGAGTCACTATTCATTCATGGTAGAATCTAAAAACTGAAGATAATAGAATAGCATCAAGGCTTTGTACCATAGTTTAAATTTGATAAGGGCATATCCTATGACTTTCTACATTTCATTGTAATATTACTAAATCACAAATATTCTTAGTTAGTAGATAGCACATGAATGATCAAAACGCTGTTGTTAAATTCTACGTGTATTGTCGCATGAAGAAATGATCAATAAATTTTGCTTTTAGTATTGTATTTCACATTTATCAATTATACAGTTTTTTTTAATAAGATTTACCGAGATTATCAAATTATTTAAGACTCAAATGCAGAGATCATAGTTAGGGATGTCAAATAAATCCAGATCCGGAAGTAGAAGATGGGGATCCACACGAATCCGGATCCGGATGCAAGTGCATCTAGAAAACCGGATATCCGGATCTAGATAAATTTTATTTTAAATTACAAATTAAATTAAAAATAAAATTTATTTGTGGATTTATTATGTTGTTGTATATTATTCATGTTGAATTATTAATGTTTGGATTATGATTGAATTTTATATGATATCATTAGGTAAATTATTGAATTTTATTTTAAATCAAAAATTAAATTTTATTTGTGGATTTATGATGTTGTTGTATCTTAGTCATGTTGAATTATTAATTGTTGGATTATGATTGAATTTTATTTGATATTATGAGGTAAATTATTGAATTTTATTTTAAATTAAAAATATACATTAAAAATGAAATAAAAAAATAAAAAATTAAATTTTATTTGTAGATTTATGAGATTATTTGTATGTTATTAATGTTGAATTATTCATTGTTAAATTATGATTGGATTTTATTTGATATTATTAGGTAAATTATTAAAATTTTAAATTATATATTAAATTATTAAATTTTAATTTTTGCAAATCCGGATATCTGTAATATCCACCCGCATCCGTTGCAAATATTACCCGCATCTGGATCCGCATATTTTTTACGAATCCATATGTAGATCCGAATTTTGCCAACCCTAATCACAGTTAAGATTCTTGACATTACTCTAAACTAAAACCATCAATAATATGAATTACTCAAAACTAATCATAATGATACCAAGATTTCAAGTTTATAAAGGCCTTACAATAGGCATCTATGATTGACAATCATAATAAGTTGTATAAGCCAATTTCTCCAAAGGACTCATCTGAAGTTCAATAAATATAAATACTGAGGGTCTGAGCAATAACATATCTCTTATCACGAAACGTTTCGTGGGAATTTTTTTCCCCCCTAAATTGTTCGCGGTTAAAGCTTGAGACTCAGTGACTGAGTGGGGACTGAGGAAATTGCTCTGAACTTGCCAACGACTTGCTTTGAAACGACACGATGCAAGAAATCATTTTTCTTCTTATCATTTTCTCGCATTCAATATTTTTGAATCAAACACACAGTCGAAAGAAATGGACATTGAAGGAAAGAGATTACCTCTCCGCTCTAGGAAAATCAATTATTTGAGTCACTTATCTTCAATCTTCAGCAAGGTGACTTCATTTATTCACCCTTTTTTTATTTTAAATTTCGCAATCTTGATAATAAATTTAATCACCCAACTCGCTTTTTGTTTATGTCCATGAGCTTGTTTAGATACATGATGTGATTCCTTGAATTTGATTTGAATACTTTTACTGCTACAGAGAAGGGGATTTAGAAGTTGTTTTGTAGGCTTTCTTAGGTGTTTTTGTTACTCTAATTGTTTTGTAGGCTTTCTCATGTGTTTTTTGTTACTCTATATATAGTATATAACTTGAGAGTCTAAGTACAGGCTTGTGCATTGCTTGGTAAAGATGGGAAACGTGGGCCTGCAGTTTTGTTTCTTTTCCTGGAGGCTGCATCAGTTGTGCTGGATTTTTTTGAGAGAAGCAAGTGGGCTTCTCTTGCTGCATTTCTGTTGTCAGTATTTGGTTTTGCTATAAACATTTATGTTTGTTATCTGGAAAAAACCAGCGCAGAAATCAAACCACCAGCTGAGAGGCAACTTGGGATAGTGGAGATTGTCTTCTCTGTACTCCAGTTGATTGCTACATTGATTCACCTTATTCTATTGGCGTCAGATGTGAAGTACAATTATAGTGCATCTGTTGTTTTTCCGCTGGCCTTTTCTGTAATTGCTATTGTGTTCGTTTTTAAAGAGGAAGAAAAACTTACTAATTCATCTATTGCAAAAGATTCATTGGACGATGATTCTGTACTCGGAACTCCCATTGAACTGGATATGCAAGGGACTGTTATGAATCATGGTAACCCCAAGAATAAATTACGCTTTAGATCCAGACTATTCAAAGAAGGTAGATTCTTTTTTTTCTTCTTTTTTAATATATGAAACAAATTTATGACTTTCGCTGGAATGTAATAATAAGACTTGTTGCAATGCAGAGGGCCCAGGTATTGAGCAGTTTCAGATTGACGGTGAAGCTACACCTAGAAAGAAACTTCTTGGATGTGGATATCCTGTACGTGGTGCTAATCTTTGTATGTTTCAGGTGATTTTTTTTTTCTTTGAGCTTATACAAACCGTGAAATATGTTTGGCAGTTATTTGCAAAATGTATTAACATTTAATATCTTAACAAGTTGTGTTTTAGTGGGTTCGTCATCTGCAGGATGGCACCAAACATTATATTAATGGTGAGCATCGAAATAAGTTTTGACCTTTTTGTGCTTATTAAAATGTTATGACTAACATGTTCAAAATTTTTTGTTCAGGAGCCATAGAGCCAGAATATGTTGTCACAGCTGATGATGTTGGTAAACTGATATCTGTCGAGTGCATACCAATGGATGATCAAGGCCATATGGTATATATACAGAATAATGATTCTGTTATGTCATTCCTAGGTCCTTTTTGTCCTATTCTTTTCATGACTGAAAAGCTTAAAACTGGTAGGTAATGGACCAATGATTATGCTCTCTCATCTAGGAGGCATGTGAGCCAAACACCACAACACAGACTTAAAAACAGACACAAAAGCAACTTATCATAGTTGAAATACTACATGAGGAGATTCTAAATGCTAAGTTATCCCTTTAACTAAAAATTTAAGCCGTTATAATGGCTTAACAGTAGTATTAAAGCTCTAACACATTAAAATTCAAACATAATGTTTTCAGCTGATATTGAACTTTGTTATCTCAAGTGATATTGGAATATTCTCCATATGCTACTGATATGTAAAGTTAGTATTCCATTATCATCGAAATCAAATCCTGAACTGCTTCTAGGTGATCATATCTACACTGAATTTGGAATTTCAGTACCCCGTTGCATGATGTATTACCATTGTTCCAGAAGATTAGTTAAATTGGTCTCAGGTTGTATTATTTTCTCCCTTTGTTTTGTTATTATATCCCTAGTTAAATATGAAGCTTATGTATCCCAACATTCATGGAATTTAATTCTTTATTTATTTACTTGTGCATTTGTTATAACTTGCCCCATTACAATCTTTGAAGTTAAAAAGAAAAAAAAGTTGCTACTGTTGAATTTAATGCCTGAAAATGTTGCCATCCTGACTATTTCTATCATACTTTTTGATGTTATTAGGGGGAAATGGTGGAGGCTTTTGCTAATGGACATTCCAAAATCAAGTGTGGTAGGTTTATATGATTGGAATTGATAGTTATCAGGCCTAAATATCATTAAAATTCTCAAAATGAAATTTATTAGTGATGTAATTAAGTTCTCCATATGTGCACTGATTTTTTTTTTAATTTTCCCAAATCTTCCATCAAGACCAAAGATATTGGAATTTTGAATCTTTTTCATCACATATTGGATTTTTTGTACCATCTTCATGAAGTCTCTATTTTGTACAAGTTATTGATCTTTTCAATGGTCAAATCTTTTTCATCAGAAGTTCTTTGAGCCTCCACTGATGTAGGTTTGAGTTGCATTCTTTTGTGGTTAGTAATTATGTCATAAATTCTCCCATTAATGAGACATTATTTTTGTACAACTTAATATTGTAGCCATGCCAGTGAAATTGTTAACATCACGATTGCAGCTCTAATATGTCTTCTTGAATAAATCAACAAAAGATGGTGTTGGGATAATCATAATGGCCATTTGTTTGTAGCTTTCAGTTGGAAATGTGAGTCTGATGTCCATTCAACCTAAATTTGTCACCTGTAGCCTCTTGCATTGATTTATTATTAAAACGAGAAAAGTAATGGCTTGAATTTACTTCAAAACCCAATACTTGTTTTGATAACTGATATGCTGTCAGCTGTCACTCATACTTTTGCTTGTTAAAACACTTAGTTTACATTTTAGGATAGAAAAGATGTGTATTCAATTTTTTTGAGCTTTTCCCTGAATTATTTGCATAACGTTCTGATGAGAAACTTTACAGATCCGGAAATGCAGAGTGAGATTGACATGCACATGTCCAAAGGCAAAGCATCATTCAGTGTTCTATTACTGGTAAATTTCTTTTATTCACTAAATTTTACACAGAAATGTCCAGAGTATTGGAATTGTGTCGTAACATAAATTTTTCCTACAACTTCAACAGGTTCCTTCTTCTGAGAATCAGGGGCCGGTAACTCTACCAGCAACTCTAATCTTGAGACGGTCAAGTTTCCAAATCAAGATGAATAGTACAGAATATGTGGTGATTGAAGAGATATTTACAATTAGATTATTGGTATGCTACTTACAATTGATGCACTGTCTGATTGATTAGATTATTAATTTTCAATTTGAATTCATTAACTACACTACATAATGTCATTTTGTTGAACAAGGTCCACGAAAGAAAGAATATCCTATTAATGATTCATCAATTCATTGTCAGCTTTGATGGACTCTTTTAATCAATCAGTTATTTCTTTATATATTAGAAAATAAATTTATGTTTCAGAGGCAAGTGCATTATTGATCAGTCACTCGTTTTTTCACATGCAAGATACTAGATATCATTACTTCATTGTTTTTTAAACAGTGCAACATGGACGACTTATAAGATGTGGTTGAAAGATGATTAAGCATGAGATTTTTTAACACACCTTTCTGCTTCAGGTTAAAATGCATATATATATTTGTTCTGAAACTTGTAGTATCCTGCAAAAAGCTGCAGAAAAATTTTCTATTATTTTTATGCAATGCTTTCATTATCTTTTCCCATCCTATTGATATTGCAGATCAAGATTCCTTCGGGGCTCCCAACAGAATTTATTTTAACATGCTCTGATGGTGCTTCGCATTGTTTCAGCACATCTGATTTTCGGTAAGAGAATACACATTAATTATGCTTGGAAGTTATTTTGTTCCCAAATAAATTAGCATTGCATGTTCTTACAACAAAATTTGTAATTGAGGCCATCCTTCATTGACCATTGTTTACATCCATAGTTTCCAACTCCTAGCTGCGAGTTAAAATCATTCAAAAGAAATTGTAAGGGACCCCTTGTCACCAAGTCCACTATAACTTGTATCTGTAATGATGTTTATCTTATTTATTTGGGCTATTGATACATTCATGATTGATAGAATATTTTCTGGGTAAGGGACTAAGTGGAGAAAAACAGAAGAGGCTTGTGTTTTACTTGGACCATTTACCGTTAACGTACAGTAGTATGTAGCATAGCCAGAAATTTTCATTTAGATTTGTGGGGGTAGAGTGTCTAAGTGTAAGAATGATATGTGGATGGTTAAGTCTAATATAATTTTTCATTTTCTCATTAAGGTCTTATGCACCTGTGGATCCCAATTGCCTCTGCCACCAATCATGAAAGTCATATGACTAATTTTACAAATGTTTCCTTCCTGCTGTCATGGTCTCTGGGATTCAAAACTCTTATTAAACAAACCCAATTGAGTAACCACCATCTTTTCCATTTGAATTTCCCATCAGTTGGGCTGAAGAAATGTCTGCAAGAATAAAAATCCTTCAGTTGGGTTTATATATAGACACTACATCTTTCCTAGTAGGGACTAAGTTTTGAAAGGTGTCAAATGTAAATCTTAATGTCAGATACTCATGATAATTTATTTCTTATACCCTATCGAGATTTGTTTTTCTTTCCATCACTATACATAAATTATACAGAGAAATTTCATTGCTTGTAAACTTCCATCATGGATCATTTTGCAGAATTGTTTATGTGATACTATCTGGTGCATACAACAGATAAACTAGAATTGCAAAACAGTGATTTCAGTTTGTTTATTAATGTAATGCGCTCTAACATGATGCATTTGATCTTTTTCTTTTTCCTTGGTAGATCGCGTGATGCTCTTGTGCTGACCATGAGAATGTTCCAAAACCAGGTATGTTTCCTCACTAGAACTGCACCAAAGTGATTTCTGCATACATGTGAGTTGTCCTTTTTTACCCCCTTTTCTCGACAAATCTTGATGTTCTTACATACAATCTATGCTAGCGTAAGAAATTTTCTATCATCATTGGATGTTTATTCTCCAAGAAGTTTGCTTTGACCTGAAAAATAAGAAACATTATTATGAAATCTCCATGATTTTCCTTTCTTTTTCATTCTTTTTATGCTTTGTTAAATGCAAGATTGGTTTTAAGTAGCATCATCTCCATCCAGTATCTAGTTATAGTAGATGGTTATGTTATGTTCCATTGAGGATGGTATCTAGATATTTATATGAATGTTCTAATTTCTGGTAGAGATCAATTAGTACGGATCTATGAAGATCTTTTCTACATGATTAATATCCAAAACTAATTAGTCGGACAAAATTTCCATGGTTGAATTGCTAACTTGGACACCATGCTTCCTTAGATCACCTTTTGATTTTATTTGATCCTTTTTCCTTTCCTTTTCTTTTTTTTCTTGAAAAAGGCAAAACAGGTGACTAGAGCAAAAAGAATTAAGCCAGATGAATAAACTGGGAATTTTTCTCTTGGTAATTGGGTCATTGAAGCTATCAGAATCAGTGGCATTTTGTACGATAGGGCTGAAAAGGTATCATACTATCATTTACTATTAGTTTTGCCTTTGTTCTTTTTATCTTCTCTAAAGGCAAGGCTAACAGTAAATGATAGTATGATACCCTATAATTTTGATGGAGTATTCTTTCTGGTCAAAATTATAGGGTATCATACTATCAGTTACTGTTAGCTTTGCCTTTGTTCTTTTCCATCTTCTCCATATTATTTCTATATAACACATTATTCACTCATGAATGCCCATTGGTCTGAATTTAAAGTGTTCTAATTTGATAATCCATTTGTTTATTCTGACATCTCTATTTGGAATTTTACATTATGACAAGAGAAACATAAGGGCATAGGCCTTTCTTCTTTCGAGTGTACATCTAGGCGTCTTAATCCATTCGTGGTTAAATATGGATAATTATAAATTAGCATCAAGCTGTTTCTCTAGTTTTCATTTAGTGAAAAATAAATATTTCCTAAAATTTTCTCACTGTTTGGGGTGGGAATGTCACCATGCTACTTGTCACAAGTATTTACCCTCTCTTGATTGAGACAAGACTGTACCTGATTGGAAATTGGGATTTAATGGTCTACAATCCGCTTGATTCTGCTGTTTAGTTTAGAGAGTAAGGCTCAAAAGTATATTCAGGCATTAGTATGGCCTAAATAAGTTCTTATTGCAACTTTGACAATGGTTGTTTACTTGAGCAGCAGACTTGGGCCTAAATAATAATGGCACCTGTTACAAATAGTAATGTGAGAGTAGAATATATCAGTGGATAATGGAGAACCAATAATATTAATGTTTTAGGGTTGTTATAGGCTAGAAAGTGTAATTAGGGAAATGTTTCTTGAAAAATCTAGATTTTTTTTTTGGTTTTCCTCCTAAAAGAATTGTGCAGTCTGCTGTTAATAGAAATTCATTTCTCCCTTTGTATTTATTACCACTTATGCTTGCATACCTTTGCATTTATTTGCACCCATGCTTACACGGCTTTGTATGTACCTTTACATTTATATTTCATGCATGCTTAGTTATTTTTGTTAAAAATTTTATGAACATTGTATTAATTGTTAGCCTTGCCTATTGGCTTTAAACATGATTAACATTTACCACAAGTTTTCACCGATCAAATTAACATTGTTAATATTTAATATCCTGCATGCTTTGTCCATGCATTTAATTCAAAGATGGCGCATGCATTTCACAAGTATTTATTCTAATGCATGCTTTTTATTGAATATTATGTGCGTTTTGTGCGTTAAATTTGCTTATGCATGCTTGCTCTATGCACTCAATTGTGATGCATGCTCTTGTTAATTCAAAGATGACTTTATACATGTTTAACGTTTGCCACAAGCTTCCACGGATCAAATCAACATTGTTAATGTTTAATGTCATGCATACTTTGTCCATGCATTTAATTCAAAGATGGCGCATACATTACATGCATTTATTCTAATGCATGTTTTGCATTAAATGTTATGTATGCTTTTGTCAAACCATTAAATTTGCTTATGCATGCTTTGTCTATACATTCAATTGTGATGGATGCGCTCTAAAGTTAGTCTTTTTAGCTTCTAATTATTTATTTATGGCTACTAACTCTTTAATTTTTAATTCAAAAATAAATAAAATAAACAGTTGATGTATATGAATCAACAATGTGTGCATATGAGTTAAGATTTAGTGTGTTAAATTAGTTTTTGTTTAATAGAATGATTTTTTTTTTATTAGCTCATTTCACAAGAAATTTCCTTACGTACTAAGATCTTTCAATTAGATTTAATCCAAGATTCAATGTGAGTTGAACTTTATTTTAATCTAACCATTGTTTTAAACTACAGTTTATAATGATTGTCCCAACTTGGGTCTATCATAAATTACGTACCTTATAGGTTAGAATGAATCTTTGGGCTTAACATCGATTTTTCAATCCACTTGGCAAAGCGATGGAAGCATTAATATGGTCATTCATTTCAAGAAGTCTTTTAAGTGTATTAGGGACATTTTCATTTTCGTTAATAGGTGAAGCTTCCACAACGAACCAAATAAATGAAAAGTTGTCGTTTCTAATCATTGAACATATTCTTTTGTTCGATTAAAACCCTTTTAAGATCTCTTACAGCATTTATAAAATCTAGCATATTTCTCGAATCATTTCCACAAAATACACAAATATTTTTAAACTGTCGAGTTGGAAATTCTGTCATTATGACTTTTGAATAAAATGTGTAGGTTTTAGGTGTTTAAACCAAACTCTTTGAAAGGTTTGTATTGATAAATCTAGCAACTCACTCCTTATTTATATACAAATTGTTGATTATATTTTTACACTCTTTCTTCTGACATTTGAAAAAAAAAAGGAAAAAAAAAAAAAGCAAGATTGTGCATTTGACTTTGGGTACTTAGAAGCTATAAAGGTTGTCTGGAAAACAAATTTCCTTGTCTGGTATCATTAAAAAAAAAAAAATTCCACAAAGTCTTCTTTACATCGACTGTCAATGTACTCAAAGTGCTTGTAAGGCTTCCCAAGTGTTAAATAGATTGAATAAGATTTTGACATTATATTGAGTTCAAGGGAGCTGCAAAAATTTTTAATTGCATTCATCAAGAATGGTAAAAATAATAATACAACGCGACGACTACTACAAACCAAAGGAGGGTCCGAAGGAGGTGTTGAACTGATTTGAATCTTGGACTTGGACTAGATCTTGTTTGTCAAAGCGATTGGGTTTGTTGGCTAAACCCCAAAGGAATGATTGGTGCCATATCTCAATCTGGCCTTTTTTTTTTTTTTTGGGTTTCTATGGGATTTGATTTTAAGGCAGGAAATTTGATTATGCGATCCGTTTGTCTACGACCGCACATCTTAAATAATCAAAGGGACTAAAAATTCTACCTAAAAATCAATCTTAGACCTAAAGGCCTAGTCTTATCCATAAGGTACATATTTCTTAGTAGACCTAAGCCATTGTGTAGGGGCAATCACAATAGGTTGTGGTTTGAAAGGTATGGAAACATTAGAGTGAGGCTCAATTCGTATTGAAGTTTTGGCTAAACCTACTTGGAAGACTTTAGTTCATAAGGGAATGTCTTGTGAAACGAGCTAGTTAAGAATTAATGATTTAATAAAAAAGATAGTTTAAAACACTAAATTTTAATTCATATGCATATTAGTGATTCACATACATCGACTATTTATTTTATTTACTTTTGAATTAAAGGTCAAAAAGTTAGTATTAACAAATAAGTAAATTAGTAGCTAAAGAGGCTCACTTTGTCAAACATATATCATAATTGAATATATAGATCAAGTATTCATAAGTTAATTTAGTGCATACATAAAGCATGTATACATTTAATGTAAAGCATGCATTAGAATAAATGTCTGTGATAACTTGTAAAGTGCATACACCGCCTTAAGATTAAACATATGAACAAAGTGTGCATGACATTAAATGTTGGCAAAATCAATTTGATTGGTGAAAACTTGTGTTAAAAGTTGATAAGCATGACTAACAACTAATATAATACTTATAAAATTATCAACAAAAATGATTGAATATGCATGAAATTTTACGTAAGAATGTACGCCAACAAATGTAAAGGTGCATGCAAAGTCGTTCATGTAAGAATAAGAGTAAATAAATACCAAGGGAGAAATGAACCTATAAAAAATAGGCTACATAATTCTTTTAAGAGGGAAAAAAAATTATGGATTTTTCATGAAACATTTTCAAAACGGTTACATTTCTATCAATTATCTCACATTTTTCTAATTAATAACAACCCTAGAATATCTTAATATTAAATTATTAATTCTTTTCCATTGGTGTAATCTACTCTCACATCACTATTCATAATAGGTGTCGTTGTTTAGGTTTGAATCCATTATTCAAGTTTAACGAAACAACAACTATGGACAAAATCATAGCACAAACTTATTTTGTGGCTTTACTCTCAAGACCACATAACAGAATTAGATGGATTATACGCCATTAAACTCAAATTTTCAATTAGGCCCTGTTTCATTTCAATTAAGAAAGTCTCATCTTTGTAACACATGGCCTAGTAAAATTTCTGCCCGAATTATTCTATAAATATAAGCACTTTCTTAAACATCGCAATTGAATAATTAAAATGATACAATTACTGTTCACAATTTTAGTACTGATTATGTTTTGTTATTTGAGATCATCAACCAAGCAGTCGGAGCCGCCGCTTGCAGCGAAGTTATTTGATGGACCCAATTGCAGTTCTGGAAAATAAATAAATAAAATTCTTTCCCTTATTGGCTTCATACGTCTTCGATGATCAAACTTTTTCTCTCTGTTTCTTCCTTTTAAACTATCATTTTTTCTCTTGAAATTTTTGAACAGCAACTTATTCAGTTCTTCCATTTGTTATCAAACTTTTGGCAAGCACTTTCAAATAAGGCGTTTGATTGCTTTTATATTGTTTTTCTTAAAATAAAATAAAATAAAATTCCTCTGCACGTATCTAAGACAAGAGTAGTGCTACACGTCCCAAATTTTTTATTTCAAAAAGTTATCATAAATGACGTGGCATTTATCAATTAGTTGGTGAGATAATACAATTAATTTACTTAGATCTTGTAAAAAATTATTAATTACTCAATTAATAACACATTATTTGGGATAACTTTTTAGGATAAAAAATTTGGTATGAGTAGCATTACGCTACGACAAAAGGGCTTCTCGTTCCAAGAAGTCATGTTGGATTTATATTTTGGAGGAATCATAAATTAGGCTTTATTTGTATTGTCGTTTGAGATTTAGTTTCCAATTTTCCCATGCCGGATTTTCTTTTTCGGGAAGAATGAGTACTACTATTACACGGTATCTTCATTGACATGCCATTACGTGTGACAATTGATGATAAGTGACGCATCATTTTAGATACAAATTACCAACTATATTTCCAAACTATGTAAGCGCTAAGCAATTTGAAACTATTTGGCCAGAAAAATTCAGCAGAATTAATGATTCTTATTGAAAATTAGTTCATTTTAAGTAAAATTAATTCATAAATATTCAACAAAAAAATTCATTGTTACAAACTCGTTCATTCTTTAATTTCTACTATCGAATTGTGTGGAATTAATGAATAAGATTTTTTTTTCACAATTTTAAAAATTAAGATAAAAATTCCGTTTTAATTATAGATGTGTAGGGCACACAAATGTTGAGTTTTTTTTTTTTCTTGGTCCCCTATTAATTATCTTTCTTATGACATTATTAATTTTATGGGGAATGAGGTTACATACGCTCTAAAAAATAAATATTATAAATATACCCACAATATCATTATTATTAAGGACATTTTAATATAAATAACTAATAATTTAATATAGACACACTCATAATGCACAGGTGCACCCATGAAATGTATAGTGTAATTATAATATTTTAAACCCTATTTTTTATTCCCAACAAACCCATTGCATCACATAAATTTGTTAGTTTTAACTAATATTAATTCTTAAAACTCAATCAAATTACTGACCACTCTTGTCAAGGAAATCATAACTCTCAAGTTCTCCGCTTATTATGATGTAAAAATCATACTAATAAAATTCTCTCTCACACTCAATAAAATTCTGCCATTTAATTTTCATATCAGTGGGGCGTAGCAGTTGTTGATTATTGTTTGCTAAAGGCTTGACATAAATTGCTTATTTATTGTTTTGATTCTGAAAAGATAAAATGGCTTATTTGTTTTTCAAGATCTAAAATAATAATACATAGAATTTGCAGTGTCGACAAGAATTATTGTATAATGGGAAGAGCTTTAATGGAATCTTAGTTAAACTAATATTTGAAAGCATATAAGAACTCCTGGTGTCATGAACGTATGAAGAAGAAACAAAGAGGAAGCCTTAAGGGTATGTTTACAAATTTAAGAGTGTATAAAATAAAACTTAACTTTTCAAAATACAATGAATGAGTATATTCTGAATAAATAAATGGGTGTTTGGATCATTCTTTTATAATGCAAATAACTCCATCCTCTCTAATTTCTATGGTAGTGTAATTAGCTAACTTAATCTAACAAGAAAGTCAACATCCCATTTTTCCTAACATTATGGGTCACTGCCTCTATGATACTCCACGCACACGTTATCTCCTCATCCAATAAAGTTTTGCCACGATGCTTTTCACGTGACTATTTCCACGACATCTATTTCATAGACGTGGCAACACACTATTTGTCAATTCACCAAAGAGTGTGGTTTAGCTAACTTAAGCTTTCACACAGAAATGAGAAATGCCAAGAGAGTCTACTCACCTACACTTTACCAACCAATGAAAGCTTTGGACATTTTGATTAAATTCAAGCAACTTCCTAATTCACCACAAAAGAAACTCCAAAATTAGTCAACAAATTATCAAGGCTGGTTGAGAAAAAAGCCCTAAAAAAAAAGGTGGGCAAAAGCACTTGAGGAAAAATAATAAAGTAGAAGATAAGATAGAGACACATCAACTCCCCATCTACTCTACTTTTGCTTTCCTTCCCCTCTAAGCCCCACCTCTTTTTCCTGCCAACCTTTATCTTCTTTCCACGAAGACACTGCCCTTAAACAAACTGCTTTTCAAAATTCAGTACACTGAATTTCTCATTTTAGATTGAAACATGAGTACTTCAGTTGGGAATAATCAAAATCCATGGGCACCATATGCTACCTACAAAGATTGTTCGCAAGCGATATGTAGCATATATTGTCCTCAAGGGTGCTACACAATTTTCCCACCGCCCCCTCCATTTAACCTGGAAGATGAAGATGATGATTCAGGCACTGATTTTTCTCCTTTGATCATCGCGGTCATTGGCATCCTGGCAAGTGCTTTTATCCTTGTCACTTATTATACTATCATCTCTAAGTATTGTAAAAGAAGGAGCGATGAAACTGGCCTAGAGTTCAGTGAAAATCGAGATCAAATGAGTGCTAATGATCAGGCATGGCAGCTTGGTAACAATGTTGGTTTAGATGAAGCACTTATTAAATCTATAACTGTTTGTAAGTACAAGAAAGGTGATGGATTGGTTGAAGGGACAGATTGTTCAGTCTGTTTAAGTGAGTTTCAAGAACATGAAAGCTTAAGGTTATTGCCAAAATGTAACCATGCATTTCATCTTCCTTGTATTGATACTTGGTTAAAATCTCACTCGAGTTGCCCCCTTTGCCGGGCCACTATTATTTCATTTCCCGCTGCTCAAGCTTCTGCTCCAGGGGAAGTAAGTGAATCTGATGCTAATGTTTCTGCGCATCAATATCAGCACACAAATGACGCTGCTGTTTTGGTGATACATGACATCGAAGACGGGGTGAATAATGAAGCTGTTGTTAGCATTGTTATTAATGATGAGGCTCCAAAGACACCAAATGTTCAAGATGATAGCATAATTGAAGTTGGGGTTGATGCATTGCCAATTAGAAGATCAGTTTCGTTGAACTCTTCTTCGTGTCAAGGTCCATTCTTGGTTGCTGATATTTTAAGCACAAATGATGAAGATGATGATGATGAAGAAATTCAATTGGAGAGCAATGAAAAGATTAACAGTAGTAGAAGCAAAGTGATGAATCTTGTTAGAAATTCTTCTCTTGGTTTGAAAAGATCAATTTCAACAGGGAGATTCAAGTTCACAAGGTATGGATCAAAAGATGGAAATTCTGTTATTATTCCAAATTAATTTTCCAGGAATGTTCTATTCCCCCCCCCCCCCCCATTTTATTTTTATTTTCTTCTGTATCATATAAACATACCCACATAGAGTTTTAATTGGATTTCACAAATTTTTATTTGACTTTGAAGATGAACTTAGATTGCTATTGATCAGTCTTAATGAAGTGTTCCAACTTGACAATTTCCCCATTTGAGTTACATAATGGATTACAACCTTAATCCTGGATACTCATTGATTATGATACACAAGTGTAAGTATTACTTTATTAGTTCTTTAGTAATTATTATAAGGATTCGGTTAAAGTGCAACGATGATACGGTATCACTATTGTATCTAACCGTTGAATCTACTTAGATAAATGGATTCAGTGGATCCAACGATTGGATGTAACGGTGATATCATTACCGTAGTTTTCTCTTTATTATAAACTTAGTTGGTACTGTTAATAAGTTAAATAAATTTTTGTTCCAATTGATGGAGAGTTATTAATGATGTTGAAAAACTAATGACAGCTTTTGGTGGGTGCTAGAGAATTTGTATGATTGCTCACATTCGTTTTTTTTTTTTTTTGGGCCAATATTTTTAAAGTTAGTGTAATCTTGAGCTGGCGTATCATAACCTCTGCCAGCTAATTAAAGAAATTAAAGGGTAATTAAGGTCTATTATGAGAGTGCTGACATATTCTTCTTCCTTGGACTTAAATATTTTTCAAACACTTCATGTCCAAAGAGGAAAATTTTGAGAAGAGTAAAAAAATACTAAGAAAAAAATTGAAGCTTGAATTGGTTGAAGTTAAGAAATGAAAACTGTTGAATTCATTCATCTCAAAAGCCCTTATTCTACAATTTTAGTTGTAAGGGGAACTTTTTTTCCTAGATTCATTTAAGGAAAAAAAATGAATACATATAATCTTCCCCCCCCCCCCCCCCCCCCCCAAAAAAAAATAAATTTCCCACAATTTTATAATTGAATTCATAACTGTTTTTGTACATATTTTGTTCTGTTTAGTTTATTTAAATTAAACTTCAAACTAGCCCTGTTTCAGGTTCTGCTTTATGCCTTTTTTTTGGTCATCATACCCAAGGATCGTTTTTTTTCTTTCTAATCTAGTCATAATTTTTTTCAATTTCCAGGAGAAAAAAAAGAAAAAGAGAAAAAGAAAAGGCAAAAATTAATTGGATTTGACCCATAATTGACGCTGGTTTCATGTGGGATTTTGATAATTCTTGGTTTTATTTATTCCTGAGGGATCAAAAACAGTTAAAATTGCTTCTAGGGTTTATCATTCTCCTTCAAGTTTAACTCTTAATGGAGTCTTTGTTATTGAATAAAGAGTTCAATGTACCTTGAAGTAAACTTTGCCTTGCAAAAGAGGAAACACTAATTGCCCTGCATCTACGACTCTGTGCCTTTGCCCTGTGCTCACGCTTTGATTCAATGCTTCAAATTCAAGGCATTGAAAGTGTAAGTGGGCACATAATCGATGGGGAATCCAAACAACACAACACATCATGTCTCAACTCTCAACTGTCACTTTAATGTGAAAAATAATGCACCATTTTTCCTTCTAAGATTTTTCGTCGTGAACGCAAAATTTCATCCATCAAATTTGGTCTAATATATTATATACTGTGAAACCTCTATATAGCTATATTGTTGGGATTTGGAACTGGAGAAATTTATTTTTATGAAGAAATTGTAATTCAATAGAGGTATAGTATAAAAATTATTGTCTTGGTTTAATTATCCGTAATGTAAGTGATATAGAGCTAAATTATGTCATGTATTAATAAATTAATAAGTGAGTCAAAATCAATGTATAGATAATAATAAATTAATTAGTAAGTGAGTCAAATTTAATGGATAGATATCAATAAAAATGATATATAGTTTAAAAAAACTAATATAAAAAGTTTCATGTCAAAAAGTTAGAAACATAATTGAGAAGTTATAAATATTTTGGCTTCTACAAGAAGATACCTATACTGACCAATTAATACATACTCGCAAGTTGAAAGATGTGGTTGCAACTTTAAGAACAAATCATTGTCACAAGCAATTTCAAAAAGATATTTGGTTCAATCTTAATTACTTAATGTAACATGACATATATTTTTGAAATATTATTAATATGTGGAGGTAAGTTTATTAAGGAAAGACCTATAAAAAAATATAATTTATTACAATGTGGAGTTTATTCCTAATTATAACCGATCTCAAATTGGGATCATAAATTTTTATTAATATGAATAAGTTATTCTTATATAGAGTATTTTTATTTGAAAGTTCTACTATATATTGAGATTTTATTAGAGCTTATCTAAGTAAAGATGAAGTTAAGAAAATTGTCGCGATTAAATAATAACCCGATATGGGATGATATAAACTCATGACCGTATGAATAAGAAGAAGAAATGCGAACGAACTGAATTAAAGAATTATTGACAAGAAGAATATAACATGCTAAAAATTATTCTTTCCCTTCCCATAACTTTTGACCAACCATTTGAATCTTTAGCATCATTTTCAGTAATTATAAATTTTTTTTAGAAGGAATTTGTACCACTAGGCCAAGACCCAAGATGCCATTTACATTTGAGTATCTGACAAAATTGTCCAACTTATTTATTTTCTCTCTTATATTGCTTGTACGTTAGTCTAGAAAATGCTGAGATACCAAAATTGCTTTATGAAAGATTGTCTGTTACCCATCAATCTACAATTGAATATTTGATGACACATAAGATTTGATATGAGTTAAAGTTGTTCCAAAAAGAAAATGTTGAGATTTAACCTTCAAGATTTATATACCAAAGCAAAGAAACAAAAGAAGAAGAAGAAAAATAAAATGTCAATGATAAGATGGGTACGAGTATTATGATAATGTGTGATCCCTTCTGGCTTTTTCTATCTTCGATAAAAGCGATTGCTGAGAAAAGTTGTACATGTGTGCCAAGCAATTTATGCTGTCCACATATTAACAACTTTTCAACCACCTTTACCGTCGCCTATCGGCTTGTTCTTTATTTTGTGAGGATCATAATTAAAAATGAATAAATCTCTTCATTTCTTGTCCCAAATTACCAGGGTTAAGGTGACGAGTGACAACGTAGAAGAATCTTCTTAGCACCTATTGCTGGCTATGGTTTGGGTTGTGTTTGGTTTTGGGCCGACCCGGGTGACATAAAGTCCAAACCAAATGGGTCGGATACAGTTGAGTTTTGACTTTACCCCAATCAAAATTTTAATATTTTTGATCTGCCGCCGCTACATTCGGTCGCCGGCAACCTGCCTCCGCCGTCACTGTTATTTGAAGTTATTACCAATATTTTGGAACTTTTCATTGCTTGGTCTGCATATTTTCATAGTCATGACAGCATTTAAGTTTTCAATTTATGTAAATTAATCAAATAACTTTTAGTTTGTCATCCGACATTGAATCTATT
Organism: Citrus trifoliata; assembly: GCA_018350135.1. Classification (NCBI taxonomy): domain Eukaryota; kingdom Viridiplantae; phylum Streptophyta; class Magnoliopsida; order Sapindales; family Rutaceae; genus Citrus; species Citrus trifoliata. Next base: position 7,774,314 of record CM031387.1, read on the forward strand.
TTAAATTTCACTCACTCCTCTATTTTTTTTTTAAAAAAATTTGGAATCTCCATGATCTCAACTCAGAATTAAAAAAAAAAAAAAGCAAAGAATTTTTATGTAGATGTTACTACATGATCTCAACTCAGAATTAGTAAATCTATTTTTTTCATCTAGCTTGACTATAGCCGTAAGAGTTCTAAGAAGTAGGCCAAATACGTGTTTATATCACGTAGGACTAGAAGACTTTTCATTAATTTAAAGATTTCGATTTTGTCAATTTTGGCAAAACTATTTTCATTCACAATTTTCAAACAATACTAAACAAATTATATATCCGTACATTTCGTTTCAGGCAAGTCTCATCCTATTGTTAAAAAAAAAATGAAAGAAAATACATTTCATTCATTTACAGGCACACAATTTTTTAATTTATTCACAAGAGTAACAGGTAGGTTAAGTCTCATCTTATATTCTTCTTGTTGTTGAAAAACTGAAGAAAATTCATTGGTTAAAGCTTGACATGCATGTACAATTTCTCAATTCACAAGTTTTTAGAGCTTTCCGAAATTTATGATCACTTGAGGATGTGTGGATTTCTTGTAGACAATTAGTTAGCATTTTATATGTGTCAAAACTAATTAAAAATAATTAAACACGTATGTTCCACACGCATGGCATATGCTTTTATATTCCTTAGAAAATTAGCATATATAACCTCTCTTTCATCAATATATTAAAGTATTTTAAATCTACAATTAGACACTCAAAATGGTGTTGTTTATTTTTAATCAATTTAAATAATATATATAGATCGAAGTATACAACAACACATTGTAGAGACTACACAACATGATCACTGCCTAGTTAATTCTTGTTTTTTAATTACTCGATAGTTTCTTATGCATTAGAACAATGCCAATATTAATTAGACATATAGACTGAAGGACAGTAATTTTAAAAGAAAAAAATTCTATTTATTACTCAAATCTTCTTAGTTCATTTGTCTAATTATATCATATCACGTCAGTTTATATATCTTTGTATATATTTGTTTACCCATCTGGATTGACATTTCATATCTTATGGATTACTTTGAATGAAAATTAATAATTTTTTTTAATACAAAACTAGAAAAGATATTAATTAAACTAACCCAAATACAGTAAAATAATACACACAATTTCAAAAGTATATATCGCATATGGTTTCTATAAATATACAAAACTTTTTATTCCCCAATATATATATATATATATATATATATAAAAGCCATTTCAAAACATATTGAATCCAATTCAACCTATCTTCCCAAATATGTCCTACGTACTACTAAGCTCATAAAATAAGAAAGAAAACTAGATTGCACATGCCCATGTATGCATAACTGTTGTCACATCACTTAACAGCCCATGCATTAGCTTCGTAGCAAAACAAACCTTATTCTGTCGTCATTCATTGATTCCCACACGAATCTTATTTCAACTTCTCCTTAATATCTTTTCCGTATCTTTCTGTTTCATCATCTGCACATTCATATAATAAGTTCACCTTAAAAATCAAACCCCATTATCAAAAGCAAAAACAAATACACAAGAGCAAAACTGCAAAACCAACCCAAAAAGAAAAAAATAAATAAAAATGGTGGCAGAAATCACTTCCTCTTCTCAATATCCTTACCCCATCAAAACCATAGTGGTTTTGGTTCAAGAAAACCGCTCGTTCGATCACATGATTGGTTGGATGAAATCACTAAATTCCGAACTCGACGGGGTTACAGGATCCGAATCCAACCCCATTTCAACGTCCGACCCGAACTCCCCCCTCATCTACTTCGGGGACAAGTCGGTCTACGTCGACCCTGACCCCGGCCACTCCATCCAGGCCATCTTCGAGCAAGTCTTTGGCCTGACGTGGGCCCAGTACACGTCATTATCGTCGTCGTCTTCTTCTAACAACGAGGAGCTTCACGTTCTTCGTCCTAACATGCAAGGGTTTGCTCAGAACGCCGAGAGTACTCAAAAGGGAATGGCGGGGAGCGTCATGAACGGGTTTAAACCGGATATGGTGCCAGTCTACAAGGAGCTGGTGGCTGAGTTTGGTGTCTGCGACCGGTGGTTCGCGTCGGTGCCGGCCTCGACGCAGCCGAATCGACTGTACGTGCATTCCGCGACGTCGCATGGGGCCACCAGTAATGATACCGAGAAGCTCATTGAAGGGTTTCCGCAAAAGACCATTTTCGAGTCTTTGGATGACAGCGGACTGAGCTTTGGCATTTATTATCAGTACCCTCCTGCAACCCTTTTCTACAGGTAAATTAATTAATTAACTAAATAATTAATTAATAATTGCACTTATTAGATATCCGGTAATCAGCTGAATTTGTGCTGGCACAGGATTAATGGTTAGGATTTTGCGACTGATTTTCTGCTGAGTGTTAAACTCAAATCCCAATCATTGATCCAGTGCTCAACACATAAATTTTGTCCATTAATATTACTTTTGTTGTTGTTGTTGTTCTTTTTTTTTAATTTTTGATTAATTTTAAATTTTAATGTTGAACCGGTCGAAAAGGAAAGCGAGTTTTATCGATATGAGTAGTTTGCTGACAGACAAGAAAGAATTCATGTTGCGTGTCTTGTTTGGTTGATATAATAAGGCTTAAGCTTTACTCGCTTCAACACGGTCGCTGTAGTTGTTTTATTAATTAGCTAAAGTTTTACCAAGGTCTGAGATGTTTAATAATAAAATCAAAAAATTATAATTTTATTGGATATATATATAAGATTTCAACCAAAATTACATGTGGATAATTTAATTAGAAAGAAAGTCAATCGAATAAAACATTAACATTTAATATTATCTATATGAAGAGAAGTACACACTTTAAGAGTTTGGTAGCATTCGTTTTTTTTTTTTTTTTTGGTCTAATATGTGAATACGTCTGGAATTATTTAGATGTTTAATGTTAAATTACAATAGCGTAGTATATCAATTGCTAATTGCTATGAGGGACTGTTTGTCAATTCCGTGTGCGTAGTTGTTTGCCAATTTTGTGTTGTGAAAAATTTTCAATTCGACGTAGGCAGATAATGATCAATTTCTAGAATACCTTAGAATAATAAGAGTTGGATATTTTTCAAATTTAAAAAATGTAGTTTTTTTTTAATTACAAATAACGATAAAATTATCTAAACAATTAACAAGACTTGAAAGGAAAATTTATCAATTTTATATTCTACACATAATTTGTAATAACATGCATATTGATTCCTGCATATGAAGATGAGATGTCACAAGGTTTTTTGACTTTTTAGCTACACCATAACAAAGTTTTTTAATTGTAATATAATATTTCTTAAAAAAAAAAAAACTCTATAATTTGTGCGGACACGGCTCAATTTTTGATTTGATAGGATAATTTCTTTGTTCCCAGAAACCTAAGAAAACTGAAGTACTTGAAGCACTTCCACCAATTTGATTTGCATTTCAAGAAGGATTGTGAAGAAGGGAAGCTACCAAACTACGTGGTGGTGGAGCAAAGATACTTCGATCTCCTATCCGTGCCGGCAAACGATGATCACCCATCGCACGATGTCTCCGAAGGACAAAAATTTGTTAAGGAAGTTTACGAAGCACTGAGGTCTAGTCCCCAGTGGAATGAAATTTTGTTCATTATAACATACGATGAGCACGGTGGATTCTATGATCACGTTCCGACGCCCGTCACCGGAGTCCCCAGTCCCGACGATATCGTCGGCCCAGAGCCCTATAATTTTAAGTTCGACCGCCTCGGTGTTAGGGTTCCGACCATCTTCATTTCTCCTTGGATTCAACGTGGAACACGTAAGTCTGACTCTTAACCCATTAATTAATTTCTTTCTGCATGCAATGCATTGCCACTGAAGTTCTGTTAATTTTCGACTTTTGCGTATTGTAATGTTTTATCCTTAGAATTTTTTATTGGTCAATAGTTGATATTATCAAATCAAGGGTAAAATAAAATATTGAAAAAGATAATCAAAGCTTCTTTTTTTTTTTTTTTTTTCCTGTGAAAATTATACAGTGCTGCATGGGCCTTCAGGGCCAGCTCCTACATCAGAGTTCGAGCATTCCTCCATCCCAGCAACAGTCAAAAAGATTTTCAATCTAAAAGAGTTTCTCACGAAACGAGATGCCTGGGCTGGCACTTTCGAATCCGTTCTCAATAGAACAAGTCCGAGAACTGATTGCCCTGGTAATTAATTACGACACTTTCTTTAATTCGTCACTTATGTTCGTGACATGAATATTACAAAATTATAAGGGGACAGGAGCACCTTGATTCATCTCAGTACTTATTTTTACCACTTGGATTCCTGACACAGTTTTTAAAGAGGGACCTTCCAAATTATTATTATGACATTAATCTCTTATGGATATGTATGTGTTGGCTGTTGCAGTTACGTTGCCTGAGCCGACGTTGAAACTGCGGGACGGCGAAGCGAAAGAAGATGCAAAACTCACCGATTTTCAGCAAGAATTAGTGCAAATGGCAGCGACATTGAACGGTGATTACAAAAAGGATATTTATCCGCACAAACTCGTCGAAGAGATGACGGTTGCCGAAGGCGCTAAGTACGTTGAAGATGCATTCAAGAAATTCCGTGGTCAGTGCGAGAAAGCCGAGGCAGAGGGCGTCGATGAGTCCCAGATTGTTGTTGTGCCAACCCCTACTACAAAGCAACGAAAGTCAAAATCTTTTGGTCGCAAATTGTTGTCGTGTTTGGCATGCAACAATTAATTGTGACTCGTTCGAGAATGAAAATTTAAATTTTTCTACGCACAGTCGGGATTTGAAGATGTTGATGGAGATTGTTAATTTACTGAGCATTTACGTTATTATTTGTATAGTGTCATTGACTTAACTTTTATCAAGAAGTACGGCGGTGCCTAGATTCTAATAAATTTATTATTATTATTATTATTATTATTATTATTAGTATAGTAGTTTGTTATAGTTTATTGAATAAGAATATATGTGTAATTAAGTATTGATAATATAGGATGGATCAGCTGCCCTTTACAAATTACAAGTACCCCGTATTTTTACATTTGATAGTATTCCTTGAACTGAAGATGAATAATATTAAATTTGTCAATGTTAAATGCTCAAAAATTTCTTTTAGTTTTCTCTCTTCATCTGAATCCCACCTAAATCACTCTCTCTTCTCTCTAGTCTGCACGTTCTCTCTATCTTTCTCCTCTATTTTAATCTCTCTTACAATCACACAACGATAATTTGACTCGTATCTATCTCATGAGTTATATGCCTAAATCACAATATAATTAAAATACTTTTTTGGCCTAAATAAGGCGGTCACAAAGTAACTCCAAAACGACAGAATAAGAAAAAATCATATGCAAAGATTTGGACCAGAGTTCCTGGTTGCTTCAATGACATCAATCTTACGGCATCCTTTCTGTGATTACATGATCAATAAATTAACTTGTTTCTTGATTCTGTGATATTATGGCGAATATTAAAAAATAATCTTTTTAGAGAGATCTTTAATATTGAAAGATATTAGGATGGTACCACAGTGCTACCGTGCCACTTCTTTTGTTTTTTATGGATGTGTTATTGTAAATTTTCATGTAACCCCTTTCATTCATTTTTATTTAAACTTTGTTTCACAAGTATTAAGTTAATTTCTCCCAAATCCGTGAATCCTTCAACGGCCGATCAATGGCAAATCAGCTCCTCCGGTGGCTGTCGCTGGTCGTAAAAGACAGAGGGAATTGTGGGGAACAAAACTCAGGTGGTGGCGTCACCGGAAACCGGCAAAATCGTGGCGAATTGATCCGTCTTTTCACGGCTTCGATCTGCAGCTTTTCGAATACTTTCCAGCGACAAGGATGGCATGGAGATGACCGGCATCGCACGAACTTTCGATCGGTACCAACCTTGGCCGGTGCAGTGGCCGGAAACGGAAACGGCATGCGGGTCGGGTTTGCGGGTTCGGTTTGACCCGATTCTTTTTGCTACAAGGATGACATGGAGATGACCGGCGTCGCACGATCTTTCGATCGGTACCAACCTTGGCTGGTGGAGTGGCTGGAAATGAAAACGGAATCTGGGTTGGGTTTACAAGTTCAGGTCAATCCAATTCTTTTCCTTGTTAATTATTTAATCTCAAAATTATAAGGAGTGGGGTATTGTGATATAGGTATAATATAGAATAAAAATTTATAAATAATAAATAATACAAGGTGCTAATTAAAATATTTATATGGATGTAGTAGATATTAACTTAATATTTATAAAACAAAACTTAAATAAACATGAGTGAAGGGGTTATATGAAAAATTTACAATAACACAGCATAAAAAAACAAAAGAAGTGGATATTAATCACAAAATTGATTTACAGGTATATAGGTGCAAACCAAAGAAAACATAAGAGAGACAGGGACTGAAGTGATTGAGGTGAGGTTCGCTAAAAGAAATTGTTTTTCTTTTTATAAGAACTAAAAGAAGTTGTTGAATATTTGCCATAATAGATTGATGTTGACAAATCTAATCCGTTAATTCAATTTTCAGAATCAAACAAATATTATCAAATATAAAAATAAGGATATTTTGAGGGGATGCTAATATGCCCCTATTAATAAATATTGTTAAATTTACTTCTTTAAAATATTAGCGTAGCTCATATTAGAACCGAATCCAAATTCAAAAATAGTACCCGAACTGCTATATATATATTTTTTATTTATAATGATATTGGGGCGGAAAAAGAAGACCCTTGAGAGGCTGTGGGTCGGCACGATAAGGCTCACTATTTTTTTCGTGTTGTGTCATATTGTGCCTTTTTTATTGCTTAGATTCGGTCCTACACACGTGCTAAGTCTACGCTTGCTGTGTCACGGGGTCATGCCTAAGAAAAACAGTTTATAAAAGCATGATAAACTTTTTTTCTTTTTTTTTTATTTTCATTTTTTAAGAGGACAAGCCAAGTTGTTGGTGCATTTTTTTTAGCTCATAAGTCCATGTGCCTTTAGTCAAATTCAATCAAATCAAAAGTTTAAAATTTAAGTTAATATTCAATAATAACAAACTAATAATATTAAGAGAATGTAACATGAATTCTTTTTTAACACTTAGCAGTTACAACAACAATAATAAAATTTTCTTAAATATTAACTTAATTATTAATTTGGACTTAACATAGAATTATAGATCATACTTCATAATAATATTAATACATATATTTTATAAAATCTTGATGTTTTTAATTTTATTGATCAAAATCATGGTATCATCTATTCATTTAATAAAGTATAACATAAAACAATTAAAGTTTTTACTTTTAAACTAGAATTAAACGAAGCCCCCAAGGGCGTGGTCGGGTTGGTAACAACATCAAGTTTGTAGCAGATAACGCCCGGGTTTAAGTCTTGGGGATAGTAAGGGGGGAAAATAAAAATTTATTTCGGCTTTGGCCACACCCCTTACTTAAAAAAAAAACTACAATTAAATGAATTTAAAAAGAAATCTAAGCTAATAAAATAAATTAAAATATTTCAATTTTAAGTTATATGTAAAATAATAAAATTTTAAATTTAGTTCCATTAAAAAGTGAAACATGCTTGTTGCAGGCCTTTTTCATATGTCGTGTTTTATCTCATCTCTAATTATACTATACTTTTAGGGTGCACATGCCTAAAATTCTGAGTCTAGTCCACGCGCGTGCCTTGCCATTTGCAAATCGACCCATTGACCATCTCTAATTGTGCTGGAATATTTATGAATGGAAATGAAGATTTGGTTCAGGGATCATGATCCCTATCCTTATCCCCAAACATTGTGGCAACCCCAATCCTGTTCATGCCCGAAATGTGTTATTTATGCTAAATAAGGGATATTTCCGATGATCTTCTAATGGGGTGAGAAACAAAATGGGGGCCGGTCCCTAAATATTTTAATTTTAATTTTGAAAAATGCAACAAAAAAGGAAAAAATATTTAATAGTGGCTAGGCGTGTTCAGAATCTAATTTGATCCGCTCAATCTGTTTGATCCGTAGAAATTTAATCCGTAAAAATCTGATTGGTAGATTGGTGGATTGGATTAGATTGAAAATTTGATAATCTGCAATTGGTGGATTAGATATGGACCTACTTCTATAAATCCGCAAAAATTCGCGAATCTGCAAAAAAATAAAATGTATTTATTTAATTAAAAATAAAAATTGTAAATACGACATTAGTACTTACTAGTAAATAAATAAGTTAAAATATAGTTATATTAACATTATATTATATTTTATCCGATAATAATATAAAATAAAAAATAATTAAACAAACAAAAATAACTTCCTAAATAGTTAATTTCCAAGTACTGATTTAAACGAATGAGATTTTGTTCGTTTTGGTGTGTTATATTTTGAAACTGTAAATGTATTTTCTAGCTTTAATTAAACTATTATTAAATCTTATTTAATTTTAAATTTGATCGATAGTAAAATTATTTTTATATTAATTTTTTTATTTAGTTAGTTTGTGGATTAGACATAATTAAAAATTTTCGGTCTCGCAAATCAATCCGCAAAATGGTGGATTGGACATGGATTTGGTCAAATCCGCATTTGATCCGCAGATGTATGGATTTGATTTAGATTGAATTCACCAATCCGTGGATTGGATTATATTGAAAATTGATAATCCACAAAATCATAAATCGGATATGGATTGATGTCCAATCCGTAAAATATGATTCGCGAACACCCCTAGTAGCGGCAATCCTGCAACTCTTACTTGAAGACATGGAACCAACCTCTTGTTAGATCCGGATGGGAAAATTTACTTGCAAAAGAGCTTAATAGCCTATTTTTTTCTTGCTAACTAGTTATTACTTATTAGCACCAAATCTCTCAAAAGAAGCCTTCGTCCAAATTCTTTTTGTACTCGCATATCTCCCTCTTTTTACTTCTTTTGCCCATGAGATAGTGAATTTTAATAACTTTTATAAAATACTGAAAGAAATGGTCTCAACTCAAAAAGAAGAACAACCTATATAACAATTAACTCTAGAAAGATTAAACTTTACGGAGTCTAAAGAAGAAGCAGAAGAAGAAGAAGACAAGCAAGTGCAAGTGGGTGACGAGAAAAATAATATGAGTGGTGCTCAAATTGCAATAAATGAGCATATAGCAGAAAGAATTGGGCTCTACTCATGAAGAAGAAAAAGATGAACAATCAAAGAACACTCATGATCTATTTTTCTGTACAGTAGGTGGAGAAGTTTTTAAAAATTTAAAATTAAATTAATTTGGAGCTTGAATAAATCCCCAACCCAATTTAATTTTAATTTCGACCTTGGGATTGGCTCCAAATCTGACCCAAAATTGAATTTAATGATTTTTGGAGGCCTATATATGACCCGAATGAGTCAAGCCCCACAGATACGGACATCCTTAGGAATATTTCATCAGTTAAACGTCTAAGGGAACATTGCCACCCAAATTTGGAAAATGAGACTCTTCCCACAATAAGTACCAAACGATGCGTTTTGGGTGTAATATAAAAGGACCCATCTCACGTGACATACACATATGCACCACAACACATGCGCAACAGATGTCACGTGAGACTCACCATTTCTCCAATTGCTCTCACGGAAATCTCACCTCCATCTGCTCATATTCTCGCTTTTTATTGCCATGGGTCTCTCTTTGTTCTCTATCCTCTCGCTTTCTCTCGCAGTGGGTCTCTCGACGTGGGTCTCTCGGCGTGGGTTTCTCTATCTGTTCTCTTTCTCTCTCCCCTATGTCTTCTCTGTTCTCTCGCAGTCGATTCCCCCTTCGTTCTCACCGTGGATTGCATCTCTCGGCTTGCTTCAGATTTACTCTCTCAGCTTTACTGGTTGTTAACTGTTGTAGTTGATTTATAGAGGTAATGCCAAATTTCCGTGAGTTGATTATGAATTTTTGAAAATTCAGCTAATATTGTGAGCAAGTGAGGTAGTTTATATTGATTTTTAATTGCACTTGGATTGATGGGCAAACTAGTTTAGATAGGTTTGATTTGTAATTGTATTTTCGATAGTCTTATGAGCTGATTGAAATGGCCTTGTGCTGGAGATGACACCATGATCACTATAACTCGAGCTTGTTTTATGCCATTATAGTTTTGGTAAAATACCAATCTAGATGAAATTGTTGCTGTATTTTGTCATAATCCAAATCCTAAATGATATAACAGCTGCTATTATGAGCTAAAACATAAAATCGATAATATTGAGAGGGCCAAATATCAGTACTAAAATGGAGAAATCATATAATTAGGTGCACTTTAAGCATGAAAAATAAACTTAAGGCGGCCAACTGTAACTTATACCCAGAAGTTGGTAAATTTCATTTTAACCCTTATTTTATAGGAAAAATTTTCCAACTCATGATAAAAATTTGGGCAGCACCGATATTCAACCCACAATAAGCACCACAATAAGCATTGAACGATACGTTTTGGGTGCAATATAAAAGGTTATTGTTTGAACACACAAACATAATACACGTGCAATAGATCTCACACAATACCATCACTCTCCCTCTCATTCACACCAAATCCACTCCTCACTCAAGTTAGAAATCTCAGCAGCTAATTCTCCCACGTCATTTTTTGTTGCACTCGTGGACCCTCACTGTGTGAAATCCATCAGGTCTCTCTCATAGTGTCTCATTGTCTTGACTGTGTGAGAAATTGAGTTGCATCTTGGTGACTGACTTCACTCATTGTCGGTTACGACAATCAATTTATGCATGTAGTTTGCTTCATTAACTGGAAATTTTTTTGTGCTAATTATTAATTTGTGACATCTTAGCTACTATTATGTTAATTTATATTGACTAGCTGTTAAAACTTGCGGTTAGGAATGATAGAATATTGTTTAGTTGTTTGATAATTACTGATGATTATGCAAGAAAACATGATTTGGAGCATGTTCGGCAGCCATAGAATTTTATAACTTTGATTTGCAAGTCTAGCCTCAGGCAGGATGGAGCAAACATTCAAGTGTATTGCAAGTTAATATTAAGCACGAAATAAATAAATACAGTGCAATCAAAGACACAAATTATGTCAATTTGTGTTGAGACTACTAGGCAAGTAAGGTAGTTTAGTTTTATATTGAAAACAATAACACTTAGTTTTAGATTCAATTGTAATATGAGAATGAAACATGTTTACAGTGTGTTCTATAATGTGCAAGGGCTTATTCTGATGATAATCTTAAAAGGAAACTTATTTAACTAGAACATGTTGTGAACATGAATTAGCAAAATTTGGAAAAATCTTATGCTTGGTTTGGCTAGATTGCAAAGCGCAACTCTCTAATTGTATACCGGTAATACCTTTGTTTGCCAGGCTTGAGTTTTGATTTGAGAATCATTATTTTGTGCCGTTTATATGCAATATGTGTTGTTTGTATTAGAGAATCATCATTTTGTCTGTGTTGTTTATATGCATTATATGTTGTGACTTTGACAATCATTATGGGCTGTTGTTTATATTTGAACATAATTTATTTAATCATTATGTCTTCGAGCACAAGCAAAATTCAAACACAACTGAAAGCTTCTGATAAATGCTGCAACAATAATAAGGTTTTACAAACTTCACGTACAAAAGAAAATCTGAATCGTAAATTTTAGAAGTGTAAAGGATGTGGGGCTTTTGAATGGGATGATGAATGGAATAGCAGTGAATGTAATGACTTTGGAGGGATGACAAATTAGAATATAAACCAGAATAAAATTGACATGTTGTTAGGAGAAGTCCGCAAGTTAGGGCTTCAAATCGAATGCTTATCTTTTAAATTTTAATTATTTGAGCAAGAACTTCAACAAAGACGACAATGTCAATTGCCGGAGGACGAACTACGAAAAAGAGAACCAAGTGTTATTGTAACATATGTCCCACAAATAATTATAACTCTTTTAATATGTATTATATTTAAGTTGTGTAATTAACTAATGTACCGTTATCTTTATTTCTTTTTGTGAATTGTATCGTGAATGCTTCAGTGGATGTAAATTATTGTTCGCAACAATAATGTTAACATATTAGCTGCTCTTATTAATATATTTGCTTCTTTTGTTCTGTCAGCTGACTTATATATTTGAAGTTACTAATAATTGTTGCACATTAGAAAACACTTAAGCTTGAGATTAACACACATACCTAGATGCATTCATTTATGAGACAATTAATTCATAAATCCAACATCCTGCATACCCCTCCACCATTCCAGTAGCACACGGTTAAAGAATGAAATCCATGCGGTAAATGATAAAACTATTAAAGGACCATGCCTAGAACCAACTAGTGTACACCAATATTCTAGTACCATATAACTAAAATTACCAATATGCCATTAAAGGAAAAATATACCATTACAAAAGTAAATCCATTAAAGGAAAAATACCATTACAAAAATAAATCCATGTATGAAATCCACAAGCTCACATATCATAGCCAAAGGCTTGTATATGAATATTAATGAGAATAAAACAAAAACAATGTTATTCTACGACATCACTTCGAAACTCCCTATCAACTTTATATTCATTATCTTGCTAAAAGAGTAGTTGGTGAAAATGTCTATACGGCTGGAATTATAGTTCCTATTAGGGGTGGGCAAAATCGGGTTTGGGTTGCGTTCAGATCAACTCGATCGAATTTTAGGTTGTTCAGGTTTGACAAAAATTAATCCAAATTCAACCCGAACTTCCAACCCGACCTGATCCAATCCGATTTATATTCGAATCGGATTGGGTTGGGTTGCAAAATTCGGGTTAAATTCGGATAGATCGGTTTCAGGTTGGCCAATTTTCTTTGTTTTGGTTACTAACCATTTAAAAACACATAATTACAACAATTAAATACTAAATATTAATTGTTTAATTTAACCATATATACCATCAATTCAAAGTTTAACAAAAGCTTAAAAAGTGAAAACTCAAGATTCAAATAGAAGAAACTCAGGTCAAGTAGCTTGGGTTGAAGGCTTGGAGCAGCAGAATGTAGATCGGTAGCACCTTGCAGCAGACCGGCGACACTTGAGGCAGATCGGTGGCACTTGCAGTAAATCGGGTGGCCACGGACGCGCAACAGCAGATCGACGAACGCGTAGCAGCAGATCGATGGAGGCACAGTAAATCAAGCATGGAGACGAGCAACAAATCATGCATAAAGACGCGGGTGAGGCTGTGACTTGTGTGGTGGCCTTCGTTGGCAACTTGGCGTTGGCCCAACGCCGTTGGGGGTGACTGTGTATGTGTTTTGTGTAGTGAGATTGGGGATTGTGTAATGAGATTAGGGGTGGATGAGGGTTGTGAGTGTTTGTGTTAGTAACTGTGTATTGTGAAAATGGGAATTGTGATTTGTGTGTGTGGCTGTCAGGCTGTGTGCTTTAGGTTCAGGTTTTTTTTTTTATAGCACTCGATTGGGTTTTCAAATCGGATTGGATTGAACCCAATTCGATCACAACCCGATCGGGTTTCATTATTTTCATCCGATCGGGTTTTCTTTACAACCCGATCCGATCTGAACTCGAAATTTTTCGGGTTGGATTAGGTTGGGCGGGTAGTTTGCCCACCCCTAGTTCCTATTAAAAGAAAAATTAAATATTTTGTTATAATAAAAGAAAGTAAAGTAGATTAGATGAAAATGTCCATGCGACTGGAATTGTGGTTCTTATTAAAAGAAAAATTAAATATTTTACAGCCTATTTTTGCATTAGGTTGGGGCTTTAAAATATTCATAGATTTGCTTATTGTCTCACCACTTCTCCCACAAGCAAAAGTCACATTTCTAAGTATCACATCATTATCCTTTCTACTAGTTCCCTGCATAACCGGAAACTATTTTCTTTTACCGTACTCTTTGAAGTAAATAAATAGATCGGTATCACTATCAAATGACATCCCAATTATTGGCTCATCGTCCTCCTCAATTTTCTCCAACTCTTCAACTTCGATGTCCTTTTTCATATTCTTTATTTCTAAAAAATTAAAATAATTCATATTGACAAAGTGGAAGTGACAAAATGAAAATAATTCATTTTAACAAAACTAATTAAAAAAACAAAATAAAATAATTCATGTTAACAAAAGTAGCAAAAACAAAATTAAATTTCAATATAAAATAATACTCATTCCCTGGGGCACACTGCCCCAGTAGTCAAATCATAAACAATTAACATATATGTCTAACCTTAATTGGCCCAGTAGGTCTCAACACAAATTAACATTAATTTGTGTCTTTGTTTGCACCGTTATTATTATTTCGTGCTTAATATTAACTTTGTAATACACTTGACATGTTGCTCCATCCTGCCTGAGGGCCGACTTGCAAATCAAACGTTTATAAAATTCTATGGTTGACGAAACATGCTCCAATAATGTTTTCTGCATATATCATCAGTTAATTATCAAATAATTCAACAATATTCTATAATTCCTAGCCGCAAGTTTTAACAGCTAGTTCATATAAATTAAATACTAGTAGCCTAAGATGTCACAAATTAATAATTAGCACAAAAAATTTTCCAGTTAATGAAGCAAACTATATGCATAAATTGATTGTCGTAACCGACAATGAGTGAAGTCAGTCACCAAGATGCAACTCAATTTCTCACACAGCCAAGACAATGAGACACTATGAGAGAGACCCGATGGATTTCACACAGTGAGAGTCCACAAGTGGAACAAAAAATGACATGGGAGAATTAGCTGCTGAGATTTCTAGCTTGAGTGAGGAGTGGATTTGGTGTGAATGAGAGAGAGAGTGATGGTATTGTGTGAGATCTATTGCGCCTGTATTGTGTTTGTGTGCTCAAACAATAACCTTTTATATTGCACCCAAAACATATTGTTCAATGTTTATTGTGGGCTGAAAATCGGTGTTGCCCAAATTTTTATCATGGGTTGAAAATTTTTCCCATAAAATAAGGGTTAAAATGAAATTTACCAACTTCTGGGTATAAGTTACAGTTGGCCCCCTTAAATTTATTTTTCATGCTTAAAGTGCACCTAATTATATGATTTCTCTATTTTAGTACTCATATTTGGCCCTCTCAATAATCAATATTATCAATTTTATGTTTTAGCCCACTCAAATTTATGAGGTCATTTTCATCACCTTACCTGATCCTCACGGTCAGAGACACGTATCCTCACATCAAATTAGATATAATTTAAAATTATTCAACACTAGATATAATTTAAAAATTTGAGCTATATAGCTGGCTTTAATTTGTAAAACGTGTAACGCCTGGTCCTTATCCTCACATCAAATTACACTCATGACATTATATAAGGGTCATTTTTCTACTGTCTATACAATATCTACCCGATGCACTTCTAACGTTGATTATTATTTTCTGTAACTATGGAAGATTCATAGTATATAAACCTGCACTAATCAATTTATTATTCATTATATACCAGGTTGAATCAAGCTTTGTTAGGCGTAAAAATTTCGAGTTAATTTCTTACATAAGCATGACAGGGACATATAATTTCTCATTCTTTGCTTATGACTCCAACCTGTAAGATTCATACTATTCATAGTTGCTCCGGATCAACGTTTTTACCTTCGATTAATCCACGGTACAGGTAACACTCTTATACTACGTGTATTCATTTGGAACGTTGGATTCCATGTATTTTTATATGCTAACTTAATTAGATGCAGGCATGCAGCCTACTAGAGGCAGAACGTTGATATCAAATTAAAAACACGTGGAAGCACTGCAAAATTATTAATTTAATTACCCAATTGTTATTTTATGTCCACTAGAAATTGATATTTATATATATATATCTATATAACATTATTGATTGTCATTTTGAACATGTTTTTGCGATAAAATCACGTCGTGGAATCTATGCGCGATAGATCGGTCCATTGAATAATTTTCTTAATTTTCCTTTTTTTGTCTATTTCATGATCTGTCTCATCTTTCTCACATACTGATATTTAATACTACACGACAGCACTGTTTCATAATGATTAATGTAATTGGCGAGTACTTGATCGCCACACCTTATTTAACTAATAAATTCGATATCTTTATTGGAACTGATTGGTTTGAACTTTGAACTCTATCATGTAGGCTCTTTCTCAAAGTAAAGAGCCAGGCTGTCACCTTTAATCATTAATCGAAGAATTAATTAACGATAAATATTCAAAATTGTGATCATTTCATACCCCGAATTCACTCATGCAACTCTCTCTCTCTCTCTTTTAGGTCTTTTTCTATTGTTTTTGGGTTGATTAACTAAGAATGATTCTTATTTGTCTTGGACACGCTTATTTAGTCTACTTATTATTATTTTTTTCAATAAAAATATTAAATGATGTCATTTTCATCACCTTACCTGAATCTCCACGGTCAGAGACGCATATAATTTCAATAGAAAAAAAAAAAAGTTTCAAAATTATCATAGCGTCTTTGTTGAATATGAATAGCTGACGAGACAAGCAGAGCCAATTCACAAGCAGCACGTCATATTTGGTCGCTCAAAAAACTAAATAGCATGTTGTGTGTTGGGAGTCATTCAATGTATATACTCTGATGCGTCAATTGGGTTCGTATTACACGCATTTCTTAGTGTATCTTACAGCTTTTTAACCGTTTAAAACAATAATAATTACTAAAAAGTAAACTTTTTTTTTTTTTTTGTCAATAATCTTTTCCTGATTTCCTAATTCACTATCCAGCCCTAAACCAATTAATAAATTAAAATAAAAATTTTTATTTCTTACTATAATCGCCTTTCTAACGCTTTCCTTACTCTCTCTCTCTCTATGATCTATCCATTGTCTTTTTATAAATTCATTAGGACTCAACTATAACGTCAAAACTCATGTTATTATTCAAATTTGAAAAAAAAATGATCACAAATTTAATATAGCCGAACAAAAGATAGCACAGAGCGTTTGGTAAGAGTACCGTCAGATACATCTCGCATTAATCCAACAAGGATTAGAGTAAAAAAGAAATTTAGAAAGGAAAAAATAATGGTGCAAGGAAGAAAAAAAAACAGAAAAAAATTTAAGTCAGTAAAATAAAAAACAAACCGAAGAATGCTAAAAAAACGGCTAAAAAATAAAAAAAAAGAAAGTTCAAACAAAAAAAAGTCAAAAAGTTTAAACTTAAAAAAGTCAAATAAACCAGAAGGAAATACTCGAAAAAATGGAAAGGCGAAAAAAATCAAATGGAAGAACACCGATTCACCAGAAACAACACAGAAACCCAATCTCCGCCTCCGACCCGAACTCCACCCACCTACAGTTCAAGAACACGGCAGCTCACATCGACCCAGATCCTGGACACTCATTCCAGGCCATATACGAGCAAGTTTTCGGCAAGCCATGGGACTGGAACAACCCGGACCCGAATCCCGGGACGGGTCCGAAGATGAATGGATTCGTGCAGAATGCTGAGAGCATACAGAAAGGGATGGGGGAGATTTTATGAACGGGTTTAAGCCTGAAACTTTGCCCGTTTATAAAGAGTTGGCGACTGAGTTTGCTGTCTGTGATCGGTGGTTTTCCTCGATACCGAGTTCGACTCAGTCGAATAGGCTGTATTTGCATTCAGCGACGTCGCACGGAGCTACAAGTAACGATAGGAATAAGCTTATTGCGGGGTATCCTCAGAAGACTGTTTTTGAGTCCTTGGAAGAAAATGGGCAAAGCTTTGGGATTTATTATCAGTCTTTTTCGGCCTGCTTTTTCTACAAGTAAGCGTATTCAACTTTTTTTTTAATTAGTTTCTTTTTTGGTTTTAATTAACAAAAAAGAAAAAAAAATTAACGATGATTATGCTCGGTTCTTTAAAGCTGTTACAAGTGGGTACGCAATAATTTGTAGGGTACAGTTAGTAGTTTTATAAAGTTCTATCAACACAATAACTAAGGGTAAATGCTGTGAGCTAATTTTTCCAATTATTTTGGATTATTTTAAATATTATATAAAAGATTTTTGTAATAGACGTATTTAAGTATTTTGGTTGAAATCTATATAATTATTATTATTTTATATGTTGTAGGTTAATTTTTTTAATTTTAAATTATACAATAGACATGACATTTATTTTTATTACCATAAATTTATAATTTAAACAATAATTTTTAAGTAATTTTATTTAAAGTTTGAATCCCGAATAAACAAATGATTAAACAATTAATCTGGCACCGGCTTAAAAGTTGAAGCCCCAAACAACAAAGGTTCCGTTTGTTATAATTATTTAAATAAAGTTTGTTTAAATATAATTTTTAAAGTTTATCTAAATATTAAAAAAATTATTTATTTAATTGAGAGGTTATATTAAAAATAATAAAATTATTTTAATAGATAAATTTTTTAAAGTTATGTTATAAAAAAATAAAATAAAATAAATAATTAAAAAATAAAAATTTAATATTTAAAAAAAACTTTTAATCGTTATTTTAGAATTTTAATATGAGTTTTTAATAATAAAAATAAAATATTTTTTATAAAAAATTATGAAATTAAATAAATATGATAGATATTAAATAAGTAATAGCAAATAGTAGTAAGCCAATCGATCTCGAAAATGCTGGCTATGAACTCAGATTCAACGACTCTGGCCCCACGTCCGCACCAAAACAAAATATTTGAAAGACTTTGTGGAGTGATCAGCTGGGCCACCGTGGATTAAATTCAAAGGACAATGACATAACGATATTTTGTTTTTTCAATTAATTGATATAGTGTTACCCGCGTAATTAAATGAAAATATTATTTAATTTATATCAATTATTTTTATATTTTTATTCAATTAATTATATAATATCACATTCAATTTAAAAAAATAATTTGTAGAAAGACATCACTCAAATTGAAATAATGGGCGACTAACTTATATTTTTGTTCTATGATTAACATTTAAAGGTGAAATTTTTAATAGATTTTCTTTTCTTTTTTTAAAGAACGATTAACGAGTAAATGGTAGTTGTTTATTACGACAGGAGAGCTACAGAGGAGTTTGACTCCTCCTCTAGTCCTCTGGCACGTTATCATTATTAAACTTCATAACATTTTTTTGACTTGTTCATGAGTTTATCAACATGACCGATAAAGCTGGGTCAGCTACATCAAAATGTCAGCTTTTTTCTTTTTTAATTATTAAATGGATTTTCTGTCCTAATCTTGATTGTATTTTTATTAATTTTTTAAACTTTATTTCTATTGTGATTTTAATGTTCATTGACCTCATCCACTGGATATGATCTTATGAACATGTTTTAAATGAATTAAATCCTCTGCAAAATTTAACTACTATTACCGACCAGTCAGTCAGCAAATTTTGTTTTAAGACAAGTTTAGGTTGCGAGATAATCGTGATTCATTTTGAATTATAATTTTAATATGTGAAAGATAATATTTTTAAGGTTAATAGTCAATTCTTTAGGAACTAAAAAATAAAAAATAAAAAAAAGAAACAGATTTACAGGTCAATTTACAGGTCAACATGCATTATGAATACAGATCAGATCAAGGTTACCTTGTAGCTGGCGCATCGGATGCTTATTCCTTAGTTTTAATTTCAATCTATAAGCCAAAAACAATTGAAGCCGAATACTTTAATCAAATGCTATGACAGTTAAGTGGGACAAGAAACTATTTTACATTGAATAAAAGAACATTTAGCAAGAAAGCAGCTTGATATTTATCTTAATTTTACGAAATCAACAAAGCAATTCCATCAATTAGCTGTTCTTGCTCATGTGTCTAGACTTTTTATACTGAACTTTTTGTAGCAAAAAATATAGTTTTTTTTTTTTTGGGGTGTGGGGGTAATATTTCTTGTTGAATTTTGATGTGCTTTCATTTGGGGTTAAAATAAAATATAGATTAGATGTACCCCAAAAAAAAATTACATTTATTTGATCTTCCTAAACACATTCGTGCATTCAATGTAGCAGCAGTAGGAGATCAATTTGATCGTGGCTATATAACTAATAGATCCCTATATTTTGATCGTTTCATATATATATTTTATCAGGAATCTTAGGAAATTAAAGTACATAGACAATTTCCATCAATTTGATGTAAGCTTCAAGAGGCATTGCAAAGAAGGGAAGCTGCCAAACTATGTGGTGATAGAGCCAAGATATTTTGACTTGTTATCAGTGGCCGCGAATGATGATCACCCTAAGCACGATATAGCACAAGGCCAGCAACTTGTCAAGGAAATTTATGAAGCCCTGAGAGCAAGCCCCCAGTGGAATGAGACCTTATTCCTAGTTATTTACGATGAGCATGGTGGCTTTTACGACCATGTTCCTACACCGGTAACTGGAGTCCCCAGTCCCGATGACATCGTTGGCCCGGAGCCGTTCTTTTTCAAGTTTGATCGCCTTGGTGTTAGGGTTCCGGCCATCTTGGTTTCTCCTTGGATTAAACCTGGCACAGGTCAGTCAAATATGAAATATTCTTCAACTCCCATCTCTTATAAATTTTAATGTCCCATTTTACCCTTTTTGTTAGTTTTTGGTTAGCTTTTTTCTTTTAATAAAATGATATATTTTTTAAAAAGACGTAAAGGGAGTGGGTAAAATTTAAATCAATCTTTTAATTCTTTATTTTCTTTATAATTTTAACTTAAACAACTAATTAACTAAAATTATTTAAAAATCATTCAATCACACTGCAACTTTAATTTTTAATTAATTTAATTTATACAAAAGAAGAATGGATCCATCTTTCTTCTTAATTATGTAATTTTTTTTATAAATTATAACCAAAGGTTTTGTTCATTATAATGCAGTATTGCATGGACCCTCAGGGCCACATCCTACTTCACAGTTCGAGCATTCCTCAATTGCAGCAACCCTTAAAAAGATTTTCAATCTCAAAGACTTTCTCACCAAACGAGATGCATGGGCTGGAACTTTTGAAGGAGTCCTCAATAGAAGCACTGCAAGAGCAGATTGTCCTGGTAATTAATTAATTAATTAAATATGAATTATTCACGTCAAGTTTATTTAATTAACGAAAGCACTAGCGATCAAGTGAAAGCGCATACTAATTAATTTTGCAATGCATGTATTACTTGCGCAGTTAAATTGTCAGAACCGGTGAGAACGCGTGACTTTGATGCACGAGAAGACGATCAACTCAGCGAATTCCAGCAAGAATTGGTGCAGCTTGCGGCCGCGGTCAAGGGGGACCTTAACAGTGATTTTCTCCCGGACGATCTTCTAAAGACAATGAATGTTGGCGGGGGCCTGAGCTACGTTGAAGATGCTTTCAAGAAATTCTTTGATGAAGGCAAGAAAGCTAGGGAAAATGGTGCCGATGAATCCGAGGTGGTGCTGATGCCAAACAGCACAGCTCAGTCTGGGTCTCAAAGGGCTGCACCAAAAACCTATCTCCAACAAGTATTTTCTTGTTTAATTTGTGATAATTGAGCGTATCAATAAGTCACTCTGAAACATTCCTTGTGATTTTGAAATGTTTGTTGTAACGTAGTGGGTTTGGTCCTTAGTGTGCTTGTGTGTGTTATATCTCCTTATAAATTTTGTTTTTTGTTTTAAAGCAAGTAATTCAGCTAGTTGTTTCTTTCTTGTACAATGCTCACGTTTCACAATTTGCTAGATATAAATGAGTTGGTTTATCATAAGTATTTGTTTATTTATTATATATATTTTAAATTTTTGATAAGAATGGCTTTCATAGAAAGGACCAGAAGACTTAACAATACAAACGCCACTGGGGCGTGAAACCAAGAAGGCAAAAAATACAATTTGTTATGGGGGCGCGAATGCAAGGTTACGTTCGAAACTCCAGTCTAAACCACACCCAGATCTGGAAAACAAATTCTACCACCACGTCCAAAACCCACCAATGGTCCATGCAAAAAATCACATACTAATCTCTCACAAAACATGGGGAGTTTTTAACTTTTAAGCATTCTATTTGTAAAGTACCGGGTTTTTTTTAGAAAATTGGGCCCATAAATAGCCCAAATTGAGGAACAAAGGTCCAAGTAAAACCCAAGTTTAGCTATATATATATATAAGCAAAATCGAAAATTTGAAAACTAAGCAGAAATGAACAAAGGAAGTGGAGGAGAAAACCAGCAGGAGCGGGAGCAACGCTGCTGCATTTCTCACGAATTTCTCAGAGCGGCAAACTGTAACCCGAACAAAATAGCCGTTATACATGCCGCCGCATCACCGTCTGATAGAAAATTGATCAACGGCTCTCCTTCTTCCTCTTATAATCCTCCGGTGTACGAAGGGGACCGTTGCTTCACTTTCTCTGAGGTGTTGGCGTCCGTTGATTCCCTCAGCTCTCGCCTCCGCTCCATTCTTGATCATTCTGATGATCCGCACTTGATCCTACCCCTGACCTCAGGTTACTAGTTTTACTTACTTTTTTTTTTTCAAATTTTGAAGTTTAATGCGAAAGTTTCAATTTTCAAATTTAAGGCTACGAATAGGGCTTTGCAATTTTCAGTACAAAGTACTTAATAAGTGCTTTTAGAGAAAAAGTGATTCTAGGTGCTTTTACAATAATAATTTTGATTCAAATTAACAATTTTGGCTTAATAGCAGGGAATAAATTGGATAGTGACATGCCCGTTCCTGTGGACATGCTGCCTTCTTCAGCATCTCTTGCGTCAAATGAAGTACAACCAGCTGCTGAGTTTATCAATACATATAGACCAAAAATTATCGGAGTATATATGCTGCCATCAGTGGAATACATAATTTCTGTTCTTTCAATTTTGAGAATTGGGGAGGCTTTTTTGCCGCTTGATCCTACATGGCCAAAAGATAGAATATTGTCGATTATTTCCTCTTCAAATGTTGGCCTTATTATTGCATGCGGATCTTCATTCAGTGAAAGTGGCATCGGTTATTACCCGCTTGATAAATCGCATTGGCTTGTAGAAAGTGGCATTTGTCCGGTCTTGTGCTTTTCTATGGAAGAAAGCGTGGAAGAGACTATTGGTCGGTCAAATATTGTTTGTCATTGTGAAAATGAGAGACAAAGATCGTTCTGTTATTTGATGTACACATCAGGGTCCACGGGAAAGCCTAAAGGTGTATGTGGCACTGAGCAAGGTAAGCAGTTATTTGAAAATTGCCTCTTCCATGTGGCTTATCAAAAATTGTTGTTTCTGAGTGCTTTGATTTTCCTGTTTCCTTGCAAGATAGTACATATCGATGATGTGATTCCTTTACTTTCTTTTTAAGGTCTTTTAAACCGCTTTTTATGGATGCAAGACCTATATCCCCTGCATGGAGAGGAGCTTTTATTGTTCAAGACATCAATCAGTTTTATTGATCACTTGCAAGAATTTCTTAGTGCTATTCTTACTGCTTGTACGCTGGTTGTACCTCCAATCATTGAGCTGAAAAAGAATTTAATTTCTATCATCCGTTTTTTGCAGGTACAATTTATCTGCTATGGTTAACGGCTACTGTCTGACTGTCCTTCCCATTAAGCTTGTTATCTGTGGTAATGCTATTAAATTGTAGCAAAACACAGAATTTAGCTGTCCTCGTTAGCAGTTTTGGTGGTCAACAGAGCATTCACTGCTTGATGGCCATATATTAAATATCAATATTATAATCTGAATAATGATGGGAGGGTTAAACAACATCTGAATCATATCCTGGTTCTGTTGGATATTACATCATCAATTCATCATTATCATAAAAGCTTAAGGTTGTTCTTGCATAATGTTTCATAAATCATCTTTCTAGACTTGTATATTTTTCTTTTTTTGGGATTAAGATGTAATGATTGTAACTAGATAGTAGAAGTACCTCAATTAAGAAATGTTTCAGAAAGCTTAAAGTACAAGTTCTTTACAATGGTCATAAGAATTCCGTTGAATGAAGAGGAGTTATTTGCCTGAAATAACTTGATTGTGATCTAGATAATTTTATTCAATTTTTGTCTTCGTCCATTTTGTTGTTTTATTTCTGGATCTGAGTCATTTTCTTACTGATATTCTGAGTGAATTAATAAATGAGTATCATCTTTTGTCTTTTCATTGTAGGCTTACTCTATCAGTAGGCTCACTACTGTTCCATCACTGATGCGGGCAGTCCTTCCTGCTTTGCAAAGTCAGCATAACATGCACGTTCCTAGTTCGTTAAAATTGTTAGTGCTGAGTGGTGAAGTCCTACCTTTATCCATGTGGGATATTATTTCTAAGTTATTCCCCAAGACTTCTATCCTCAATTTATATGGCAGTACAGAGGTTAGCAGTTGAAAATCTCATTTTCAATTTGTTGTTTGATAAAAGTTGTTAAATTGTGCTACTTTATCTCTTCTAAAGATATTTACTCGTACCACTAATCTGGAATGCATGATTAGGAAGTTAATATTCTGGAATCATTCTCAATTCCCTAATTTTTATGTTCTTTCTTGTTTATCACATAATCATGCATTCAATATTACAATGAAATCTATTATTCTTTTATATGAGCTGAGAAAATAGAAATGATTGCTCTTGATGCTAGTACTTGAAAGGTTGAATTAATGACTTGAGAAATTTGTTGCAACAGTATTGTGTGTCACAGAGTCTTGCTTTTGATCCTAGGATGAAACACTATTTCTATTATATGAAAGGAGCATAAATGCCTTTCCTTGAATGCTTTTCTTGAATAGTTGAATAATTGGCTTGAGAAAGATTTTTCTCATGTATCAGCTATCCTTTAGATTTTACTGTTAATGACTTATATGTCCATTTTTGTATTAAGGTATCTGGAGACTGCACGTATTTTGATTGCAAGAGGTTGCCAAGTATTTTGGAGATGAGCACTCTTAAAAGTGTACCAATTGGTTTACCTATTTCTAATTGTGATATAGTGCTTGTTGAAAGTGATACTGTTAAACCTGATGAGGGAGAAATCTATGCTGGTGGTCTCTGTCTATCCAATGGATACTTTTCTGAATCAACTTTTATGCCTTCGGAATATGTAAAGCTGCATAACAACTCCATTTGTAATTGTTCTGTCAGTTGTGGAAGCCAAACGTATTTCAGAACTGGGGATTTTGCACGACGAATTCAAAGTGGTGATTTGGTTTTCTTGGGTAGGAAGGATCGCACTATAAAGATTAATGGGCAGCGTATGGCTTTAGAGGAGATTGAACATACACTAAGAGGCCATCCAGATGTGGCTGACACTGCTGTGGTTTCTCATAAACATCAAGGAGAACTTGTCATCCTTGTAGCATTTATAGTATTAAAAGAGAAGAAAACGTCTAGTGAAATATTCTTATCATCTATCAAGAGTTGGGTGAGCAATAAAATTCCTTTGGCTATGATTCCCAACCGGTTTGTCTTTATGGACTCGTTGCCAATGACTTCAAGTGGAAAAGTTGATTATGCATCGTTATCAGGCTTCAACTTCTTTCACCATACCTGCTCAACATGATGCTGATGAAACCAAAGCTAGTGATCTTTTGCAAGTTATCAGAAAGGTTTCCCCTCTATAGTCTATACTCTCTAGCATAGTTATTGACGTAGTTATTAATGCTCTGAAAAAGTCTTGTTCTTTTGATTTGTCTGAGAGTAACACTAACTCAACAATCATTATTATAAGGTAGTAAACGAATCTTAATGATCAAACTCTGATTTATCTTCTACTATGAACTATTTTTTACCATTTTCATTTTACTTCATCTTTAACATTTTACTTTCCACTAATCATTAAACCCTTCTCAGCAATGTTGCCTTATCAAAGAATTGAAACTGACTGTTTTAGAATGATTCTGACAGGCTTTTGGTCATGCTTTGATGGTCGAAGAGGTGTTGCACCATGACAATTTCTTTACCATGGGTGGTAATTCTATTGCTGCAGCACATGTTGCACATAATTTAGGGATCGATATGAGATTGATTTATAACTTTCCAACTCCATCCAAACTTGAAATTGCTCTTCTGGAAAAAAAGGGATTGTGCAATTTAGATGTCAGTGCAGATGCTAATTGGAAGTTGAATCGAGAAGAGGACAAGGAGCATCAGTTTCATTCAGGTTATTCTCGTACCGAAAATCATGCTGTTGTCTCTAAACGCTTGAAGGTGAATTCAACCAAATATTTTAAACCAGAACTTCATCATCACAAGGATGGGCTCCCTTGGAATTTATCTTCGGTACCCATGTCATGTTCATTTAGCTGCTGTAACAAGGTTATGCATGAAGAAAAGTTAAGGGAAATGATCTATGTGGTGTAAACTGGTCACTAGAGGTTCCTAGAAATAAAAGAGGTTTTATTCAAGAATTGTGGAAAGTTCACATGGAATCTTGTGTTGATGCATCACCGCTCGTTGTTCTTAAAGACTCGGATATTTATCTATTTGTTGGATCTCACTCTCATAAATTTATATGTGCTGATGCAAAAAGGTAGGGACCATGCTATGCACTTGAAAATCAAGTTCTATCTTTTTTAAATTTCTAGCAAGTGCTAAGGATGTTATGTTATGGCAACTTTTCAAGAATTAATCTTTTTATTAGCATATGATGCAGACTCCACAATAATGTTTGAATATTCATTATCTTCTCTTGCAAATGATAGATTTTCATTACTTCACATTTCATGTAACTTACAGTATTGCCTGAATTTATCTTTTATGGTTATTAGGATGGCTTATGTACTTCATGGACCAGATAATGATTTTGTCTCATCATTGGAACGTCCACTGGCTAAAGTTGTTGGAGCTTGCAAGTCTTCTATTGATGCTAGTTATCATTTTCTTTTAAATGCTAAATGAAAGAGTGGTGCTTAATATTTTACAATACTGTTTGTTTAATGTTTGCCTCTAGGAATCCTAATTCTTTCTGAATGTGCGTCATGCTCTAACCATTTCAGCATAAACTCTTCATATTCTAACTTGACTGTTGTACTGTCACATATCTGGGTTAGGAGCTCTGTCCTGTGGGAAATCAAATTAGAAGGCCGGATCGAATGTTCAGCAGCGGTTCTTGCTGACTTTTCTCAGGTTTTCATTCAATTGTCTATGCTTAATCATTTTGTTCCATCTGCCATTGAGAATTAGAAAGGATTTTATATGTTTTTTCTATTGGGTATCATTAGGTGGTTGTCGGATGCTATAAAGGGAAAATATATTTTCTTGATTATTTAACCGGCAATATCTATTGGACTTTCCAAACATGTGGTGAGGTATGATAACTCAAAAGCTTTATCATATTGCTTTTAGTTTCATGTGTAGAAGTTCAATGTGCATCAATCTTGGATTAGTATTATTTTTCCTTATCAGTTTGCATTACTTTGCAGTCTTTGTGGTTCCTCTGGCATTTATGTTCTGATTTTTAGTAAAATTAAATTGGAATTATGATTGATGTTAACATTTGTTGAAGTTGCATCATGTTTTCTCAGGTTCAATTTGCTCTTGTCCATTTCATGTCAAATAATCTACCATTTTTTTACTGGTCTGCTGTCACTTCTGTTGTTGAATACTTTTGCCACATTTGAAGGTGAAGTGCCAGCCAGTTGTTGATGCGCCGAGACAGTTGATCTGGTAATTCTTTTGTGTGCTTCCTCTTGCCTTTATCTTATGTTAGGCATGGAATAATGAATGATGCACACTATATCAGAAATACCCATGTTGGTTTGCCTTCTATTGAGTTGCGTATAAGGTTATTGTATAGTCATTTCTGGAATTGTGGAAATTTAAGATTCTACTAATCAAAGTCATGCAAGATTAGGATTGCTTATAGTTTAGGACTTTGGGATGATCTTTGAAAAGGTTAAATTTTGGATTAGGCCCCTCGTGAAATGACAATCGTCAAAATACCTCTCAAACTATTGTAAACATCAACTTACCCCCTATTTTTGTTAAGAAGATAAAAAAAATTACCATCAATATGCCCCGGTTTCCCTTTATCTTTTAAACAAAAATGAGGGTAAGTTGAGTTTTACAATAATTTGGACGGTATTTTGAAAGATTGTCGTTTCATGAGGGGAGGTAAATTGAAATTAACCCTTTTGAAAAATATCTCTCAACTTGCAGGTGCGGGTCACATGATCATAACTTATACGCTCTTGACTTTCGAAACTATCGCTGTGTTTATAAGCTTCCATGTGGTGGAAGTATATTTGGTTCTCCTGCAATTGATGAGGTAAATATTTTCAGTAAATTATTGATTCATTTAATCAATTATTTTGGCTTCAAAACAATTGGGAATGGAATACCTAATTCATCTCTGCAGGGTTTTATTTTAGTTTTATTGACTTGTGATCAATATTTTTATTGTTCACCTTTATTCTTGTAGTACAATATATCGCTTTTTGGTCTGATATATTGTGTTCATATTTATGCTTCTATCCTAGAATAAGAGTGACATTCTTATCCTTGTGTGTTACCTTTTAGTTTTAACCAAGTCTGCCTGTAGCAAATGATTATAGCACCATAAGATCATGTCATTATTCTATTACTGGCTATTGGTACTTATTTACTTTATTGTTGTTAAATAAATGGTACAGCTAATGAAACATTATTGACTACTCTTCCTGCTTATAATTTATTTAATGTGTGATTCAACTTTACTGTAGGTTCATGACGTGCTTTATGTTGCATCTACCAGTGGCCGGCTTACAGCAATATCAGTGAAGGTAGAAGAGATTGCAAGTTAATCAATTTATTAAGCCATTAGCTTCTAGAAGGGTAGATGTTATTGAATAACTCGGACCATATGAGCAATATCAAAAGGACACCTTGCTTTAATTGCAATCTTGTATGCGGCTTGCTAACTGGATTTCAACTACACCCATGCCTATCTATGAATGGATCTTAGTCGTAAATTAGATAGGTTAACTGCACCTGCCTAATAGAGGTGGTACAGAGAAGTTGTATATATATTTACGATCACCATCCTTGTTGCCTGGATTCTGTCTTTATAGTCAAATTAAATGTAATACTTCCGAAAGTTTGAACCAGAATTTGTCTATCAACATGGTCATATAACCAGGATATTCTATGAAACCAATCAAATATAATGTATTAAGGAGTCATACATGCACTCAATGCATAAATAAATTTAATGCAAGCTGCTGTTAAGAGGTGATTCTCGTTGAATACTGCAACTTAATTAAATATATTTAAGCTCAATTGACTGGTTACTAGTGTAAAATTGTGCTATTGTTTAGCAGTCATGCATCATATATTTCCTTTTCACACAGTTGATACATCCAAAAGGATGTTGTCTCTATGTTAAAAATCACTAGTTTTTTCCTTCTAAGAAGAATATTTGTTACTGTTGGTTGTTAACTTAAGCTATGTTCAAGAAATTGTAGGCATTACCATTCCATACTTTGTGGCTGCATGAGCTAGAAGTACCAGCATTTGCTTCACTTTGCATCACTTCTGCAAATAGACACGGTATATGCTTTCAACTATATCTCTTTATGGTTGATTCATGTGATCTATGGAAGATTTAATGAATTATTTTATTTATAGAAAATAAAATATAAATCATTGATGTTTGTGTGCCTGTTTTTGTCGCAGTTATTTGTTGCTTGGTGGATGGGCATGTTGTTGCATTAGATTCAAGTGGATCCATCATTTGGAGGGTATGGACTTATCATTGTTTAATTTTCAAATTTATATCATTCTATTTATTTCTTCATGGCAGAGTTATGTTGTATGTCTTTGCTTCATCAATGGTTACATTATGCAATTTCATAATACTTTTTCAGTGTAGAACTGGTGGTCCGATATTTGCTGGGCCCTGTACAAGTTTTGCTCTTCCTTCTCAGGTAAGGCATCGTCTTCAGGTTCAGTGTTACAAAATTGTTAGTTATATCTTTTTGATGAAGTTGAAAATCTCATCTATTACTTCAACTTTTGTTAATAAAGCAGTAATTCCTGAATAAAAAATACTATTATGCCGTCAAGCAATTATCTCACATGTAAACATATGAAATGGGAGTATGACTTATTATTTTAAGGAAGTAACATTATTTATCTCCAAAGGATAGTGTACATGGCTTATTATTCGTGGTGGAAGCAAGAGGTTATGGGTTCAACTCCAAGGGGATATTTTTTGTTTGGTGTTGGGAGAGGTGGGGCGTAATGTTAAAAACAAAAAGAAAAACAAAATTTGTTTCTATGATTAGAGCTGACGACACATATATGAGACACATTCATTATGAAAGCCTTGATATTCAGTGATTTCATGAATATGGACGGCTTCTACGGAAGCATTAGAGAAGATGGTGGGACACATGTTTGGAGTCATAGAAACAGAATTCCTGCTTGCCGGCTCAATTTTCATGATAGCTGTCATGTCTTGATCATGTTTATGACACTGATGAAATGGTTAATCAGAGCCTTTTTGTTCTTCCAGTTCGTTTGATCTTTTTTGCATTCAGGCTTATATTTTATCCAATATAAATGTCGAAATTCATTTGTGACCTAATTCAGAAAATGAGGAAAATTAAATTGGCTCAATCTAGAAGTTTTCGTGTTTCCTCTTAATTTTACAGGTGCTCATATGTTCCAGAAATGGAAGCATATATTCTTTTGAACAGGTAACGACTCAGATTGCAATCTAATTTAGTTTTATTGTTTCCAAATCAAGTGTTTATTGGGGATTATCTCTTTCCATTCATCAATTTGGTGTGTGCTTTTTAGTTTTCTTGGACAAGATGATACTTGTAGATATGTGCAGACATGATCCACAGGTTAATTCGAAAAGCATAAATGGTGTTGAGATTGTCAGACAATAATTCTACCTACAATTTGTGAAATTGTCGTTTAAGATGCTCATCAAGAAGCTACTGAAAACCAATCCTCTTTACATAACGATTGATGTTCATGAGCTGTGTTTATTTCAGGAAAGTGGGAATCTTCTTTGGGAGTACAGTGTTGGAGATCCAATTACTGCTTCTGCATATATTGATGAGCATTTGCAATTGAAATCGGAATCCTGCCTTTCGATTGACAGGTAAACAAACTACCTGTAGAACATGTAAGGAAATATGACCTAGTACTGTGTAACACAACAGTCTCTCCATTTCCAGGTTGGTTTGTGTATGTACCAGTTCTGGCAGCATACATATTCTTCGCGTCAATTTGGATGTCACCGGGAAGGAAAATCAATCGAAAGATCACATGGTGCAGGAATTCGCGAAGCTGGAGCTGCAAGGTGACATATTCTCTTCACCTGTGATGATTGGAGGCAGGGTTTTTGTTGGTTGTAGAGATGATTATATTTACTGTATTGCCCTTGAAACCCAACACCTAGAGGAAGAATGAAGAGTTATTTTGTTTTCAATAATTCTCTTTTTCCAATTTTCTCCATTTCAGTTTTGCAAGGAAGTTTCTAAAGCTAAAAATATCAAATGCATGCTTGCGTAGATGAGCAAAACATCGAATCTTTGTTAGCTCTGGATCTTCTGGATCTTTAATGTGAGATCCAAATCAAAATCCTAACTTTAATTAATTTCCCAAATGTTAGAAATCAGTTCCAATGGCAAAAATATTCAAGGAGCCATGCTTTCGGTTAAGGACCAGGACACCGCTTTCTTTTGATAACAATTTTTTATTTTCTTTCTTGTTACATGTTTTTTTTCTATATATAGCAAATTCTATCTTATGCTACAACAAAATCAGTTAAATTAGAAAGAGAAACCCACCATTGCATGCTGTGATTTATCTAATTTCTTGAAACCCAAAATGAACAAGGTCCTTCTGTGATTCGTGTAATTTCTTGAAACGCAAAATGCTTTCCCCGCTTTCCACTTCTTAAATCTTGTTGGTGTCTTTATACTTTACTAGCTTAATAATTAGATTGAATTGTGCCTCAAATTGAACAAATTAATAAAACCAGTAAAATCGCTTATTTGAAAAACAAACCCCCCCCCCGGTATCATCGCCTTTATATACTTGGATCTGTTTTGAAACTCTCTCTTTGATGGGCTCCTCCAAGACTCCCATCCGCCACCACCTCCTCCTCATCTAACCAAGAAATTAAATTTATCGAAGAGATATCAAGTTGATAGATCATTCAATCAATTTTCATTTTTTGGGTTCTTTTTCTTTTTCAAAAAGGAAGATGGAGGAAAGAAAAGGAGATGCAAGAATATACATAATCTCAGGTTTTTTATTTATTAGTGTTGTTTCTGGTGGAATTCTTTTAGGATTATACATGTTCCTGCCGGAAAAATATTCCTCGAATTATTATGCAGTCGCAGGGTTGATTCTTGTTGGTGTTCCTTGGATCTTTTGGTTCTTGGCTTACGTTTACAAATGTTGTTCCCCATCATATGATGAGAAGCGAAGCCTAAAAGGTCAGGTAACGCGCAGTAATACTACATTGCCGGTAACACCATTGCGAAATGCAGCCAGCCTGAGAGCCAAGCCTACGTCCCCGACCGAGGAACTCCGCGGCGAGGAGTCTAACAGTGGGCGCCGTGTTCATTTTGGTGAAGTTATTGTTCTGGGAAATGAAGAAAAAGAGAGCATTAGCAACGTTGACCATTGCCAAAATGCCTCCAGAGAAGAGCATTGGCGCATGATATGTGAAAGCCTAGAGGAATCTGATGATAGCAATTTAGCATCAAATGATAACAAAGGTACGATTGATGAAAGGGGAACTGGAATGCCGTTGCCTTTGTTATAGCTGGACGTTAGATGAATATAGAGGTTAATTTTTGTTGTAATTTCATCCGTGCATGGACCAATTTGATGATATGAGCTATTAATGATGACAATATGTCACCATGCAACCGTGATATCAAATGAGTGACTCTGACAAATAGAGAGAATAAAATGTCCATGGCCTAAATGAATGCCAAAACGTTTATTTTTTGGCGACGAGAGAAGAACAATGATGTTTATTGGCATGAAGCAAGAACAAGAATCAAGAGTTGATTTTCGATGGATCGTCGCTGGATACTGAAGTTGAATGCATTTTGCAGGAAACGGATTAATTTCAAGTTAATTTCAAAAGGTAGTGTTTGTGTACTATGATTTACATTATCAACAAGTTGAGATTGAATTATTTGATGGTGTGATATGAGAATTATAACTCTTCTTTGACTTGGGATTCTGATTTGGCGGAATCCAGTGCTATATTGAGATTGATCCAAACTTCTGAAGAACTACGATAAGGGTTTTCTTTAAAATAAATAAATAAATAATGAATTTAAATGCTGTATCCAATTCCTAGAGCATGAAATGTATTTTGTGAAGTTAGTGAGCAGAGATATAGTCTAAGCATTCAAACAATGGATCTATATATTGAATCTTTATTGATTTATTATATGAATTAATGGCTTGTAAAAAAGCATGCATGGAGCTGCAACAAAAGGAGTAACCCTTAACACAGAATGGGAATTATTGACAATTAAATGTGCAATACATTGGAAAGAATTGCTGACTATAATCAATCAAATAGAACATATATATTCAACTTTAAAAAAAAGGTAATTTTTAGGGATCTCCCCTGAGATTTATCGTATTGACACATAGAGAGAATGTATCCACATAATTACAATCACCTCCCCTCCCGTTAGTATCCGGTTACATATGGCATTAGTATGTGAGGGTAAATATGTAAAATTGCCTTTTAAAATTCAAAAAAATTTAAAAGTGCAGCTTTGTGAGGATGGACACCTGAGAAAATTGTAAGAATTTACTCCATTAACTAGTGCTCTGCAATAACCAGTGGATAAAAGCAAATAAAAATTTTCATGGAATGAATGTTACACTTAGCCTCCTCTTTCACGTAAACAACACCGAATAACATCTTCATCTTTATGTAGCTGTGAAGGAGAGCTTCATTTGGCTGAAGGATTTGGTGCGAAAAAGAGGTAACGAGATGAGCTCTGGTGGTGGTCCAAGTGCATAACGAACTAAGTACCGGCAACGAACACCTTCAATCGCAACTGGAATTGGTGCGAAAAAGAGGTAATCCTCATTTATTACAATTTAAAGATATAAATTAGATGCAATAGATGAGTGGGATGATTTTGTGTTAATAAAAATGAAAAGGGATTTTTCGTTTCAATTTCCACCAACCCCGAGACTCAAAAAAATAATAAAGAAAAAGAAATTGTAAAGTTGTCTGCAAAGCATGATGATAATTCCATGTTCAATCAATGGATTAAAAGCCCAGCTCAAAGAAAGATTAAAAGATCTTTGCATGCACATGTCACTGTAAATTTAAGGTTGTCTCTAATTTTACGAGTGACCACGTTGTTGGAATTAATTCAGCCGACAAATTTGAGAGGATTTTTTATGAAATTTTAACCTCTAAATTGCTACTCAGCAGAGTTGCCCATTTATATATAGATTAAAGAGCATCCTCTGTTAGTGTTAATTAAGCTTGTTATAAGTTACTAATCAATCAAAATGATTTTTGGCAAGTAGATGAACTTAGTTATGGATTTATAAGTGTTTCAACTCATGATCGAATAATCATCATCTGCAACAAACTTTCGAAAGGCATGTAAATGCCCAAGCATGCGTTAATGATAACTGCAGTTTAATAATTTGGTTGGGGTCAAGTAAAGTTCATCTGCTATCATCCCTATGATATATTAATTTTATATAAATATACATTTGTTTCTTATTATATAAATATACTATTCCAGTTACGATTTTGTTGTTATTTGCTTATCATGTGCTATTATTTATAACTTGCAGTCATGTTTACATGGAGATAGAGGTTGTGGTAGCTGGTGAAAAAATTAATGTAGCGACAGTAATTCCATAGCAATACACCTTAAATAAGTTATGGCAAGATGTCAAAGATATTTGTTTTGATAAACCTATAAGGCATGCTAATGAAGTCAAAGTTGATGTCATATTGCCATGAGAGACAACCAATATGCATCTTAAAACTAATTCTGACCTGCAAGATGCATTCAAAAAGTTGAAGAAAATGAGTTACTCATGGGCCATGTTTATTATTAGAACAGAGTTAGATGCAGCACCTGTTTTGCTGGAGAAAAATGATAATGAAGAGACTCTACCTGGCGAGTTCTCTGTTTCACAAGATACTGAGCTGGATTGGTTTGATTTAGCTGGGGTAGATGAATTTACTTTGCTGGATTTAAATGCTGAAGTCACTGCTGGTGCTGGATGTTCAAATTCTACTGTTGTAGTGCTTGAAGGTGATAAAGAGAATGGGAATACAGTTGGCGAGTCTATTAATGCCGGCAATAATGTGAATGTTCCTGATCGAGAAAATAACATGGATGATTTGGAATCTGATGTGAGTGAAAATGAGTTTAAATCTGACTACGAAGATGAGTGGGATGTTGGATTGGATAGCTATGAATCTGGTGATGATAGTAGGCCATTTTCATATGATGAAGATGAAAATGTTCATGCTGTTGCTTGTAGATATGAGGCAAATTCAAGTGGCTTTGAGTTCACCCCTGATGGTGGTAACATTGTGCTTAAGGTCGGCCAATTGTTCAAGACAGTTGATGAGTTTCGAAATGTTGTCAAAGTGCTTGCAATAAAGAATGGTTTCAAACTTAAAAGGGTGAAGAATGAGAAGAGTAAGGTGACATTAAAGTGTTCAGCTCCAGGATGCACTTGGAGAATACAGGCGAGCCTAAATTGGAACAAGAAACATTTTCAGATCAAGACTCATATGCCTGAACATATCTGTGAAAGAAACAATGAGAACTATGAGGCAACTTCAACATGGATTGTAGCCACATTCTTACACTTGTTCAGAGGCAACACACAACTCCCTATTGACGTGCTGGGCTCAGAATTATTCAGAAATTATGGAATTAAATGCTGTAATCAGAGGCTGTACAGAGCAAAGAACAAAAACAAACATTTTTCGAATTACTTCAAAAGCTAAAATAATATCTTCACTTCAAAAGCTAAAATAAAACAACGAAAACAAACAATTAACATTTTTCGAATTACTTCAAAAGCTAAAATAATATCTTCACTTTAATAATTAATAATGAAACATTGATTTATGGTTGCATCAAGAATAAAAGCATATAGGATATAAATCAAGATACCCCATATTTTTGCAATGCTAGAGGAATCAAAGTACTAACCTTGCAAATCAAATGAGAGAATCAACTTTCTTCCTTAATTGAATGTTTTCAAGTATCAACAATTGGAATGTGATGGAAGACATTCATAAACAAAACCACTGACGAGTCTCAAAAACCACACTTGAGAATTGAGAGATATTCTTTGACGACGTAACAGAGATGTGCACTAGCATCCATTAGCTGGAAATTTAAGCATAAAAAAATAAAATCCATAAGCCACAAACAAGAGGTATCCAAAATCTTGAGATTAACTTGCATACCAAAAATTGAAAACCTCTTAGTCAATCTTGTGGCTTCTTTATCCACGTAAACATAAATGCCATGATAACAAATGCAAGAAGCAAGGCCATTGCAAAAGCAAAATGTATGCACGTAAGAATTGCTAAAAGCTTATCAGAAACCTTTGTTGCTTTGTCAATTCCCTTTTTAGTTTTAACCTTTTACTAATATGTCTCAAGGAGAGAGCAGGTGATTCTTAAGTACAAAGAAGTACAAAAAGAATGATAAATGAAAATGAAATCTCAAAATGCCACTGCCACAAAGCACCATCAATCTAATAAGAAATGCTACAATTTGCTATAAAAAGACCAATGTGTTAGTAACACATCTTATTCCTTTCTACTAGAAATATGACATTTTATCAATCTTAAATTAAGTGAATACAAATGGCGAAGGATCTTCAATACTTCAAAGATAAATATAATAACAACGTCAGAAATACAAATTTTACAGAAGAAAGGTAATCAACTAAAGGACTTTAAATTGCCATCAGTGTATATTTACTTAAAAAGCAGAGGTAGTTTCAGTGGAACCCATTTTAAGTTTGATTTGCAAGGAGACTTTCCCAACTACTTGCTTTTAGATGCAAACCTAGCGGCTGAAACCAACAATCCATCATTTCAATAATCTTTAAGCATTATTTAAAGTTAGAATGAATGAACTAGTAACTAAGCTTTGAGGCTGCTTCAACGAATCAACAGAATAACAATAGAATGAACAATTAACATGATGCCAAAACATTAATTCTTGTATGTGAAGCTAACAATCAACTAAGATATAAGTATTTTTCACCAGAATGGCTATCAAGTGTAAGCCTGAGAGTCTTTCCTCCGTGAAAAAAATTAAGACCCCAACATTAAGACGCTACAATTTTTGTGCTTATGGATTTCTTAGTGATTATTGCAATGGAGGGTTTGATTAGCTTAGCTAAGATTGATTAACTCTATCAGCCCACCTGAGCTAAAGAAGAGAAATAGGAATGAGTAAGCAGTGGAGTTGCAGAGAACGAGAATGATGGTGTGGTCGTGCTGGAGGAGGTAAGAACCGGTATGTTATTGAAGGAGATGAAAGAGGGATAATTAATTGACGCTTTAGTGAAATAATTACCACGTGGCTGTCCGATGGAGCAAAATAGTTAGCCAACATCGCTGTCGGGGTGTCAACCAATGACCTGGGGGTGTTGCTATAACATCTCTGTCTTTTATTGTAATTTCAATCAAGGGTATATTCGTAAACATATAAAATGGGGTTAACAAGTGCTTTTCATGGGTGTCAAAAGCTTGCCTCTTGTTTCATTGATGTAATAGTGCGAATCACCCACTGTGAAGAGAGACGGAAATTACTGGGCTCTATTTGGGCCTATTCTACGTTGACCCACAAATGTGTTGCGTCGCTAAATCTCAACTCATTATTAATTAATTAAGTCGAAAGTTAACAAAATAATATTTCACTTTTTTGGCATAGTAACAAGACTGGATTAGATATGGTACACACCAAAATTTTGATACCGTACCCTATAATATAAAATACCGTTAAATAATTAAAAGTTAATAAAATTTGACCATTTGATGATACTTAGCGCTCTTAGTACGCTCACTTTTTTACACAGTTTTCATGCTTACTAGTGTAAACAATGGAGGTAAGAAGCAAATGCTTTGTGGAAAAAAAATAGTAATAAAAAATAAAAACAAAAAACCCTTATTTTCTTTAGTAGAATTTGACCATAAAAGGTGTAAGGTTCTTTTTTAAAAAAGAATAATAAAATTTTAATGAAATTATGAATAGTGTATCTCCTACTTATAATATTAGAATATATGGGTATCATGCAGCACTTGGTAACCCAAGAAAGCATTGACAATATTAAACAAAAGTTTTGAGATCTTTGAAGGTGATTTTATTCCACCCTGTAAAAGAATTGCAACCAAGATCTAAATTAGACATTCAAATTTGTGACACTATTAAAACTATTCCTAAAAAATATGTGTGACTCTATTCAAACTATTCTTGAAAAATATGTGTAATACATAATCTCAATGATTTAAATCATTGAATCACTCAACAACATAAATCATTCAACATGGTAATGTGTTTTTAATTCACTATTAGAATACTCAATAACTAAGGAATATTAAATCTAAAAGTTTCAAAGCATAATTTTCTAATAAAGCTAATTCTATGAAAGAGGTTTATATTCCATTAAGCGTATGTATATGAATATGATGAGTATGAGATTATAATTTAGTGCACGTCATTCTATCTTTTTGTACTGTGAATTTATTTATATTGAGACGATTGATCTTATTCGAAAAACATAACTTAACTCACTGGTTTAATTTTATTATCTTTTTAATTTGCATGTCGTTGATATTTCAATAACTTGTAATTCCTCCTCTTTTATTTTCTCATCAGGTAAGCAATAAAAGGATAAGTTAATTTCAAATTTAACCCATAAATTGATTTTCTTTTAATCACCCCTTATTTTTTAAAACCTCAATTTATCTCCTATTTTTACTAAGAAGACAACATATATTTCATCAACCCACTCTCATTTTTTATTTTTTTAAACAAAAATGAAGGTAACTTGAAGTTTTTAACAATAAAGTAGACAATTTGAAGATGTTTAATTCACGAGGAGATAATCTAAACTTTACCTTAAAAGAAATAACAACAAATTGTATATATAAATATTTATTTAGCCTAATGGCAAGTTGGACGAAGCTACGGTGCCCCGGGTACACGGTACCCCTTGTTTTTGGTAAATTACTTTGCAGTCCCTTTTATTTGCTGAAAAGTGAAAAAATTATAAGTTTTGAAATTTTAATACATAAGCTCAAAATATTTATACTATTTACACTTAAGAGTATGTTTCTATTATTTATATTTGACTACTAAACCATAGTTGATTATTATGAAATTTTTTAACATTTTCATTTGGTCATTTTATTATTGATAAATTAAAATTTAATTATATATTTAAATTATTTATTATTAATTAAATAGATTTTATACGGTTTTTGAAAAACAATAGGGATGTCAATGTTAAAAACCAAAGAAAATACATCTATGGCATTGAAACAAGTTTTACATTAGATCTAATGGGCAACTCATATATGGACAAAATGTGGGGTACCATGCACTAAGTGCACGGTAGCTGGTGTTGTGCAAATTTTAATGTACTCGCAAGCGCACGAATCTATTGTTGTATAGATCAATGGTGACGAGTGTCGATCCCACGAGGAGGTGGATTTTAATTATATATATAATTAATTTTGTAAATAGGTGGTTGGAATTATGGTGGAAATGATTTGGAATATGCTAAAACTTAAATTAAAATGGCGAGAATAAATTCTAAAACTGGAATTGAAATGGCGAGAATAAATTGGAGATCAAATATATTAAATTGACGTACTTGGGTATCTGGATCCGTATCAACATGCATCATGGGCTAAATAATCCGTATTAATGCCAATTAAATCATGAGGGGGGAATCCACACCTCATGAACCACGCTCTAATCAATATGGTGCTAAGGGCTTATCGTGCCAAATAATAATAACCTTGTACTAGAGGGCCGGTGAAACCAAGGCGGTACTAGACAAGATTAGTATTATTTGTCGACGAGAAGTTAAAACATCCACAAAAACTAGAGGGGAAGAGAAAATAAATTTACCAAATAAAGCCCATGACACATGTTGAGACTTCACCTTCAACCCAAGCTTGAAAGGAAATTAACTACTCATAATTGAACTAGGGGCAAAATGGGAATTTATTAAAATACGAAGAAAATACAAGATAGAGAGGGAATTATAGAAAATGGATCCCAAAAATGGATTCAGAGATATCAAATTAGGGGGGGGGGGGAGGCCCCCTTTTTATAGATACATGGAGTAAATCATGGCCATCGGATTAAAAACAGTTTGGACGCTCAGGATTGCGCCACGTCATCAGTCAACAGTCCACGGTTTGACCACGCGGATGAACAGTAACACGGTTTGACCCGGATGAACAGTAACGCGGTTTGGTTGAAAATAATCCTGTGTGATGCATGCACCGTACGCGAGATTTTTCGTCCACTGATATGCTGCCACGTCACCATCAACAGTATATAAGAATTTTAGTCCAACAGGATCGTGACACCTCATCAGTCAATGCCACATCATCGGTCAATGCCACGTCATCGATTTGTCTATATGAACAGTGTCGTGAACAGTAACGTAGACAGTACCGTACCCGTGAATAGTACCGTACATGTGAATAGTGCCATTTTTCCTTTTATACTCCTCCTAAGGTTTTCAACCGTCCTGAGTTCAAAAGTGATGTCCGTTTTGCCGTCTGATTTCTCCTTTATTGTGAAATGACTATAATGCCCCTAAAATACATAAATTACTTAATTAAAATAAAACACATGTAATTAAACCACAAGAATGTTAAATACATAAAAGTAAGGGTTGTTAGTAAGACTTGAAATGTAAAATGACGGTTTTCTCCTTTATAAATATGCATTTTCTAACACTCAACAGCTGGACCCTGGCAAGTTATTGTAAAAATACCCATACGAACATAATAAAAACAACAAATAAACAAGATCAATAACATCCGTACAAGGGGCAATCGCATCCGGTTGGAGGTTCATGCAATTAAAAGCTTAAATCATGCAATTAAAAGCTTAAAGCTCAAAACGTTGTAAATACCCATCCTCTGCAGTTAATTGAAATACAAATTAGACTGCAAAAAGTGTCATACATGTGTTTCATTATTTTATTAATATATAAAAAATAAAAAAAATGG
Source organism: Citrus trifoliata (assembly GCA_018350135.1). NCBI lineage: Eukaryota > Viridiplantae > Streptophyta > Magnoliopsida > Sapindales > Rutaceae > Citrus > Citrus trifoliata. The sequence continues at coordinate 7,815,456 of CM031387.1, forward strand.
TAGGCTTTTTGAAAAACAATTTTGGATCTTTTATTAAATCTAAGTAGTGGGCCTTTAAAACTCCAAATTATTTTGCTATCGAAAAATAACCGAGTAGAGCTATTTGCACCCCTAAAAAATTATAATAAAACCCCTATATCTGAAATTTACATTCTTAACCCTTAATTAAATTATCTCAATCCACCAATTTTAAGATAAATGTTGACAGTTCATCTTTCTTCTTCCTCTAAAGTCTAACCCCACTTGATTTTCATTTTTGGTAAATTAAAACACTTTTTTTTATACTAAAAGAAGCATTTTGCATTAAATCCGCACTAATGGCGTGTTTACTAAAAAGAAATCAGAATATGCTGGAATGAGAATGAGAAAGGAGAATTACAATAAATTGTTTATTTAAGCTGTAGAAATCGAAATCGGAATGAACTCTATTTTTATTGATGTGTTTCAAATTACTGAAATACTCATTGTTAATGATAACGATAAATGAGATTAATGATGATGATGATGATAATAATAATAAAATTAATAAATTATTACTATTATTATTATTATTAATTGAGTAGCATGAGATTGAAATGCACGATTGTGAATCATTTTGCTTTCATTATAGTAGTAGTAGTAGTAGTAGTAGTAGTAATCGAGTAACATGGGATTGAAATGCACAACTATGAATCCTTTACTTTCATTATGCCTTCGGATCAACATCTTTAACAAAAAATACATCACAATAAACATGAACCTCAATTTCATTTGTCACATGAAGAAAGAAAATTTGCTTCTCATATCCATATCGAAAACAAGAAGTAAAAAAAAAAATCAGCTAGTAGCCCATTTGATAAATTTGTACAAAGTTGAATTTCTGTAATATTAAGGATAATGGTTCGAAACATTGTAATGTTAATGCCACACACACATTGCACCCACACACACATTGCATACACAGAGTACACACACAGACTGCGCATAAAATATTTGTTATTTTGCACTATAATTCACCCCCTCCCCAACAAATGGGTTAAAGCCCTTAATAGACTGGAGATGGATCTGTCATTGACTTTATATTGTTATGAATGACCATAAACATATTATTTCTCTTTGTCTTGATTAGGTTGCGGTTTTTTATGACAGCAAATTGATGGGCCGGATTGGATTTTTTATGCTCATGCCCAAGCCCATGTTAAGGGAAATAAGCTCAGGTCCTCTAAAAATCCATTTAAATTTGCAGGGCTCAGCTTGGGCTGGGCCCATAACAAGTCTAGCCTTCAACAAATTTTTTAAATTATTGTAAACTTATAATGAGGGACCAATTAATAAATAATGAATTAAAGAAAATAAATATTTCAAAATACAATAAAAAATAAGAAAATAAATATTTATAGAACTAATTTTTTTAATAGCCAATTCAAGCACCATCTTAATTTATTGATGCTACTCTATATAAAAAAAAAAAAATTAAGGCTACCTAAAGCTTGAAAGTCTTAAATTAATTGACTTGTCAATGATCAAACTTGACAGGGCAATCTAAAATGATTGGATATTAATTTTTTATTTGAATTTATAAATTTAAATTTATTTATTTAAAAATATATAAAGGGTTGGATTTGCCTTGAGTATTTTTTTTAAACCTTTATTCAGACTCTCTCACAATGTGTCTAATATTTTTTTGGCTCATGTCAAAGCTCTCATGCAGATGGTCAGGCCTAAGCCCATAGGGAGTCGACCTGTGCTTTTTGCCAAGCCATATGATGACTGTGTAAGTGAATGGTGTTGGATGAAGTGATGAAGAAATGAAGAAAGAGTTGTGGTATTTATTGATGTCGCGATCACTTAGTAAGAAGAAGCAACAAGCAATATGCTACCATTGTATGCTTTCAGCCACCGCACCAATAATTGATATTTATATTACAGTTATCAAAAGTCTTAACTCAAAGACGAAAAAGTTTTAGGCATTCACAACAAATCATTTTAAGAAACAAGAATTGGACCAATTAGCTCAGTTACCTTATAAATATGTCACGAAACTTTTTGCAAAATCATTTTAGGACAAGCACTCGAGCATAATTTATAAATATGTGACGAAGCGTTTGCTAAATCATATTTCAATTGATCGTTCGAAAAAAAGCTTTCAAGTTAACCTCTCTTATATTTATAGTCATCTACTCATTCTCACTTTCTAAACTTCAATATCATGACAATGGAAAAATCCTTAAGCTTTGCATTCTTTTTTGCCTTTCTTTGTCTCACCGTTATCTCACTAACAGAGGCTCAAATTGGAGGTGTTAGTGTTGCTTTGATCCATAGAGACTCTCCAAAATCTCCTTTTGCAACCATAATGAAACTCCCCAAGCTGACATAATATCTAGTCATAGTAACTATCTAATGCGTATATCATTTAGTACTCCTCCAGTTGAAATATTAGCTTTTGCTGACACAAAAAATAACTTCACATGGATATAGTGTGAGTCTTGTCCCCAATCACAATATTTCAAGCAAGACATTCCGCTTTTCGATCCTAAAAATTCTTTTACCTATAGTCATTTACCTTGCTCCAAGGGATTTTGCACATACTCAATAGAATATAAATCTGGCTTCTCAAGGGGTAGCTATGCTACGGAAACTATTATTTTGGGTTAAACATTTGGACATCCAATGGCACTGCGCACACACCATATGCTGCACACACACAGCACGCACACTACGCACTGCACACACACGCATAGCATGCACATACTGCAAACACACACACACACTACACACAAAGAGCAGTGTTCTTGCACAATGGTTGATGGACTGTGGTGTCAGATGGCGCAGGTGGTGGAGCTATGGTTCATGCAACAAGATGGTGGTGTAGTTGCGGTGTCTCGCAACAAAGCAAGCTACTGTAGCGGTGATGAAGCAAAGTCGGTTGATTGTTTTTCTTCGTTAACTAAGACTGGTAATGATGGAGAAATCGAGTGTTTACAGTGGTTTAACATTTTTTTAGTTTTCTTTCGATTTTTTTTAGATGAACAATAAGAAACCCGCATAAACCTGACCCCACCCCCCAAAAGAAATTTGATTCATCAAAAGCAATTCTGAATTAAGCTTGTCAATTATTTAAATAAGTTTTATTAATTAGTGGACGTAAACGACGCCAACCCTTGCTGAATGTCATAGTTGATCAGAAGATTTAATTTGCATTATGTTCCTGTAATCTGTATAATCAGTTTGATCTGTAAAAGTGAAACATATAATGACATTTGAATCATTCATAAAATGATTAAAAGGACTCAACTTCACATCTGCACCTCTGAAGTTATTTGATGAGCATTAGGACCATGCTTAATTGAAGTTCATAAACCTAACAATTGTACGTTAAAATAAACCTACTTGTATTGAATAAAAGCTATTGAAAGCTTGCATTAATTAAGTACATGGAGTTTTGTGATAGCTCGAGTTAATTTTTTATATGCTCCAGTTCAGTTCCCCATTAGGGGTGGGCAAAGTCGGTTTGGATCGGTTTGAAATATTTTCAAACCGATATCAACTTAAAAATTTTTCAAACCGAATCGATCCAAACCGACTGGATCATAATGATGGCAGCTCTGATTTTCTTCCTCTGATTCGTAATTTCACTAACTATCATGAGTCGAGGCAGTAATGGTTGATAGGAAAGTAATAGATGATATTTTCATGGATTTAATTATAGCTAATTAAAGATATAAAATATTTATTCTTTGCACTATAACCTTCCCCCCCCTCCCCAAAAAAAATGGGTTGAATTCTTCAGTGGACTTGAGATGGATCTGTCATTGACTTTATATTGTTATGTATGTCTACATACATATTATTTCTCTCTGTCTTGATTAGGCTGCGATTTTTTATGATGACAAATTGATGGGCCGGATTGGATTTTTTAAGCTCATGCTCAAACCCATGTTAAGGGAAATAGGCTCAAGTCTTCTAAAAATTCATTTAAATTTGCAAGGCTTAGCCTTGGCTAGGCCTATGACAAGTCTAGGCTTCAACAAATTTTTTAAAATTGTTGTAAACTTATAATGAGAGAATAATTAATAAATAATGAATTAAAGAAAATAATTATCTTAAAATAAAATAATAAATAAGAAAATAAGTGTTTATAGATTTAGTTTTTTTAATACTAAATTCTAATTCAAGCACCATCTGAATTAATTAATGCTACTACTATATATAAACAAAAAAAAAAATTAAGACTACCTAAAGCTTGAAGGTTTTAAATGAATTGACTAGTGAATGATTAAACTTGATAGAGGAATCTAAAATGATTGGAAATTAATTTGATATTTTAATTTAATTACTTAAAAATATATAAATGGTTGGGTCTGCCTTGAGTTTTTTTTTTTAACTTTTATTCAAACTCTCTCACAGTATGCCTAATATTTTTTTGGCTCATGTCAAAGCTCTCATGCAAAGGGTCAGACCTAAGCTCATTGAGAGTTGACCTGTGCTTTTTTCCAAGGTATATGATGACTGTGTAAGTGAATGGTGTTGGAAGAAGTGATGAAGAAATGAAGAAAGAGCTGTGGTATCTGCCAGTGCCACGATCACTCAGTAATTGATATTTACATTACAATTATCAAAAGTCTAACTCAAAGATGAAAAAGATTTAGGTATTCACAACAATTCATTTTAAGAGACAAGAATGCGACCAATTAGCTCACTTACCTTATAAATAAACTATCTTAGTACATTTATAAAATCACACGTTAGTCAATGACCTAATTAAATGAATAATTAAAACGTTTTTAATTAATCACAGCAATCACAAAAAAAAGGAGAAATGCATGTCTCTTATAATTAAAAAAAAAATGACATAAAACAGATTGAAATTACTACTTTCGATCATAAAGTTACATAATTTGAGAGAAATGCATACCTTTTAGAATTTTGAAAAAAATATGCCATAAAACGAAATCAAATTACTATTTTCAATCATTAAAATTGTAATTCTTTTTCCAAATTGCTTTGAAGAATGCATTTTAAATTTACTTTACCAAATCACATGTGAATTTTGAAAACATTCCATCATTCCAAAATTATTTTTGTTACGCCACGCGGGGCACGTAAGAAATGTGAATGCTTAAAATGTTCACTAAAAGTCCAAATCCAAACGGCCGAAATTACTTTATAAGGCGCGCCTAAAATTGATAAGTGGGAAATTTTGGCGCGAATTTCAAACGGAAATAATAATGAAAAACTTTAAAATATTGAAAAATTAAAATAAAATTTGATATTTTCAAATGCCCTAATAACTTCATTCTTCTCTTATTTAACTCCATGCCCGCTGTTGCTTCTCTCTTTCCCATTTCTTCGCGTGCGCACAACTTGTTCGACAAAATTCCTTATTGAGAAAAACAAAAACAAAAAAGAAAAAAAGAGAAGTCGAAATCAAGTTTCAGAATGTACGTGGTCAAGAGAGACGGGAGGCAAGAAGCGGTTCATTTTGACAAAATAACGGCGAGGCTGAAGAAGTTGAGTTACGGCCTCAGCACTGAGCACTGTGACCCCGTGCTTGTCTCTCAGAAAGTCTGTGCCGGAGTCTACAAAGGCGTCACCACTAGCCAGCTCGATGAATTGGCCGCTGAAACGGCAGCCGCTATGACCACTAACCACCCAGATTATGCATCTGTGAGTGTTTTTTTGTATCTGGGTTTTGTTCTGTGAGGTTCATTTTGATTTTTCAAGATCTGGGTCTTTATTTATCTTTCTGGTTTTAAGTGGATTTGATTGCCGGGTTTTGTTAGTATTTGTCTATTTGATGTTGTATTAAATTCTTTAATACAGTTGGCTGCGAGAATTGCTGTTTCAAATCTTCACAAGAACACTAAGAAATCATTTTCGGAAACGTAGGTTCTTTTTGTTTCCTTTTTTAATCAAATCAGCCTTTTGTTTAAGTAACATGAACTTTTAGTGAGGCAGCAGTTGATTCGAGTTAGTTTGATGGGTAATTTGCAGGATCAAGGACATGTATAACCATTACAATGAAAGGTCTGGGCTGAAGGCTCCTTTGATTGCTGATGATATTTATGAGATAATCATGAAGGTATTAGCAAATTCAATTTTTGTTGCATAAATGTTATATTTTGATGTGATATATGTATCTTGTGAATGTAGAGCACTTGCGTTCTGTTCCACAAATATCCTAAGATTAAAAAATATATAAGTCTTAAAATCTATCTTCATCAGGTGCCTTTGCTTCTTAGGAGTGAATTAGCAATGTTGTATTCTTTTTTCATTATATATTTTTTATGTTGATTGTTATGAATTTTATTTGGTTCTCTTGTCAAATCATGCGCTGACTTCCATTCTTCTGCTTTGTTTATTCCCTTTTTAAAAATGTTACATGTACAATTTTGGTATTGTATAAGGAAGGCAGGGTAATGGTTTTATTTTTGAATGTTTTGTTTCAGAATGCTGCTTGTCTTGACAGTGAGATCATCTATGATCGGGATTTTGACTATGATTACTTTGGCTTCAAAACCCTTGAGAGGTCCTACCTCTTAAAGGTCCAAGGGAAGGTTGTAGAAAGACCTCAGCATATGTTGATGAGGGTTTCTATTGGAATTCACAAGGATGATATTGATTCTGCTATTAAAATATACCATATGATGTCCCAAAGATGGTTCACCCATGCATCTCCTACACTTTTTAATGCTGGAACTCCAAGGCCCCAGGCATGTTTAGTTACAATAAATGTCATTTAGACATTTTCTTATTTTATGCTGACACCATTCTGGTTCACTTTTGATGATTTATTATGGCAGTTGAGCAGCTGCTTCTTGGTGTGTATGAAAGATGATAGTATTGAAGGAATCTATGAAACTTTGAAGGAGTGTGCTGTTATCAGCAAATCAGCTGGAGGTATTGGTGTCTCAGTTCACAACATTCGTGCAACTGGAAGTTATATTCGTGGAACAAATGGGACATCCAATGGCATTGTCCCAATGCTGCGGGTGTTTAATGATACTGCCCGTTATGTGGATCAGGGAGGTGGCAAGAGAAAGGGTATTTTTCATGTTGTTTCTTACTTTTATAGTGCTACATATATAATGCTTATCAGTACTATATTTTAAAATATCACTTGTAATGTTTGTATTGTAGGTGCCTTTGCTGTTTACTTGGAGCCATGGCATGCTGATATATTTGAGTTCCTTAATCTTAAGAAAAACCATGGAAAGGTATGGTGAGATGGATACTTGAATATGGTTGTTGCGAGTAATATTGTGATGGATTATTAAGTTGGTAGATGTTCAATAGATATGAGTGCTTTCAGCTTTGTTATAATTTTTAGGATACTTTTTAAATTTTATTCAGCTACTATATTTCTCACTAAAAGCAATGCATCATCTTCTGTTGTAGGAAGAACACCGGGCAAGGGATCTTTTCTATGCTCTTTGGGTGCCTGATCTATTTATGGAAAGAGTCCAGACTAATGGGCAATGGTCATTATTTTGCCCTAATGAAGCTTCTGGACTGGCAGATTGCTGGGGTGCAGAATTTGAGAAATTGTACACACATTATGAGAGAGAGGTAATTTCAGTTTTTCCTTCTTGGCTTTGCTGCATAGATTGTTTGGATGTGAACTCCTTTCTTTTCCCTTCTTTTTTCTATAAATATTTAATTGTCAACTTCACCATTATTATGCCTTCAGGGCAAGGCAAAGAAGGTTGTCCAGGCTCAAAATTTGTGGTTTGAAATTTTGACATCCCAGATAGAAACAGGAACTCCGTATATGCTTTTTAAGGTGGGTGAAGGAAAATATTTCACTTTCTATTCTATTCCTATACATTTTCTTTTTAGTTTTTCTGATATGCCCCACTTAGAATTTAGTTCTCTTTTCTTGTTTTGAGCAGGACACTTGCAATAGAAAAAGCAATCAGCAGAATCTGGGTACAATTAAAGCTTCAAATTTGTGTACTGAGATTATTGAGTATACTAGTCCAACAGAAACTGCTGTGTGCAATCTGGCATCTATTGCTCTACCACGATTTGTTAGAGAGAAGGTGAATGATGTACATAATTAATGAAGTTCCTATCTCTGTGGTTTTGTTGTTCATTTTAGTTATTCATTTCATTGTTTTATTGCAGGATGTTCCAGTGGAGTCGCATCCGTCCAGGATTGTTGGGAGCAGAGGTTCTAAAAATAGATTTTTTGACTTTGAAAAATTAGCAGAGGTTTGTGTCAGTAAATTGGTTGTGAATTGTTTGGCATAGCCCTATTTTCACATGCCCATCCTTATAACTGATAATGTTATTTGGTCCTTAAACTTGATTGATTGATTTTGCTTACTTGTTCTTGTTGGACAGGTTACTGCAATTGTTACTGAAAACCTTAACAAAATAATTGATGTTAATTACTACCCCGTTGAAACTGCCAGAAGATCAAATTTGCGACATAGACCCATTGGTATTGGAGTTCAGGGTCTAGCAGATACCTTCATCTTACTTGGAATGGCATTTGAATCACCAGAGGTATTGATAATCCCCAACAATCCCACTGCAGCTTGAATTATAACTTGGAACTGTTTGGGTCTAATAACCCGTGAGATGTCAATTTCAGGCTCAACAGCTGAACAAAGACATATTTGAAACCATTTACTACCATGCTCTGAAAACTTCTTCTGAGATAGCTGCAAAAGAAGGTCCCTATGAAACATATCATAATAGCCCTGTGAGCAAGGTATGCAGCCTTATAAGAGTTTTTGTATTTTGAAGCATGTGCACCATGATTGCTTTTCTCTGATTGTGAATATCTCTATGCTAGTTTGTTCATTGTGTTTCTGTGAACTGTTGTCAGCCTCTAATTTTTTATGTTTTTTGCTCAGAATCAAAATAATTATATTAGATGTAGGAAATGCACTTAGAGAGGGGCGAGAAGTCCATAAAGACAAGTAAAAGATCCCCAAGACCAAGAACTGTAAATCCTATAAGATAAAAATTCTAACTAATAAACTTACACCACAGTTGCTTCCCAATTAATCAAGACAAAGAAGAAAGACAAATCTTTAAATTCTGGAGAGATAGAAGCCCAGAATTTAACTCCGTCCCAAAGAAACATGTAATCCTCCATCACTTTGTTCTAGAAAATTTTTAAGTTTCTTTCAACCATAGGGCCCACAATGTAGCCATAACTGTGAAATCCTATAAGACAGAAGCCTTAACTCTACCTTTAAGTCTCAAAATTTTTTTCCAAGAGAACAGAAAAGCTTGTTGCAGGTGCTGCCCAACTCAATTTAAAAGTACTAACCAACTTGGACCATAAGAAGAAAGCAGCTGAGCAGGGAAGATATAAGTGGTCAATACTTTCCGAAGCATTTTTACCCAAGACACACCAATCCAGAGATAAAGCTTTACTTGATCTTTCTCTTCTGAATCACATCATTGGTATTAATCTTCCATTGAGCAACAGCCCACACCATCGTCTTCACCTTCGAGGGAACTTTAGCTTTTCAAATCAGATTAGAGGGGACAGAAATAGGGTTAGAGCCAGCTATAAGACTGAGAAGGTATGATTTGGTAGAAAAGTTACCTGATTTTTCTAAAGTCCAAGCTCTCTTATCTTCTTTTATCCTATCAATATGAACTCCTCTAAAATCCTAAGCAAGTCAGAACAGTGTTGAAGATCTTTATTATTCAAGGTTTTAAAGAATCTAAAGTCACAACTCCACTGCATTGATGAACACCTCACCATACTAGCTATAGAACAATTATGTCCTAAAGAAAGACTATGACCGAGGAAAAGACTCACTAAGCATCCTCTCTTCCACTCAAACATCCTCCAAGAATCTAATATTCTGCCCACTACCAATAACTAACTTAATATTTGACAAAAAACCAGCTCTACTGTTCGATATCTCAATCCAAGGACATCTACTGGATCCTCTATTGACATCAGCAGGTATCCTACCCATTTTCATGAATGTCATACTTTCTAGTTACCAGATGCCAAAAAGAGTTAACTTCCAAAGAAAATCTCTGTAGCCACTTACCAAGCAAGGCTCTATTTCTTTTAACCAAATTAACCAACTCTAAACCTCCCTTACAGATAGGCTGAGACACCATACTCCACTTCACCAAATGATCCCTTTTTCCCTCCCCAACTCCTTCCCGCAAAAATCCCTCATAGCCTTCTCCATTCTTTTAGCAACTGAAATAGGAATGTGAAAAAGAGACACAAAGTAAGTTGGTAGGCTAGAGAGAACTGATTGAATCAATGTTAACCTCCCACGTTTAGGGAGACAAGCTTTTTTCCACCTATCCAATCTCTTATCAACTTTTTTCTAAAACCGGATCCCAAGGTTCTCCAGCCTTGGGATTCCCTCCTGGAGGTAATTCGAAGTATTTCAAAGTCCATTCACCACTCTCACACCCCATTGAGGAAACTAAGTCAAGCAGCTTGTTCTCAGAGATATTAACACCAGAAATACAGCTCTTTTTTAAATTTACTCTCATCTTGGAAACTGCACAGAAATAGTCAACCACTTTGAAAGGGTTGGGAAAGAAGATGGTATCATCAGCAAATTGAAGGTTGAGAAACCATTACTTTATCCTTTCCAATCACAAATCCTTAAATTAATCTGACATCTTGAAGCCTACCTGTATTCATTATTCACATTGATATTCATAGGCCAATTGCCAGTTTTTATGAAGGGTTTGAGATATTTTCTTGTTTATTTCATGACATTGGAATAGGTCAGTATGTTCAGGTTACCCAATCAAACTGATTAAACTGCCAGATTTCATCTGCCTGCCTATGACATTAATCCTGGTTCTCCATGCATGTTCAGTGTTATTAGTTGTTAAATGCTCAAATATAAAATTTATTGTGCAGGGAATTCTCCAACCTGACATGTGGAATGTAATTCCATCAGATCGATGGAACTGGGGAGTACTTAGAGATATGATATCAAAGAATGGAGTGAGAAATTCACTTCTTGTAGCACCAATGCCAACTGCCTCAACCAGCCAGATTCTTGGAAACAATGAGTGCTTTGAGCCATATACTTCTAACATCTACAGTCGCAGAGTTCTAAGGTTTGCCCTAACAGCTCATTTGATGTTTTTTAAAAGATTGATTATCATATGTTTTTAATTTTTTAAAAGATTAATTATCATATTTTTTTTCTCACTGTCTCTTTGCCTTTAGTGGTGAATTTGTTGTAGTGAACAAACATCTTCTTCACGACTTAACTGAGATGGGCATTTGGTCTCCTACTATTAAGAACAAGATAATATACGATGACGGTTCTGTTCAGAAGATTCCAGAAATCCCTGAGGAATTAAAAATGATATACAAGTATGAACTTGTCATTTTGCTGTCTTTGCCACCTTTATTTTTTCCCATATGATGCCCCTGGCTAAGAAGTCAATATTTTTTTTCCATCGTTTGTTCAGGACTGTTTGGGAAATCAAGCAGATGACGCTGGTTGATATGGCTGTTGATAGAGGATGCTATATAGACCAGAGTCAGAGCCTTAATATTCACATGGATCAACCAAACTTTAAAAAAGTTACTTCATTGCATTTCCGTACATGGTCAAGGGTATTAACTGCTGTATAACTTATTTCCAATATCAATAAAAGGCTCAAAATTTTTATCATCTTGAGTGTTAATGAAAAAAAATTTCAAATAATTTTTATTAATTATTTATTTTGAAAACATTTCTTCTCTATAGTACAACATAGTAGTAGAAAGAGTAACGTGCTGCATATTCTCCTGATGTTTCCTACTAATTATTATAGTTGCTAATATACTAGTAGCACAATATTTGCTTATTAGCTTTGTTTACATTCACTGTTTCTACAGGGATTGAAAACAGGAATGTACTATCTACGGTCACGTGCTGCTGCTGATGCCATCAAGTTTACTGTAGATACTTCTGTTTTTAAGGTAACAATTTTTGTTGTTTATCATCATTTTAACAATTTCAGTTTCTGTGTATACTCAATAATAATAAATTTTCAACTCTTGGTGATACAGGAAAAGCCTGAGTTGGTGGTAGATGATGAAACCAAGATGGCACAGGTGGTTTGCTCTCTAACAAACCGTGAAGAGTGCATGGCTTGTGGAAGTTAGGAGGAGCAAATTCTGGTTTATATTCCTTAAAAACATGTACCTGGGCATAGGTTAGAGACCCTTAATTGAAGGGGCATGTTTTGATGATATGGGTATCTGAAGTATGATCAAATAACTGTAATGTGAAGTAACTTAAAGTGCTCTGTATAGCTTATATGTTAATATTTATTGTTGAATATATAGTTCCTATTTCGTATTGGGTTCCTGTATTAAGAGTTTGAATGCTGTGGAACCTGAATGATAACAATTTATTGATTTAGTTTCCTATTTTGCATTGCACTCATGATTGCAGTGATGTATTTTTTGGTCTGATTTTGTCCTAGGAATGGTATGAGAAGTTTGAAATATGGTGCTTTGCTTTGAGATATTGTATGCCTTCTTGTGAATTCATGCATAATTATTCCTGTCTTACATCTTCTCATTGCATCCATCACTCGCATCTTTTGGACAAAAATGCTTAATTCATGAGTGCTCAAAACGCATTTTGGTAATTGCATGCAGTAACAGAGAGGGGTGCCTGGTAATGTCCTCCTTAAATGGAAGAAATGAATGAATGGTTTAGAGGAGAAGCCACAGTGAGAGTGGAGTGTCTGGAGTGCATTTGAAATTCCTAACACAGCCATTTCTCTGCCTTGTTTTACACCATTCAAATTTTCGTCACCCTTCAAACTAAGTTCAAAGCAGTTTAGAATTTTGATGATGGAGCCTTACCCTCTTGAAAATCCTGAAGATAGTGATGTTGCGGAAGAGCATGAAGATGTCGCGATTGCTGAAGATGTTGAAGCTGGTGTTGCTATTGTTGCTGGCAATAATGAAGTTGTTGAGGTTAATAGTACCGCTGCAAATGGCGGTGCTGTTGCTGCTGAAGAGAACCCACTTGGTAAGGGATGATATTTGACATTATGTATAGATGTAGTATAACTGATCTTATTTTAATATTCAACATAAATTTTAGAAATGAAGAGAAGCCTTAAGAAGACTGCTCGATTGGGAAAGAATAAGTGAAGAGAAGTTGAACCAGATCTCAGAAGACATGCCTAAATTAAGTTTTCCACGACATCATTCCCTCTCCCACCCCCCCCACCCCCAAAGAGAAGCAACATAACAAAGCCATGGGTAAAGGGTACGTAGATGCTACTAAGACAGAGATATACGAGTCTTGTAACTAAGTTAATTTCTTGGTATTAATTATAATGAAGCACTTGATTTAGATTCTTGTTTTGTTTGGGATTGATGTACTGTAATTTTTAAATTACGGTTGTTGTGGGAAAAAGTTGTAACTACGAAATAAAAATTAATAATTTATAATAAATATAAATTTTAAATAATAATTTTGACAAAATTATTAAAAATATAATAAATTTTCTATGATACAAGTAAAATATTATTTCAACATTAACTTTCAAGTTACAGCAACTAGTGTTTACCAAACACTTTAATGATGTATCTTTTAAATTACAGCTGTCCAATCTCAATGTCAAACGTACCCCTTATTAGGTTTATTATTTTCTTGGAACTTTTTGTAGACCAAGAATTTAATTTCTCATATGTGAAGTGAATATGTACCTTTTGTATAGAAAATTTCGGAGGATGATGAATATCCACTTTGCTGTCACGATTTTTTTTTAGGGTAATTTTTAGAGACCTCCCCTGAGGTTTACCGTATTGACACATGGAGAGAATGTATTCACGTAATTACAACCACCTCCTCTCTCGTTAGTATCCGGTTAGTTTGACTGTTAGTTGACTATTAGTTGACTGTTGAAATTACTAAATTACCCTTCCCGCGAAAATTATAAGTTATAAAACAAGACTTTGAGAGCCAATAGCTAATAAACTTAACGATAGAATCACAAAAGATAAAAAAAGACCAAATTACCCATCTATGTGATGTGATTTCATTTACATTATTTGTTATTAAAAAACAAAAAAAATAAATTAAAGTTGTCATTATTACCGTTGTAAGTAAACAGTAATATTTTGAATAGCAGCAGCAACTATAAAAGGCCTGGGCAAGTTAGACCATAGCAGAATTTCATCTTCATCTTCTTCTTACGATTTTAAGTCATCATCCATTCAACTCTTGAACAGAAGCACTCATCATCATCATCAAAAGCATTCATCAACTCATCAAGGGAAGCATTCAGTTCACGACAACAGAAGCATTCATCATCAGAATCATTCATTCAGCTCATTGACAAAAGCATTTATTCATCAATATAAGCATTCATCCAACTCACCAACAGAAGCATTCAACATAATCAAGATCAAACACTATCTCAACCACATGGATTCTGAAAGCTCAAACACATCTAACCGATCAAATACATAACCAATTAATGAGCCAGCTTGGAGGAACTTTGTTAATGGGAGGCTGATTAAGTTTTCAAATCGAATATGTAGATGTCGTATGAGAGCCGAGGTGATGATATCTGAATCGGATGAGAATCCTCACAAGCTTTATTATAGATGCCCGAACAAAACAATATGCAGATACTTCAAATGGTGGGTTCCAGCAAAGGATGATTTCAACAATGGAGCCTGTGTTTGAGGGGAATTTAAGTGTTATTGTGGATCATGATACCCTAAATGCTATTGAATCAAATCTGAAAGAAGTGAAGACTATTATAAAGAAGCTGCAAATATCAGGATTTGGTGAAGGTGTTGTAAAGATGATGATGTACTTGAACCTAGTTATATTTGTGCTGAATTTAATTATGCTTAAGAACTAATATGCCTAAGCTATCCTATGTTTGCAGAATGCAGTGAAGTGTAAAATATAGTGATTTTTCTGTGTAATGTATTAATGGATAAAAAAGATAATGCATGTAACAATAATTTGTTATTCAAACTGATAGTATTTAGCATAGTAAGCGAATAACACAACACAACCTCCTATCCATAATTCAGCAAGCACACACAATAACAATAATTCATAATTACAAGCTTCTGTCCATAATTCAACAAGCACACACAATAACACAGCACAAGCTCCTGTCCATAATTCAGCAAGCACACACAATAACACAACACAAGCTCTTATCCATAATTCAGTCCTTAAATAGAATTACAACCAGTAAATCCCTGAACAAAAGTATAATAACAATTTCAAGCACATAACAAGCTTTTGTTAAAACTAACACTATAAAGCACACACAACAACTCCCATCACATAGGACATCCGGTAAATCCCTGAGTAAAAGTAGAAATACAATACAAATTCATTCTCAGTATCAACCACAATAACCACATACAGCAGGTCTCACTTTGTAATATCAAGCACAAACAAAGCAAATTCTATTGTTTCAAGCAACAGTTGCAAGCACAACAAACACACAAAGTAAGAAACCATGGCAGTAACTAAGTAATGAAACTACATAAACTAAAATCAATAAAGAACTATGTAATAAAACTACATAAACATTACTTTTGACTATAAATTATAAATTCATATGCATTCCAGCAACAATAAAGTGTCACATGTCATTAACGACTGAATTCTTATCAGCTAATACAAAGACCAGCAGCCAGTATTTAAACTTGTAGTGGCAAGTCAGCTATTACAGTATTAACTTGACAGGACCAAAACAGAGAAAGCATACATGGCGTCATCAACAGCTGTGTTATATACCACACAACAACAAAATATACAAAAACTCAAACCTATATTTACGGTTGAGTGACAAAAAGATGATACGACAACTTCTTCATGTCAATGCTTACAGTTGAAGGTGATGTATCATCTAATCCCTCAAAAAAATTTCTTAGAAGGGATTAACTTGGCTCATGATATCTTCACTTGATAATTACAAAATGTTGCTGGATGCTTTAACTTGGCAGTGCTCATTCTTGAGTAAGTTGTCTTTAATAATCCAAAAAAAATTAATGTTATATGTTATTTGAAATTACAGCATGAGAGAAACAAACTGTTGGTGCATTTAAATTTTTGCATACATATTAACTTTTAAAAAAATGATACATGAAATGTTTACTATTTTCATGGACACTATTATGAGTATTCACAACATCATTAGCTATTGCAGCATCTCTAGCACAAGCTCCTGTCTCTCTTTGATCCTACACATAAATAATTAGATTATACAATAATTTTTAATCAAAACATACTAAGATTGAAGACAACAATGAAAAAATTATAATAGATGCAAGTAATTAAGGCCTGATGGAATTTCTTTTTCATAAATTTTTTGTGTTTTCTAACTTTGATAACAGATTTGCAACTCCTTACATTATGGCCCCACTCATCACAGTTATAACATCTTACACTTGAACTCCTCTTAAATGGTTGTTTTTCACCATCATCTATTTTTCTTTTAGTTTGGGGTCTGCCAGCAGCTCTTGTCACAGTCGGTGGCAGCAAGTTATCATGCAAGAGTAATGGTCATCTGCTTTCATCTAGCACTGGATGTAAATGGTGCTGATAGGTCTTCATGAATGTTTTTTTTTTTCAAGAGATGATGGACATATTCATTCACATTATATCTCATTACATCAATATAGCATATAGCATGCTTGCAAGGCAAGCCTGAAACAGCCCACTCCCCACAATCACAATGCTTGCTGCTTAGATTCACAACACACCTCCTAGAGACATCTTCCATGACTTCAAATGAATTATTGTGCCCAAATATAACAGATAATGATCTAGATTCAACCCTTGCATCCATTAACCTTGTCCTAACAAGTGGCGGCAGTTCATCATGCCAAGTTTTACCTAGCTCATGTCTTTTATGTATAAGAATCATAATCTTTCTCTTAATCTCCTCCAACATTCTTACTATTGGCAATGTTTGACCCAACATGTCACAGTAATTTGTAACAGCCACCTATGAGTAGCAGGGCTGATGCTATTAATTTCAGCCGTATGGTTGTTGAACTCTACTTGGTTTCCACTTCTACATGCTGCCCAAAATTCCTTTCCAAGCAAGATTCCTGGAAATTTCAACTTAAAATTTGCGTATATGTGCCTACAACAGTACCTTCGCATAGCTCTAGGAAAAACCCTATAATTAATGTAAGCTGTCAATTTCTTTTCTTCAATACAATTAGGTTCACATTAACATACAATTAAGATGTTAGGTATATAAACTTTAATTAAGCATAGTCCTGATGCTCATCAAATACATCATTTACATAGATGTAATAAGATGACAAAAGCACTTTCCAATTAAACCTTCCAAAATTTAAAATTCATTAATTCTGCTTTTCGTTTACGTAGATGCAATTTACATAGATGCCATAGGAGGACAAAGCACTTCCCAATTAATCCTTCCAATTATTTAATTAATTATTGGCACAAGCAGTTGGCTTAAATGAAATCATCTTTTGCTCAATATCATATCCGACCAAAAAGTTGGTCTACATGATGTTATCATAAACTGTATAGGGGCCAGTGTGGCCTCTAAAAGAAAAACACATAACTTCTTTCAAAATATTCGTAAAAATGTTAAAAGGACTTAACTTCACATCTGCACCTTACCTTAGGAATATGAGGTTGTGAACTAATGTTGTAACATAGAAGTTCTGATAGGCTACCCTCGGGTTTAACTCCTTCGATAGGTTGTGCATCAATCATTGAGGACATTATTGACTTTAATTTTAAAAAATACCATTGTGGCAATAATGTTCGTAGACTACCAGAATCAATTAAAATATCTCCTCCTGGAGTTGATACAGACATAAATTCTAGTATATGGTCTCCTACGCTAATTATTTCAAGTGTAAGATAATATAGGGTATCCTTATCAAGCATAGGACTAGAAACTACCCCGGGACCTGAAATAACTCTTTTTCTAAGTTGATTTTTGTTGAATTTTGACGATCTAGGCAATACGAGAATTTATTCCAATTGTATCTTTCAACCACGAAACAAGTGAAGTATTGCCATGTGAAAGGCCAATAATGCCAATAGTTTCTAAAGTAAAGTCGCTTCCACCATTGTTGTGTTTGCAACCAAATATGTTTTTGGTAATGCCACCAGCTCTCCGAATGTTGAACCTAAAGTAATAGCTTCCGTAGCATAATTTCCCCTTTAGAAGCCCAATTTATATTCTATTGAGTATGTGCAATTTACTGTGGAGCAAGATTTATGAATGTAAGTGGAAGAATTTTTAGGATTGAAAAGCGGAGCATCTTGCTTAAAACATTGTGATTGTGGGCAAGGCTCACATTGTATCCATGTTAAGTCACTTCCTGTGTCATTTCAACAGGAGGAGTACCAATTGATATAGGCATTAAATAGTTATTACGACTAGGTATTATATCAACTTGAGGAGTTTGATGTTATCATAAACCATATTTAAACAAATTTCACTTCAATTATACTTCTTCCATTATTAAGGGCAAGACAAGCTTTATGACATTTAATAGAGTTCGGTCTGAGATTAATGCCAAACATTGTATTAGGCATCAATTTAAGAGATATATTAGATGAAATTTTACTTAAATGGTGGATTGATTCCTTTTGATTGTTGATGATTTGGTATATGTTCTTGTTCCATCATGGTTGGTGTGACCATATTTGTTTCACATTGATAACTACATTTATTTGTGCTTAATTTCAACCTATGGATTAACTCAATTAATGCTTTAAAGGAAAGATGTAAAACAAGTTTTCATAAATTAACTCAATGTGAAAAGTAAGATTATTGGAGACTGAAACATCAAAGTTAAAGTGATGTCTGGTCTGGCATGCATATTTTGTCCTTTAATTAGAGCCAGTGTAAACTAGATTTGAGGTCTAATTTTTCCTTAGAATCCAAGATTTGGTTTGTCTACCATATTGGTGTTTTAGCAGAGGCAAATGTAGTGCAAGACCAGCGGGGGCTCAAGCCCCCACTGAAAAAAAATACCCTTTTGTTTAAAAGGAAAATTAATAAATTTTTAAATAGCCCCTATCAAATTATTAAATAACCTCATTCTTTAAATTTTAAACTATTATTTGAATAATTGTAAAGTAATAATTTGACTTCAAAAAATAAAGCTCATAGCCTAAAATATTTATAATCTCAAAACTGAACCGTGAGTGCCAAACTTGTAATTAGGGATTGCCTTGAACGAAAAGAGGAAGTTGCAAGCAACAATTCTATTCTTTATTCTTAGAATCCCAATGAAGAAAGCAAAAAGAGAATGACGGTATGATTTATTAATTATTGTGGGATTGAGTGGGTGGGACGTGGGACCAGCAAGTGAGTTTGCTTTTACTTTAATTTTGCATTAGGTAAACATGTTCTTTTTATTTTTATTTTAAATTAAGTTAATAATTTCGTATTTTATTCTTTTTCACACGTCAACACATCTCTATACGAATTGTAATTGTTCAAGTGACTAATTCTAATCTTTACATTTTCTTCTTTTGGTAATTTTGTTTATAACTATTAGTAAATTAATTTTTTCAATTGTAATTAATTAATTTTTATATAAGTTTTCATATACATAATTTTGAAATAGATATGGGAAAGTATTTTAAAAGAAAACTAGTGATGTCGCCATTTCTAGAGAGAGATGAAAGTGGTCTAGAAAAACGAAAGAAGTTTGACTTAGAATTGCCAGAACTTCCTTATGATCCTGGACAACGACCTCTAATTTCTTCTTACAATGCTAATGTTTGAGATGAAGTTTGTAGAGCATATTTACAAATGGGTCCTTGCCAACCTAAATTCCATAATTTTTGTAAGTCTAAATTTAGGCAACAACAGTGACGATTCAATCCTGCTTGGTTCAATAAATATGAAAATTGGTTAGATTATAGTATATTAAAGAATGATGCATATTGTTTATGTTGTTATCTTTTCAGACCAGAAATTTGTGAACAAGCAAGTGGTGAGACATTTACAAGAAATGGGTTCTCAAATTGGAAAAAACCAAAAAGATTAGAAGAGCATGTTGGAGGTCTTAATAGTGCACAACAAGGCCGTGGGTTATTGTGAAGATTTAATGAAACAAGAGCAGCATGTTCGAACATTTTTCAACAAACATTTTGATCAAGATAAAAAATATTATCGACCTCACCTATTTGCATTCATTGATGTTGTTCGGCTTCTTTTAGAACAATGGCTTGCATTTCATGGTCGCGATGAATCTAATAATTCAAGTAACCAAGGAAACTATCTTCGAATTTTGAGATTTCTTACTGATCACAATGAAGATATTAAAAGAGTTACTTTGAAGAACGCTCATGAAAACAACATGTTGATTGCACTTTCAATTCAAAAAGATATTGTAAGGGCTTGTTTTATTGAGGCTACCAATGTTATTATTAGAGATGTAGATGATGCATTATTTTATATTTTAATTGATGAATCCCGTGATGCATATATGAAGGAGCAGATGGCTGTTGTATTACAATATATAGATAAGAATGGATTTATCATTGAACATTTTATAGGTCTTAAGCATGTTACTAGTACCACTACTATTTCATTCAAGAAAGCTTTTGATCAATTATTTTCTAAGCATGAATTGAGTATATCTAAGCTGCGCGGGCAAGGTTATGATGGATGGTGCTAACAACATGTAAGGCGAGTTCAATGGTCTTAGAACACTTATTATGAATGAGAATGAGTGTGCTTATTATATACATTGTTTTGCTCATTAACTACAATTAGCTATTGTGGTTGTCGCAAATAAGCATGATCAAGTTAATTCTTTCTTCAATGTAGTTGCTAACATTGTCAATGTTGTTAGGGCTTCATGTAAGCGCGGAGATATTTTTTCAAGAGAAACAATTACTTTCAGTTATTGAATTACTTGAAAATGATGACCTACCAAGTGGGCAAGACCAAAATCAAGAGAATACATTGAAACGTTTTGGTAATACACGTTGGGGCTCACATTATGGTACATTACTTCACATAATCTCTTTGTTTCTACATATAATTAGTGTGCTTGAGATAGTTGCAAAAGATAAGTCAAACTCTAGCGAATAGAGATTTCAAGCAAATTATTTAGTAGAGTTTATGCAATCTTTTGATTTCGTACTTAGTTTATATTTGATAAGGGATATACATGCACTTTCAAATGAGTTGTCACAAGCACTTCAAAGAAAATATTAAAATATTCTAAATGCCATAAAATTGGTTGAAATATGCAAGAAAAACTTGCAAATGTTGAGAGACAATAGGTGGGATTCTTTGTTTTCTGAGGTTTTTTCTTTTTGTTTGAAGCATGATATTGATGTCCTTAACATGAATGATTTTTTTTTTTTTGCTATGAGGTCGATCACAATGTAAGGCTTGAGAGATTTCAAACATGCATTATTTTCAAGTTGAACTATTTTTTGTTGTTTTAGATTTGCAATGTCAAGAGCTAAATAATTGTTTCAGTGAGGTGAATATATAATTGCTTCTTTGTTTGGTATGTTTATGTCCAAATGACACATTTGCTGCTTTTGGTAAAAACAAGTTAGTACATCTTGCTTAATTTTATCCAAATGATTTTTCACCAATAGAGCTTATGGCACTTAAGACTCAGCTTCAGACTTACATAATGGATATGCATTCCAATAATGAGTTTGTAAGATTGAAGGGAATTGGTGACCTTGTTAAAAGAATGGTTGAGATAAAAAGATAAGGTGTATCCGTTAGTATATTTGTTGGTGACATTAGCATTAGTTCTTCTGGTTTCTACAGCCACAATAGAGAGAACATTTTCAACAATGAAATTTATGAAGAATGAACTTTGGAATCAGAAGGGAGATGAATGGATGAATGATAATTTGATTGTTTATATAGAAAAAGATGTATTTAATAGTATTGATAATGAGTCTATTATACAACGTTTTCATAATATAAAATCACGTAGAGAACAATTGTAAATGTGTTACCAAAAATTTTATAAATTCAAGTTTCAATTTTTACATTTTACTGTTATTAAATTTAGCCCCCAGTAAATTATTTTTTTTAAATCTTCCACTATGTTTCAATGTTAAAATTGAGAACTAAAAAGGACATCTTTTTTAGTAGTTGATTCTTATCGCTTCGGTCATGTATATACAAGGACCCTTGGTTTGACAATGAAGTTACTCCTACGTAAACTTGCAATTTGTCTGTCGTAAATTGTTGATTATACATGAAAAATTGGGCACTTATACCCGCTATTAAAGAGTTGTAAAGCAGTTGAACATTCCTATTACCATCAAAATTAAGCTTATAATATCTTAGTTGATCATTGACAATAGCCTTTTGCTTGTAGTTGTGGACTATTGATACAACAACTATATGTAGTAGTTTAGCACTGCAGTGGCTACAAGTTTGAAAGTAAAGCTTGGCATATTTTGGCCTAAGATATTCGCATGATGCCATAACAGAACCATTATAATCTAAGCAAGTTTTGTGATGTTTTTAATTTAAATATAAATAAATCTATAATGTATTATCATTTTAAAAAATACATTACTAATATGTTATAAAACCAACCGTGAACTATTACTAGTGGTATTTTAAGGTATTCTCATAGTTTAGACACCATTAAATAGATCATTGATGTTCATAATCTAAAAAAGTAAAATGCAATAAGAAATAAAATCATAGATAAAGGAAAGATAAGTGAAAAGGATTGTTAGCCCCCTAACATTTTTGGAAAAAAGGGATATAAAATCCCTTAATATCTTAAAAATGACGTGTAACCCTAAATCCTACTAATTTTCAATTCATTTTAACTGAGAAAAGAATAATATAATATATTTACAAAAAAAAACAGTTGTATTTATAAGAAATGACGTGTAAAATTTTTAAAAATCTTCCTTCCTAAAAGACTAAAATTGTGACTGCGATTGCTCTGAAAATTAACAGAATTTAAGGTTATATATATATTTTTTAAATATTAGGGATTTTATATTTCTTTCCCCAAACATTAAGAAGCCACAGTTCCATCTGTTTATTATTAATTTATTGTGCTACAGATAAGAAAACGCGCCAAGGTGCCGCCTTAATTTGAAATTCAAATAATCAAAGAGCCGTTACCGCTCCAAATCAGAAACCCTAATAAAACCCCGCCACCCCCTTCCCCCCACCAGCACCGCTTTAGTTTCAAAATTCATAAAATCAGAGAGACGTTTTTTCGATCCAAATCACAAACCCTAGATTTCCGAAATTGAAAGAAACGCAAAATCAGAACGTCTCCTCTGGCAGCTTCCGAACAAAGCAATCCAAATAATTTCTTAAGGTTCTGCAGCAATTTCACAGATTTATGGAGAGACAGGGCGGGAGACAAAAAGAGAAAAAGGGAGATAGAAGAAGTGGAGCGAATCAAGAGCGATAAAAGATGTAATAAGAGACGCGCAGGTCTCTTTGAAGAGGCCCATCAGTTTCTCGCTGGTGCTTCGTCTGCCGAGTCTTGTAGCCTCTGGCTTCAGCAATTGCTTGAAAATTACGATTGCTATGGGTTTAGTAAAGAGGAAATGATCATGATGAATCGGGTCATCGATTTGGTTAAAGCTAAAGTCATCTCTGTGAAGGCCGCTGGCTGTTTCTGTTGAGAATCGTCATTTTTGAATGATCGTTAAGGTATTTTAATGGGTTTGATTTTCGTACAGAGCATAGAAAGACTTTTTATTGAGAAGCACTTTCCAGTATTGAAGTGTCTATTTGAGTATAAACTACTAAACTAGATACAAAAAATGTCTTTATGATGGATTTAGAAAAAATTGCTTTTAGAGAAATTCTAATACTTGAGACAATTGAAGTAGAAAATTTCTTAGGATGTTTGATAAATTTTACTGCTTTGTTTGGATCAAAGAGAATGGAAGACCCACAGAACTGACAATTTATGTTTGCTTAACCTATGATGCAGTGCACAGTGTGATCTTTAATTGTATGTTGAAGCTTCAATATGTCTTTGGTAGATTGTTGGGTTGCAAGTATGGTTGAAAAATTAACAATTTCGCAACTTTGACGTGCTATCAAACACTTAACTAATTATTTGCAATGTCTGCATGCATCTCTATGGTTTTTGAACTTGTTCAACACATATCATTAGCATTTAATTTATGGATTTATCACTTGGTCCATTACTTGGTGTTATAACTGTTTTCTCTTGGTTTAACACTTTCTTCTATTAAACTGTAAAAAAACAAAATGTTGGTTTGACGTCATATGAAACTTTTGTTCATTTTATGTCTCCTCTTCTTGTTGTAGCATGCTGGAAGACTCCTGATTGGGATTTATAATATTGTTCTTTTTGAAGGATTATCAAGGCTTTTAGGTCAAAATCTTCGTGGCTTTGTTTGTGGATGTTAAGTAAGTAAACCACACAAATAGGATTAACAAGCCAAATGGATTTTTTTTCTTTTTTTTTTATGAAGAATAAATCAACTAATCTTTGAAACCTAACGATTTTGTGAGCTGTGTAGTCCCGTTGATTCAGTCTCCTGTCACTCTATTATGGCTGATTTCTCTGAATTAATGCTAGTTTCAGCTAGTCTTGTGTAAATTGGATAAATAGCTGGATATAGTGTGTTGTTTTGATGGTTATGATCTCTCCTCTGGATTTGCACAATAAAAGCTTGGTTTCTGAATGAACTTTTGATTGCCAGTAGATATATTAGCAGAGTGCTGGCAGGTTCTGGTGGTTCCTTCTGACTTTGTTGCTGTATTTTATGTGATGGTCTGTCTGTAGATTTGATTTAAATATGAGATTTGGAAGCCAGTGCAGTAGATTTTGTACCTGTTCTGGACAAAATGAGTGGGTGCACCTGTGCCTTATGGTGCAGTTATGTTCTTGAGGAATCTCTGGAATCTTATGATTGCCGTTTCGGTTTTTAAGTATGCTGGAATCGGCTAGATAAATTGGTCTTAAGCGAACCAGCATTGTTCATTGTACCTACCATGAGTTCCTTATTCTGCATTAATTCCGGGCACCTCGGTACAGTTGACCAGTAAACCAGCTTGTAACAATACCTCTTACTATCTGGAACTTCAAGTCTACGAATTTGATCGACTACTGCCCACTTGAGCTGGCGGACTATTGATGAAGGACTATATCTCACAGCTTAAGAGGCATTTTATAATTTATAGTAGTTTACATAGAAGTTCTTCCCAAAAATATTCTGCAGTTATAATATAGCGGCAAACAGTCTGCTTATTCTACATCAGATGCTTGGATGTTTGGTTTCAGCAGAGGAAAAAGCAGTTATGAGATTGTCAAAAGCCATGGTTGTTGCTTTTCATCAATCGCATCACCTGGTCAGCTGATATCTTCTGCTCTTTTAGATGGATTAGTTTCCTGAAGTTTGAGATGCCACAGATTTTGCATGGCAGTTACTTCTAGTGTTCTATTCTTATTTCTTAATTTCTTTGCCCTTTCTTTTGGAGATTGGACTTTGAAGTTTAAGCTTTAAAGCTTTGCACAGACTTTAAGCTTTTTTTTTTCTCCTCCCCTCGAGTGAAATTACTGTTAAGATGCTTGCATTCAGTTAATTCTTCCTTTGTTATGGTGATTTTTAACGAATTTTACAATATATTAGAAGTTTCTAACAGTTGATAAGATGTTAACATCTTATATAAGTTCATAGGTTTTACTCTCAATTCCACACCCACCCCCCCTCCCCCAAAAAGCCCCCACCATTTTTTTTTGAGATACTCTTAATTCTTATTAGTCTAATGATACAATTTGAAGTTTCTGTGCATTCAACCCTGTAGATTCAATCTTTGTTCTTGTTCTATGCAGTGAGTTTCTGAAAAATTGTATAAGGTGTTGCTTGTTAAACAAGTACTGAGAAAACCAACAAACCACTAGACAACTTTACTGCATATAAATTTCAGCAAAACTAACCAAAAACAAGAACTATATGTGAGGCGGACAAATTCACAACCACGGACAATATCCAGCCTACAAAAGGTGAAAATCTTTACAAAGCTTTATACGTTTCTTTGTCTGACAAAAGAAAAAAAAATGATACGATCTAATATTACTATCATTCATGCATTGATGGAACCTCAAGGGATCCCTAAATCCTGATGTTAACTGGTCGTTGTTCACCTAGTGTTCAAATCAAAATTACCAACTTCACGCCACTCCTCCTCCGTGCCTGTGTCTCCATTTTCAGTTTCCTCATCATTCAAGAAATCTTCAGACGGTTCCTTTTCATCTCTCTGTGTATTGTTTCCCCATCCATTCATCATTTCATCCGGGTTCACAACTGGTTCCTGATCTCCTATATCATGCCCAATTGCAAGATTGTTTCCTTGAGAACCAAGTGCGCTTGCTCTTATTGGACCTCGGGCCATCAATTCATCACGAGCATGAGACTCCGCTCGAGCGTGCTCTGCCTGGACCATGGCTTGCATTCGCAGCCTAGCTTCATGAGCCTCCCGACCAGCCTTCTCCCTTGACTCTATTTCAGCCCTCAATTCGAACATGGCTCGTTTCTCTTCTTGGAGGAGAACCTGCTCGATCATCAACCTCTCCTCAGATCGGAATTCACCTATAGCTCTTTTGCGGGTTATTATGTTAAAGGCAAGGGCCTGTTTCTCAAATGTTCCCGTGAACTCTGCGACTTTGGCAGCAATGTTGTTGTCCCACTGCTGCGAGCGAGAAGGCATCTGTCCTGTTGTGTCAGAATCAAGGATTCTATCATCTTCCTCTGCTTCATAGTCTGCTACAACATGGTAAGGAAGTAATCTACAAAAATAGAAATGAAAAAAATATGAATTCACAACATATCTTCTCATATCAGCGCTGCAAATCAGTGGAGTAGAATTTTGTTTTTAGTGTACTACTTCCATATCATCTTCGTTTTCTATCTGATAAGCAGTACATTCAACACATGCAACTAGCAGATTGAACTATCCTGACTTTCCCTTTTCTATTTCTTTTGCAAATGGAAATGGAAAATATTCTACCTGCACTTGCCAAGTCTCCTTTCATTACATCTAAAATTCACCTATGGGCTACATTCACAAAAATGAATACTATCAAATACAAGTGTGCAATAATTTTCGAAAGTTGTCAAATAATTGATGGGTACTCCTACATAATTATTTGGTTGGATAATTCAATAGACCCCACATTAGAAATCGAAAGAAAGTGAGAACCAAATTCTAGCACATAGGAGGGAAAAAAGCGTAAGGTTTGTACAAATATTAAGGCCATTCCAGAGAAAATGATGCCTTCTTCTACAATGTAAAACCTGGTGATGCTTGTGGATCAATAATTTAAAGTCCTTCATCAATATAATAATAAATCTTTGGCATTGTATCAATGAGTCCTTGTGATGTCAAAGCTACATATCATACACCAAATGCATGCTTCATATTTGATGTTTAGAGGAGAAACTCAAGAGAACTTTTCTGCCTCTGTTTGCTCCCTGCTTCCAAATTCAATCCACAAATATCATTTAAGATTAACAGGGAATAAAGGGAAACAGGGATGGGGTTAGCCCCAAGTAATTAAACCTAAATAACCTCATTGGTGAAGTTGTTTGTAGGGATGTAGATTTCCACTCGTAGAAATAATTTGAAGAGAACTATTGCAGGTTTAGAATGGCATACTCTGGGCCACCACAAAACCAAAAGGAGGACTCTTTTTTATGTTAACCTTCATTATCTTTCAGTCTACCATTGATTGCTCAAGTCCTCACTCTTGAACACAAATGTCCACTACCTAGTTCCTGTTTGCCTGATCATCTGCAAACTGACATCTTGACACCTCATTTTCCAACCCCAACTCTTAAACTCCTAATAACATGACAGCAAATATTTCTTTTCTAACAGTAAATCAAAATCCTGGCCATTTCTAGAAAATTTAAATAATTACAATGTCTCACAACTATACAAGGCCCTATAAAAACATGGGAATTGATGTGATATGCAATTTATTAAAACGGTAAGCATGTTGCTAACTTTGTTAAGTGGAGAAAGTAACTACACTAACAAGTAAGATTTGTATAGCTTTACATGCTGGTAATAGCAAAGTATGCATCACATGCTATCATGGAAGCGTAAACTACTAACTAATATAACATGTAATTATATCCTATACATATATATATATATATATAGAGAGAGAGAGAGAGAGAGAGAGAGAGAGGAATGAAACATTCCTAGAACCACAGTCAAAATAAACTATAAACCTCCTTTCCCGTACACCCAATTCACATACTTCTTCAAACTGTAGGATCTTTAACGCACAAATTACATACAAACTAATATAAAATTAAAGTACGGGGATTCAACAAATAACATTAGTCTCAAAGTAAAATTTTGCAAGCCAAATGTTTAGAGTCAAATGGTGCAAAATTCCAAACCCCAAAATCTATAATTACTTCATATCTGATTTCATCTCCTTATCTGTTGAGGAAATCATCTAAAAGTTAAAATTTCCATCTTATGCACATTAATTTAAATTCGATCACAATCACGTTACATATATAAATTTGTTTAAAAAATTGTGCATAATTTTCAAGAAATTAACTAAACTAATTATACAGTCCATGCGTCAACCAAATAATTGGATAAAATCAAAATTCCACAATAATACGGCAAACCCATTTCTTTAATTGCCAAAAATATCTAACTTGCCACATTTCCTCAGCATTCGAAACATCTAAGTAACAAACTAACCTCTCACAAGCATCTTCCAGCGATGTGAAAGGCCGCTTAAAGTCTGGGTGGCAAACCCGCCAAGCGTCCTGATAAGCCATCTGCAGCTCCACTTGATTCAGTGGCCTCATCCCCTTCTGCTGCTGCTGCTGCTGCTGCTGCTGCTGCGACTGCTGCGAATTTTGATGATTTTGCTGCTGCTGCTGCTGCTGTTGTTGTTGTTGTTGTTGTTGTTGTTGTTGCAAATTAGGGTTAGCGTTGGGGTTAGGGTTAGAATTAGGGTTTTGCTGTTGGAGAGAAAGGGCACGGTGGATTCCAGGTGGGCGTAAGTGGGCATCGATATTTGAAGGGAAACGAGAGATTGCCGCTTGTTGTTGCAGCTGTTGCAAGAGAAGATACTGTTGCTGCTGCTGCTGCTGCTGCTGTTGTTGCTGTTGTTGATTTTGTTGATTTTGTTGCGCTTGTTGTTGCTGCTGGTGTTGTAAGAGTAATTGCTGTTGGTGCTGAGCTAAAGCCTTTGCTTCTTCCATTTCTCTTCGCAATCTGAGAGAATTTTGTTTTCCGAAAAATTTAAAAAGAAAATTTCTATTTTGTTTCTTTCCGTTTCAGGTGTTCCGACCAATGGGGTGATTCTGATTCATTGTAGGAGAGACGGAAATTATTGGGCTTGTTTGGGCCCATTCTACATTAACCCCACGAGTCTATTTGGGCTTGTTCAGACTAGAAGTAGCAATTCGGTACATAATTCGTTTATTTGATTTGATAATTGATTCGATACGAATTAAATGTATTTAAATTTAAAAATATTGATTTATTTAATAAATGAATAAACTCGACTCGATTTGATTTGCTAATTAAATGAATTGGATCTAGGTTTGAAGACATTAATTCATTTCTTTATTTAGGATTCATTTAATAAATAAATCATAAACGTACGAACTTAAAATTTGTTTAATTAAATTACTTATTCATCTTAAATATGTATAAAAAACTTTAAAGTTTGAAAGCTAATATAGTAATTATAAATGATAATAAGTTTATATTTGTAAGATGTTAAATTTGTGATTTTTATATTTTATTTTGCTCAGTTTTGTTTTAGTAATTATATTTTTGTAAATAAAATTCAATTTGATTTGTTTATTAATTCTACTAAATAAATTAAATAAATCAAACTGAATATTTATCTAGTAAATAAATCAAATCATGAGACTTCTATTCATTTAATAAATGATTTGTATCTACATCAACAGAGTTTCGATACAATTGGTTTCGCATTCAATTAATTTATTCGTTTTACCGCTTCTAGTTCAAATTGAAATTAAGAGGAAGAGTGAAGCTTCTCAAACCTCTCAAAAGTCCTGATAACACCTTCTTTATGAAGTTTACAATTTTAACCTTAATGAAAATTACTTCATACTAGAAATTTTAGGCTTTGGATGTCGTCAGCATAGTGCTGGTGGATAAAGGATTTATCTTATTCATTTTGCTGAAATTAAGATGACCTAAATTGTTGGCTTATTTAATTTTCAAGAAATAAAAGATAAAACTGATTTCTTGTCTTTGGAAAAAAAACTGATTTTATGAAAGAGGTTTATGATCCATTAAGCATATGTACTTAAACATGAATCGTAATCTTGCTTTCTTGGATCGTTAATTTATTGACATTGAGGTAATTGATCACATTCAAAAAAAACACACAACTTAACTCGATGTTTAATTCTATTAAACACTCTTCGGGTAAGGGTGTTGAGTACATAAAAGCACCAGGTCGGCCATGCTGCTATTTCGCCCCGCATGATTACTTCAGGCCAGTGGCAGAGCAGAACACGGGACATACATGCCCGACTAGGTACGACAAGGGAAACTAACCGACCAGGGATATATGCAGAGCCGATACTCATCCCCAGGAACGCGGGAGCACGATCCCACAGAAATCCGGCAGTTGCGCTTTCCCCATTAACCGTTGAAGGAAGCGTGGGATCCACGTTTGCCCGCAATGTGACGTTAGAGCCCATGAGGGGCTGCCACTACCCGGAAAAGGAGGGGGAAAAAGGTAAACGGGAAACAAAACAAAGGGGCGGCTATAAAAGAGGGGGAGATCGAAGAAAAAAGAAAAAAAGAGAAAAAAAGAGGGGAAACGCTGCCAAATGCGATCAGGCCATTTTCCTTACACAAATTCCGAACAATTTAGAAACCATTTTAGATTTAAATTGCATTGTTTTCCCGTATACGCCTTGAGCTAACTTAGGCATCAGAGGGTTTACGCGGGCAAAACCACCAGCGACTCTGATCCGTTTTTGGTGAACGCAGGTCTAGTGAGAAAAAGAAGGATGATTCCAACCTCAGTGGTTCAGGCAACAGTTGACAACATAAACGTTGGTGAAAGAATCTGGTCGGTCTAAAGGCGAGCTGATTTAAGCATCACAAGGCGAGCAGATTTTAGCATCAACAAAGGATATCCGTGATAGATCTCCTCCTCATCCTCGCCCTTCTTAATTAAACACTCTTCGGGTGGAAGCCCTGAGCACTCATCATTGTCAGCAGGTGATGGCGCAGGAATGGCAGAATTAGAAAGCTTATGTGCTTGAAATCAGCAAACTTTCAATGCTTGCTACTGCAAATAAAGCTAAGACGAAGAAACCAAGACTCTTCGACATTTTTTTTCATTTTTAAACTTGTAATAAAGAACTTACAATCAAAAGATAGATGCAAGAACATGAAAAAATAGAACTCTATATATTTTCGGATTGTGTTATGAGCGTTGAGCAATTAAAGATTTCATGAATGGGCATTGAATAAATCATGCAATTAAAACTCAAAGCGTTTGAACAACTAGTCCCTCTCTTCGATTAAGTGGAATTTGACTAGTTAGATAACTAAATAGTTGAATTTTGAGTGTATTGATAAAATCATGTAATTTTAAGAGTATAATTAACAATTAAAAGAACAACATCACTTTAGTTATTAATAAACATTCAATTATTCTAGTTCTCGTTGGAATGTTACAAATATTTGTTAAATCTACAGTGACTAAGTGCCAATTTGATAATATTGTACCTTTTAAAATAATTGTTATTAATTATACTGTAGAAATAATCAATTGTGAAGAGAATCAGTTAAATCCTTGATCAAATTTATTTTTACCAGTGCCGTAAGTTTTAAAAACAATTATATGTCTTTTATAAATCTTACGGTTAAATTATTGTAAGAATATAAATGACTGAGTTAGATAAAATATTGAATAAAATTTATTTACACATTTATATACACACTCAAACACATACATGCAGATATATATAATTTTTTTATTGTGTAAATTTAGTAGTTGATAACTAAAAAAGGTATTTTATATTATTAATTTAATTTTTTATTTTGTTATCTCATTATTATATTATTATTACTCTTTTTTTAATAATAATTATAATAATAATATTATAATAATATTATTATTACTATAATAATAATAATAATAATAATATCTTTAAAGTTAATGTTTTTTTCCTTAATTAATAAGAATAAATTTGGATTTTATTAATATATATAAAGATATATATGGAATTATATTAAATATAAAAGTGATTCTCATAATTAGATTTAAAAAGCTACCCCTTCACTATTTTTCAAAATTTGTTGCAGGATAAGGTGATTTTGTCAAAAATAATTTTTAACAAAATTTATCAAATATCAAAATTAATTTTTATTTTTTTCAAAATCATTTTTAAACTTCCTAAAAGTAATCT
Organism: Citrus trifoliata; assembly: GCA_018350135.1. Taxonomy (NCBI): domain Eukaryota; kingdom Viridiplantae; phylum Streptophyta; class Magnoliopsida; order Sapindales; family Rutaceae; genus Citrus; species Citrus trifoliata. The sequence continues at coordinate 7,847,846 of CM031387.1, forward strand.
AAAGGGGCACTAAATTTGATTACATTAAAAGAGTTTATTTACAACATACTAATCAATAGTCATACAAAATTATTTGCTAGTGCAATTCATTCTTTTTTCAGACAACTTAGTATTAATTCCTGGGGAAGGAAAGATAATTGCTCCTTAATAGAATATTAAAATATTTTATTATAATCTTTTATGAAGTTAGTGAGCTGTTTTTTTTTTTAACTCAATGTAAATTTTCAATCATTAAGTTATTAAGTCAATTTTGTTTTTAACTTTATGCTTAATCTAAACAGTCTAAATGATATTATTAAAAAGATATTTTCTAAAATCTATATTTAATTAAGAGTGATGATAGAGTCACAAACTCTTATACAAACTGGCGTGACATTAATTTATTGGTTGAATAAAAATATAAAATCATAAAAACAAATCATGTGGGCCAAGTAATATTTAATTCAATCAATCTTATCATGCCACATGACTTTGTACAAAATAAATTTATACAAGAATTTGTAGCTCTATTATTACTCTTTAATTAATTGATTAAACCTTATCTAAATGAAAGTTACTATTGATTCTAAGAACAATTGAGGAAATGCCAGCAATTTGAGATTTCTTCATTGACTCTAATAACTAAACAAACTATTATTATTTTTTAAAATCTATTCAGTTTTCCCTCGACAGAAATTCAGTGTACAATTAAAGTCAAACCAATAACAAAAATAGAAAGTTTAGTCTTTGGATATTATCAGCATAGTGCTCGTGGATAAAGGATTTATCTTATTCCTTTTGCTGAAATTAAATGACCTAAATTGTTGGCTAAATTAATTCTCAAGAAATTAAAGATAAAACTGATTTCTTGTCTTCGGATAAAACAGATTATATGAAAGAGGTTTATGATCCATTAAGCATACATATTTAAATATGAATTGTTATTTTGTTTTCGTGGATTTATTGATATTGAGTAAGAATGGCAATAGGGTGGGGTGGGGGTGGGAAGATCTACCCATTCTTCACCCCATTAAGAATTTTGCATTCATTCCCCACTTATGATTTTCTCATTCCTACCTCATTCCCCATTTACTTATTTTATAATAGATATGGATAAATTATTTCAATAAATTAAACATTAAAAAATTAAATAAAATTATTATCATATTACAAATTATTCAAAAAAATATCTCCAAAAGGTTGAAACAACATGTATCAAAACTAAAAAAATATTTAAAGAGAGCAACACCTTAAGAGAGAAAAGAAACATAACAATATTTTATGGTTGAATTAGGATTATAATGTATGATTTTCTTTTAGTTATAACCTATTTATATTAGGAAAAAATTTAAAAAAATTAACCAACATTATAATTGATAAAACAAGAATTATTGAACAAAAATTAAAAAAACATTCATATAGAATGGGGACTGGGGTGGAGAGTACAAACCAAATCCCACCCTATTAATAATTTAAAGATTAATTTTCTCTCATTCCCCATCTTATTTTCAAAAAATTATTCAAAATTCACCGCATTTAGGATGTGGCACCATAGGACTCCAAACCGGTGGAGAATTTTGTCAGGTAATTGATCTTATTAAGAAAAAACACAAAACTTAACTAGCTGTTGACTTATATTATCTTTTTAATTTCTTTTTTCTTTTCTTATCAAGTGAACAATAAAAGGAATAACAAAAGATTCTTTATTGCAAGAGTACTCATTTGTCTTTGCTTAACGGCAAATTGTTACAAAAGTAGTTATACGGCATAATAGAAACAACAAATTAACAAGCATAATCAGAGCATCCGTAGCCGGGACAAAGGCAAGGGAATGAGACTCTGTGATGGGCATCCTCATTCTCGCCCTTCTTAATTAAACACTCTTCGGGTGTAAGCCCTGAGCAATCATCATTGTCAGCAGGTGATGGCGCGGGAATGGCAGAATTAGAAAGCTTAGATTCTTGGCCAATTCTTGTGCTTGAAATCAGCACACTTTCAATGGTTGCTACCACAAATAAAGCTAAGATGAAGAAACCAAAACTCTTCGACATTTCTTTCATTTTTAAACTTGTAATAAAGAACTTAGAATAGAAAGAGAGATGCAAGAATCATAAAAAAGTATCGGATTGTGTTCTGAGCGTTGAGCAATTAAAGATTTCATGAATGAGCATTGAATAAATCATGCAATTAAACTCAAAGCGTTGCAACTAGTCACTCTCGTCGGTTAAGTGGAATTTGATCAATTAGATAACTAAATTGTTGAATTTGAAGTACATCAATAAAATCATGTAATTTTGGGAGAATATATATATATATATATATTCTCTGATTATTCAAGTTTTCATTGGAATTTTACAAATATTTGTTAAATCTAAAGTTACCAAGGGTCAGTTTGATAATGTTATATATTTTAAAATAATAATTATTAACTATGTTGTAAAAATAATTAGTTGTGAAGATAATTAGTTAAACGTTTGGTAAACCTTTTTTTTTTAATAATACTGTGAGTTTTAAAAACGATTATATGTATTATTAGAGATAGTATTGAATAAAATTTATTTACACATTTACATACACACACATATATACATGTGTGGGTGTGTGTGTTTAATTGTGTACATTTAGTAATTGATAACTAACAAATTATTTTATATTATTAATTTTATTTTTTTTTATTTTGTTATCTCAATAATTAAAATAATAATAATAATATCTTTAAAGTAAATGATTTTAGTTCTTAATTAATAAGGATCATTTTTTATTTTTATGATATATACAAAGATATATATGGAATTGTATTAAGTGTAAAAATGATTTTCAAAATCAAATTTTAAAAAGTATCTATTCCCTATTTTTCAAAATTTGTTATAGGATATGATGATTTTGTCGAAAGTAATTTTTTTAAAAAATTACCAAGCAACAAAATTAATTTTTATTTTTTTCAAAACCACTTTTAAACCTCCAAAAAGTCATTTCAAGGAGCCCAAAATTTATTTACATTAAAAGAATATCTTTACAACATACTAAACAATAGATATACAAAATTATTGAAAAATCACTCATTGATTCGCTGGACCAATCTGAGCAATTCGCTCTAGTTCAGACAACTTAATATTAATTCTTGAGGAAGGAAAGATAATTGGATCCTTAAGAGAATATCAAAATATTTTATGACAATCTTTTATTATAAAGTTAGTGATGGGCTGTTTGTATTTTTTATCTAATAATTTAATTAACTTAATTTTAATCAGTTAAGTCATTACGTCTGTTTGTTTTCTTCAACTTAATGAAATTTTTTAATAATTAGTCATTAAGCTAATTTTTTTAAATTTTTTACTTAATTAAAAAAGAATGAACGATATCATTAAAAGATATTTTTTCAAAATCTATATCTAATTAATTAATTCAACCTTACCCAAATAAACTTTATTAATTAGCATTATTATCCATCTCTATAATTTGTGATATTACAGTGGTAGATTATTATTATTTTTATCTTTTTAATTTCTTCAAATTAACATTATCCATCTTTATAATATTTTAAGAATATTTTTTATTATGTAAAAACATCATAAACTGCAATAAAATTGTTTAACATATACTAATTTAATACATTAAAAGGTTGTATTCAATTGAACATAATTAATGTTATGATAATATATTATCTTATTTATATTCTTTGATATGTTCATTATTTGTTTAACATTTGTAATTTGTAAGAGCACAAGTATAAAATATTGGATTTTAGATATTTAAAATTAAACAACGTAATACTTATTTTTAGCGATTCAGACAAAAGAACATGTAATCCAGATTCAAACATTCAGCTTTACTTATAATTTGATTAATTTAGGTCTATTGATAAGATTTCAAAAAGAAAAAAATCACCTTAATCTAAAAATTTTTTTTAACATCTAATGAACCCAAATTTGCCAACAACATGGAGGGTTTAGGTCTCCCATGTGACTATGAAAGTTCATTTTCTTGCTATTTATGTATTGCACTTTAATTGACATTTTTCACATTAGACTTAATTATGAAATTTTGAATTGAGTTTATAAACATTTTTGTACTATAAGTATCATTAAAAAAACAAAATTGTTTTGGGTGGGGCATTTGAAGATTTGAACTCACCAAACTGCTTGTTACATTTGTTTACTAAATAAATTCATTCTCAAATTTTAAAATTTTAAATTTTACTTGATAAACTAACATAAATACCTAATATACCCTTACTAAACTTAATTTTTATAATAACAGTGTCTTTTCTCACTAGAGCCATTAAATTCATTTATAAACTTTTACTGAATTTATTTATTTAACAATGATGGAGATAGTAATGTAACTACAATGAAATCATCAGCCTAGGTGTCACTTTGGCTCGTGGTGATAATCGGATAATTGAGAATCAGCCAGGCCTAGTGGCTAGGTTAAGCTATCATCCGTGAATGGTTATGCGGCGTAGCTTGATTCAGCTCCATTAATTGGCCAAATTAAAAAGAAAAGAAATTTAATCCGTTAATTAAAATCAAGTTTGCTAGTCAATTAGGATTTAACAAAAATACGATTGGGGTTTAACAACGTTATGTTGAATGTAAAGATGGGTTTAAAGAGTAAAAATAATATTTTCTTTTTTCTTTTTTACTATACTTTGATGTCGTAATTGTAATTTAATTTAAAAGTATTTTAATCATAAAAAATGTTTTAAAAAATGTGTTTGATAAATAATTTAGTAGGTTCAAATAGCTCGACTCATTAATTTTTTTAATTAATATAAGTGGAGAAGTTTCGTAGAAAAAACCAATTAAATGTTATCCAATGTTCTTCCAACTTACAAAATCTGAATTTGAACAATACTGTCTTTTTTTCTGTGTCATAAGTTAATTACGAGCTAATGCAGATACTCATGTGCATCAGGTTACCACATACGGTACTGTAGGACCTCGATCAAAACCTTTACAAGTTCTTTACTAACCCTAACGAAATGTACCTTTACTTCAAGATCAGAAGAAATAATTAATTTTGTAGCAGAGATCTAGCAATCAATTAGGGTGTATGATGAGAAATTCTCATCAAGGGCTAGCAGGGGGTATAAGGCCGCACTAAACAAGAGCGTTTCACCTCAATTCGACATAAAATTAACTAAGCACTGAATCTGTGCATAAATTTGCATTAAATTGTTATTTTATGACGTGTAGAAAATTGTTTGTTTGCGTGATATTACAAATGTAATTAATTTGGCTGTTAACATAACTGCTGGTGGTCATACTAAAAGTTTCCAGCTCGCTGAAGTTATTCTGGTAAGGAGAGCGACAAGTGAAGCAAATAAATTGAAAGATGCCATGGAAGATGTTGAAGAAGTGATCTTGCTCAAGCTTAAAGGGCAAGAATTTCTTTGGAGGTGACCCAATTGGGTTACTTGACTATTGCGTAAATTGGATTCTATTTTCAGAAGCTGGGGTCAATACACAAATGGATGAAGAATTTCTTAGAGTTGCCTGAGATAAAGTTCCAAGAATTATTATATATATATTAGTTTTCTAATAAGGGATTAGCTAAAATTTCTTAGAGTATAAAAGCTCATGCTATCATGCTTTCATATTCTCATGTAATTATGGTTATTTGACTTATTAAGCTTCCTATTTTTAGGATTTATGCTACCATATTCTCATGCTCTCATGTAACTATGTTGATTTGACTTATTAAACTTCTTGTTACTGAGCTCTCATGCTATCATGTTTTCATACTCTCATGTAGTCGTGTTTATTTAACTTATTAAGCTTCCTGCTGCTAGGCTTCATGCTACCACATTCTTATGCTCTTATATTTTCATGTTCTCATGCTCTCATGTAACTATGCTAATTTGACTTATTAAACTTCATGTTACTAAGCTCTCATGCTATCATACTTTCACACTCTCAGATAATTGTGCTTATTTGACTTATTAAATTTCCTGCTACTAGGCTTCATGCTACCATATTCTCATGCTCTTATGCTTTTATGCTCTCATTTGTCATGCTCTCATGTAACTATGCTGATTTGCCTTATTAAACTTCTTGTTACTGAGCTCTCATGCAGCTATGTTCTCCCACAGTCATGCTCTTATGTAGTTGTGCTTATTTGACTTATTAAACTTCTTGCTCCTAGGCTCTTATGCTATCATGCATTCATGCTCTCATTCTCTTATTTTATTATGCTCTTGTGGTCTCTTCCAAATGTTCTCTCTTGTAGTCATGCTTTTATATAACTGTGCTTATATGACTTACTAACCTTCATACTACTGAGCTCTCATACTCTTTTGCTTTCATTTTCTTATATAGTTATACTTATTTGACTTGTTAAGCTTCCAAAGCCCTCATGCTTTCATGCTTTCATGTAATTTTGATCTCTTGTAGTTATGCTTATTTGACTTATTAAGTTTCTAGGTAGTGAACTCTCTCACTATCATACTCTCATGCCTCTTGTAGTTGTGCGTTCTCTTGCAATCGTGCTTATTTGATTTATTATGTTTCTCATTACAACAAAATAGACTGTTGATATAATGACATATTATCTTATCATAGCTATTTGTTGAGTTGTTATTGTTTTAATAATTTTAAATTTGAGAATTAGATATTGTACTATTAACATAGTTGTTAGTTATCTCCAATGAGCTGTACATATCAGGGTATTACACTTGTACAGTAAACTTTCTTCAGTGTCTTTTATGTGTTGTTATTATATATGGTACTTATTACAAACAGTTTTGGTTATTATATATAGTTTCGATTAACAAATGCATTGTCTATTAAATTCACCAATTCTCTCTTAAATTGGTTGATCCCAAACATAATAAACATTCCAATTTTTTGTACATGATCACTCCGGTAATCCCACAACTATCCTAGCTAGTTTCAATTCACCTATGCTGTCTAGTGACAACACAACAAGCACTTTTTTTTTGGGGGGGGGGGGGGGGGGGGGGGGTTGAATATTCCCAGACTATTGAAAAATCCAAATGGTCTAGTTCATTTGATGGTCCGGTTGCTTCAAAGATAATCGATTCTCTTTACTCATTTCATGTAAAAACTTTCTTTATTAGTTTTCTGGAATCAATTGTACATATCAAAGTAATGCACTTGGTACTTTATTCAACGCCTTTTATATTGAATTGAGAGGCGCCGTTTTTAACCATTTTATAAACAAATTAGCTACGCTGAAGATTATGATTAGTGATGTTTAATTATATCAAGCCGTCGACACATCCTTCAATTTAAATAATATTGGAGAGGGAACAAAATTTGGTTAAAAAAAAAAAAACCTAGGGGCTGCCCTTTTTTTTAAACATAAAGAAAGAAAATAACAATATTAATAAAAGAGATATGAGTGCATATAGAATTGCATATAAAGAGAAGATAGTTGCATGAAATAAGAAAACAAACCAAAATTAGGCCATGGGGGAGCAAGCAGAAGTGAAGCTGCTGGGTCGATGGTTCAGTGTCTTTTCAGTGAGGGTGGAATGGGCACTGAAGCTCAAGGGAATCAAATATGTGAAAATTGAAGAAGATACTACCAACAAGAGCTCTCTGCTTCTTAACTCCAATCCAATCTACAAGAGAATCCCGGTTCTGTTTCATAATGAAAAATGCTTCTCGGAATCACTTGTTATTATTGAATACATTGATGATACTTGGAAGCACAATCCATCAATATTGCCTCAGGATACTGCTGAGAGGGCTGTGGCATGTTTCTGGGCTAAGTTCATTGATAAGAAGGTATATATACATATATCATATTATATCTTCTGATGATGATCATCTCTCATCCCCCGTCTCCTTTTAATTTTCATTGCATTTTTAGACACCTACCAATTAGATAGTGAACATTCAAATTCATCTTTTCCTTTCTACTTCCGTATTTCTTTTCTTTAAAGGAGGGGTGCGCGGAACTGAAAACAATTTGTTAAGTCCCTACCACCTCTAGCATTCATACTCGAGTGGCCTGTTAAATAAGTTGCTTGAAAATCAATCCGACCAAAACGCTTCCACCCATAAAATAAAATTACTAAATAATTTATTTGAGTCACATACATCAACAAAATTAAATTTCAACTCCGAGTTCATAAATAACTGCAATTATGATTACACTTTATTTTTTCGTCAGCTTCTTTGTCCTTGTTTCAATTTACCAATTAATTTTCATAATTTAAATATTAGTATGAATGCAAATGACCTTGTAATATCTCCAGCTCACAGAAGTTTTAAGAAACGTCATATTCTCGAGAGGAGAGCCACAAGAGAGGCAGGTGAAGCAAATTAAATTGCCATGGAAGTTATTGAGAAAGTGCTAATGTTGGAGCTCAAAGGCAAGAAATTCTTTGGAGGAGAAGCCGATGTCGGGTTAATCGACATCGTATTGGGTTGGTTGCCCATATGGCTGGACGCCATTGGAGAAGCTGCTGCTTGCACTCAAATTATATTTGACTCTCAGAAATATCCTTGCTGGGACAAATGGACGAAGAATTTTTCAGAGTTGCCATTTGTCATTGAAACTCTACCACCGAGGGATAAATTAGTAGTGCACTTTAAACAACTTCGCAAACTTATGCGAGCTTCAGCAGCAAGAGTTGCCAGTAAAATATAATATCAGAGCAGTTCTTATTTCATTTTCTCAAGATCACGTCTTGCCTGTAATGTTACACATGTTTAATTAAATGGACTGATTTAAAATCCTTAATTTTGGAGAGATTGTGGTCATTTTTTTCTCTACAATTTTTTTTGCAACTTCAAGCATCACAAGTAGTGTTAGACATCTCAGAATTATTATTATTATTATTTTTTAAATTTTATCTCTGTCATTCATTTAGTAGATAGTGAAATAATTATGTAATTAATTTTTTTATTAAAAATTATCAAACCATGAGAAAGCGACGTATGTTTGTGAAGGGTGGTAATGGAGATAAATAATGAATTTATTTGGGTGCAGATTTTAAGTAGAGACAAATTAGCACTGTTATAAATGTTAAAAGAAAATTGCATTTTTTTGTTTAGAAAAAAAAAATGTCTTCTGGTGATACATTCTAAAATCTATCACCTTTCAATTGTCCAGTTGATAAGCGGTTAGTTTTTTTTTTGTTTTTTGAATATTACATCAATACACTACAAATATTGTAAAATTTACAAGTAGAAGTATTGCAAAAAATTCCAATTGGGTCGTAGATTAAAAAATAAATAAATAAATATGAAAACGTAGAAAAGTTAGATTAAATAAATAAATAAATAAGAAAACGCGCAAACGGGTTGTAGTATTCTGCACCAGCTGGAGGAAAAACCTAATCCGATAAATTATTCTTGTTTCGGCTCACGGTTGTATTCTGCACCGAGTGGAGAACAAATCTAACTCCGTAAACAAACAGGTGGTCTCTTAAACCCTTTTTGGCTCCATCTAAAACCCTTCTCTTCAAAACGACCAACCGTTTTTTCTTTAATTTTCTTCGCCAATAATCCTCTAGCATTTGCAGAGTAAATATGGAGTGAAAATTACTAAAAGAAAAAAATAATTTTCAGTACACGGTGGCTCCCTCACTCCTTCTCTGCTCTCCTTTATTGGAGTCTCCATGCATCGGAGCTCTCCCAAGTTTCTACGGTTAGTCATTCCTCTTCATCCCTCAACACTAACTTTGATAATTTTTTTTTCCCGATTCATTTAAATAACTTTTTAATTTTAAATATTGGTCTCCGAAGTTCCTTTTTCTCAAATGTTGAATAAGATTGATGTTAATGGATTTGCTCTTTGTTGAAGCCAATTGAAGATTTTTATACATTCTGTGGCCTGTTAAAAAAAGAAATAGAAAAGTTTCTTAGGATTACCAATACTAAATCTTGAGTGTATATGCATTGGTAACAAATAAAAAAGAAGTGGGATGAACAGTTTTGTGACATGGGTTTTAATAGGTATTTGGGTTTGCCAAGTAATGCTTGATTGTTTAATAATAATAATAATAATAATAATAATTATTATTATTATTTTGACTTGTTTTATATTGTTTGTTGTTGTCTGTTATGCGCTTTGTGTATTTGAGAGATGGCCTCCATATAAAGGTGCATTGCCGGAGATTCTCGTGCCTCCTCTCAAGGGCAGACCTCATGTCATGCAATAGTCTGAATCTGTTTATGCATAAATCATCCGCTGCAGTCTGTTCTTTGAAGCAATTATTTTGTGCTCCTGTGGCAGAACTGTGTATTGCTGCACATTTATTTATTGAACATTCTGTTGCTGCTGTGCTTCAGTTTGATGATTTTGTGGTTTCTATTTTGAATTAAAATTTGTAATCTAAATCATTTCTGTGGTCCTTCTTGACATTTGTTAATTCTTCTTATGACAGAGAAGAATTTGCTTCTTGCGTATCCCTTATTGTTCAACCTTCATATAACAAGTGCAGAAGTAGCTATAGAATTGGTGTTCTTGTTGCTGATTGTTCCAATTCGAGAACCTACTGCACTCATAATTTGTTAGAACCAGGTAGTGTAAAGCATTCCTCAAACATTCAAGTTTTCAGTGATTCCTCTAAAAGCTTTTCAAGCTATATTGGTAATTCTCCGAGCTTTTTATCTGGTGAAAGTCATTCTATTCTTCAGTCAAGTAGTCTTCAGCATTGGTTCAAAAATTGGCAAAAACTGAGAAAGCATAAGCTCACAGCTAGCACTTTTGCTGGGGCAATTGGTTTTTGGCCTCGCAGGAGAGTTCAGCTCTGGCTAGAGAAAATTGGGGCAATTGAGCCATTTTTGGGTAACCTAGCAACGTGTTGGAGCAATATCAAAGAAGAGGACGCTCTTGAAAGATACAAGCTGATAACCGGAAATACTGTTTACTTTACAGAATTTCAGGTCTACAGAGATAAAAGCCGAGATGATGATTGGCTAGCAGCTTCACCAGATGGGTTGGTTGATAGGTTTGTTTATGATTTGCCTTCCGGTGGAGTTCTAGAGATCAAGTGCCCCTTCTTTAACGGAGAATTGACGAGGGCTTCCCCTTGGAAGCGGATCCCTCTTTACTATATTCCACAAGCTCAGGGTTTAATGGAAATCTTAGACAGGGATTGGATGGATTTTTATGTTTGGACTCCTAATGGCAGCAGTCTCTTTAGGGTATACCGAGATCTAGAATACTGGGATGTTATGAAAATGGCGCTTTCTGATTTCTGGTGGAAACATGTCCAGCCAGCAAGGGAGATGTGCAGTAAATATGTAATTTCAGATCCTCTTAAACAACTAAAACCTCTAAAACCAACTCCTAGACATGAATTATGGAGTTATTTGGTTTATGACAGCAAACGCATCATTGACAACTCAAGTTTACTGGTGCGCGAAATTGGTGGGAAACTGCAAAATTAATTGTCTGGATGTCCAAGCTTTGTTTATGTCAACGTATGTGGTTTACGGTAAAGGTAATTCATAATCTTATCTGCAAGTACCCGGAACAATGTTTATGAGAAATTGAAAAAAATTGTACATCAGGATATCTCACAGCCTTCACAGGCAGAGATAAGAGAGATTCACACAAAGTAGTTGTTGACCAAGGTGCAGGGCTGAAGTTGCTCAAAGATAAGATATTTTTCTGATTTTTGCACCTTGATGACAGTTGTCCTGTATCCTGGTCTTGTTTTTGCCCCCAAGCATTGCAATTTTTCAATTATTGTGAACTCTAGTTTATGAAGGAAGGGTTTTACTAGAATTGAGGACATGTGATGATCTTGTACTCTCCGCTGTCATGCAAGAATCATTAATTTCTTGGGGTCTAGAATTTGGGAGACTCTGCTGTAGGCTGATTTGTGGATTAAGGTTTCTTGAAAGAAACCAACCCTACATGATCCTCGGAGAGCTCTTATGCCTGATTTGATAGGATTTATGAAGATCAGATTCCCCATATACCCGTAAACCATGGGAGGTTGAAAGTTCTGGCGATTGGTTACTTCGTGGAGGAAGAGCCATGTCCTTTCTATTGCTAATGACTGTTTTGGGCTCATGCTTTACCAAGAAATGATTGTATTCTGGTTGCATGGCTTGGTTTGTTTCTTGCATTTCATTCTAGGTGACATGACGGGACAAGATAAGGTAGAGAAAAAGTGGAAATGCAATGCATGCATACATAAAGTATGCAAATGTTTTTTTCCTTTAGATGCATGTTAGAACGAAGCAGTAAATTCTTCTGGTAAGTGACAGAACAAGTTAGTGGAAATCAAAACTTCAGAAGTTGAGATGTTGCTGCATTCTAACGATTCTGGTGTTTGTAAGCCCTTCTTCTCCCACTTCTTTTTTATTTTGAACATGTCTAAATCTGTAATATCTGCTACTGAGCAAGTAATGTATGTATTGCTGAATTTGAACCCACTACTGGCTTGATTGACCATGATTCTTACCTCTTTAAGGTTTTTATTTTCATACTTATTAGAAAAAAATGGTTTTTATTTCATCTGTTTTCTCTGGAGTTCTTTTATTTAACTTGAGAAATTAAGTTGGTCTTTGGCCATTGCTAAACAATCAGGTTATCTTTAGCGGTGTAGTTGTTATTACAATCCTTGTGCTGGAGATTTTTCTTTTGGTCCTTTTATCTTAATTCCTTGTAATAAGAAACAAAACATAGAAAATTGAATAACTATTTGACCTGGATTGTTGTTTGGTTGAGGTTAGAGTAATAAGGTCATTCAGGCCTGGTTCTTCTTGACACCTTATTCTCTTTTTGGTGAATCCCATATGATTAATATTATGTATAAAAATCTCATTTCTTATTCAAAGAAAAAAATAATGTTGGGGGGGGGGGGGGGGGGTGGAGAGAAGGTTGATAGCATCACATATTTAGATTATGTTACAATGCCATTACCTTATGCATCTGCATGTCTGGGGCCATTCTAATGTGGATGGTTTGTTGTATTTTACTCATTGTGCCCTGTTAGAAGGAATTTATCGATAATAAGTTAGTGATTGGAGAATCTCATCTAACTATTTTGGCTTAGATCGTTGACTGGTTCAGGTTAGAGTAATAGGGGCATCCTCATTGTCGTTGACAGCTTGTTCACTTTTTGTGAACCCCATACTATTTATATTATAAATACAAGTCTTTTTTTCTTATGTAAAGAAACAAAATGTGGAGATAGAGAGAGAGTATCATTTGTTTAAATCATGTTAATATGCCATATATTATGTATCCGTATGTCTGGGGCAGTTCTATTGTTGATGGTATGTTGCATTTTGTGCATCATTATACTACATGAATTGAATTTATCTCATTGATGTTCCGTTGCTTATATGTGATCAAGTCTGATGTTATCAAATTTACATATGATTTGAGCACCTTGGCTGTTAATTCCACATTTTCATTTCATTTGTTACAAAATGTTGTGGGCTGTTTCATAATCAAATTCAAAGCCTATAACTGAAACCAGCCCTTGATCATTTTAAATGCATTTGACAACACATTTTTTCAGCACTTAATAATTTCAGGTGTTTGATAAGACTTGATAATTAAAAAAATTTGCTTAAAAGACCAATTAGGATTTTTTTTCCTTATTTATTTATTTTTTTCATTTTATAGTCCTTCATTTACTATAGTGATGCTAAATTTCCTTTTCTGTCATTGCTGCTGTTTTATATTCATTTTCATTTTCAATGTGCAAATTATTATATTTTCATTTCCAATGTAAGTTTAATTAATCGTCCCTTTCATATTTTAAATTATATGATCTCTCATGTTTTATACGTCAGATCATTAGAAAATTCAAGTTTCAATCTTTCATCTCATGAACTTTAGCAATTATCATTTCAGTACTAGTAATTCAACCAAAGTTTTCAGCTATTATTCCCACTATTGTTAGATATCTAAAGAGTTGTTCCATGGCAGTGCTATTGTCATGTTTGATGTTTCCATAAGGAGTGCTTTTAGTATTTTCATAGCAAGGAGAGAATGTATCATCCTATCAGTTGGTGAGCTTATCTCTTCTTATAATTGAAAGATTTCAGTCAATGTCCTAACATATTCAGTTTGAATTAACATTTTGTCATTTTGGAAAATTTTCAAGTTTCTAGATTGATTTAAACGCCAGAACCAATTTAAAGCCACGACTCTAGAAGGATCAGCTAATGTTTGCTTGCAGATCCACTTATATTAGAGGTCAGCATTCATGTCTCTGTTGTTGAATGCATAATTTAAGTTGGATAGTTCTCTCTTTCTTGGAAATGCCTTGTGCACTGTTATGTAACATGAATCATGAAGTTTTGCTTGTTTGGGAGCCACTCAATTTCTTGAAATCCTTTATTTTCAAAGTGAATGATTGCATAAAAAAGTGCAATTAACAATCAAATACTTGTATTTGGGACCTTCCAAGTTAGATTAACTTGCTATGAGATGCCAATTTATTTAGGCATTTGTTACTGGAATTAGGTCTTTTTGGAAGTGTTATACAAGTCATATTTTAATTTGTAGGTTGCATATTTTCAGGATGACTCCCAGTTGAAGGATATTCAACTTCTGACTGCTGTTGCAGCAGGTAGTAGCTGATGGACTTCACTGTTCAACTCCTAATGCTGTTGTATATGGAGCAGCGAAGAAAAAAGTATGACAGTTCATACCTATTGTAAAGTACAGGAATTTTGAATTTAAGAAACAAGTGCGATAGTTCATATCCGTTGTAAAGTACGGGAATTTTGCATTTGAAAGTAGGGCATCTTGTGGCGTTATGATTAATTATGGGAAGCTGCATCTTTTTTTTCGCTGGCTTTTAATGCTGAGGAACAAAACATTTGTGGAAGGTGTGCCCAGATTTGGGGCTACAAAAGTTTTTGAAGAATATTATCTGCTTACTTAAGTTGCATATGCTGTCATAACGTTAGGGATTAAACAGAAAAAGAAAATGCTAATAACCGTAGATATGCATTCATAGGAAACTGACCTGCTTCCCAGCAACTAGGCATATGAAACTGAGAAAAGCAGCAGTTATTGGTACAGCTATACTGTCAAAGCCAGATTCACGCCTTTTCAATTTATATTTAAGGATCATACTAATGTGCATCTGTAGGGCATACGTTGAGGGCATCCTGTGTTACCACCATTAAACATGGCATTGATATATAATCTTTTTGAATTTTGTGGTACCAGCAAATACCTTTTAACATATGCTTTTGAAAGTAGACAAACAGTCAAGCCTTTATCTTACTCTGGGGCATACGTGCGGCTTCAATGGGTTCTTCATGACAACTGTAAACTCATGCCTCTCTGATAAATCAACCTCACCTCCATCCACAGCCTTCCACTCAAAGCACCAAATCAGATTTGCTATAAAATACTCCAAATGAAGCATAGCCAAACCAAGTCCAGGACAAATCCTCCTTCCAACACCGAAAGGCATCATCTTAATCGCTCTACTTCCTGTTATATCAAACACCCTTTCACCATTGTTGTCACCACTCAGAAATCTCTCAGGAATATATTTCATTGGATCATCCCATACCTTAGGGTCTCTTGCCATTTTCCCTATCATGAAATTTACAGTCCCATTTTTTGGCACAACGTAGCCATCCAAAACAACATCTTCAGATACTGCGTGGGGCAACACAAAGAGACCTGGAGGGTGTCGTCTTAAACCTTCTAAAATCACTGCTCTTAGATATGGCATCTTCTGTAGATCGTCTTCTGTCACCACATCCTTTTCATCTCCTACAACCTCTTTAATCTCCATGAATAGCTTTTCTTGAGTATGTGGGTACTTCACCAAGTTTGCCATAATCCACTGCAATGTTGTGGCCGTACTATCAGTTCCTGCATTTACAAATTCCGAGCACAAATCAATAATTTCTTCTTCATCCAGATTCCTTGTCTCCTCTGCCGGCGGGAGGTCTAACAATGTATCAACGTATGATAAGACATATTCATCTTTGTTCTGTTCCTCTTGAACATCACTTAACTTCCTTTCCTTCCAGTCCTTTCGTTGTTTTATCAGAGGGATTAATACGTCTGAGAGTTGTTTTCGTGCTTGTAAGAGGTCCTCCCACTGTTTGCGGAAAACAATCTTTGACAATCTTGGCCAAGTATTCAATGTATTGACTCTACCGAAACAAAAGAGGACATGACGCAGAACTTTCTTAATTTCTTCGATTTGCTTCTCTTTGAGCTTGTCACCAAAACACATCAGGGCTAGTAAGCTGAACATGCAGTGTAGAAAATGGCCCATCACGTAGACTGGATCACCTGACTTGGATTGCGATTTGAGGCACTCCAGGAGATTTTGCAATACCCATCTGCGCGCATGTGAGTAGGATCTTACACGAGATGAATGAAGAATTTCTGTAGTGAGGTTGCGCCGCAAGACGCGCCATGTAGGACCATAGAATGATGTGCTGATATAGCTCTGGTTTTTACCATCATGTGCAGGAGGCCTGTCAGCGAAAATTGCACCTTTTTCTACCAAGGCTTGGTGAGCAAGGGAGTGGTCTGCAATGAAGATAGCAGGGCTCGAACCGAATTTGAGGGTCACAACAGGACCAAATTTGGCATGGATAGATTGGAGCATTTGCTCGAGTTCGCCAATAGAGTTGTTAGACCTTAGGAATTTGCCAATGATGGACAAAGTGGAGGGCCCTGGAGGGAGTTTCCGGGAGGGATTTTTGGCAGAAGTAATGTGGTTGAAGATGTATCCGAGGAGAATGCATATTGGGATAGAGATCAGTATGATGTGCCAAGTTTCCATTTTGGCTTAGCAGTGGACTGTCAATAATATTTTTTGGTGGAATGTAGGCAGAGGCATACGTTACATGCATTGAGAAGATATGAAGGTAATATCCTTCAGAAATGGGAGGAGATTTTGGCATTTCTCCTTGTTTGGAAGTAGCAAGTGTATGTAATTCACGTTGATTTTAACGATAGATTATTTGTTTTATAGGAAGAAAAAAATAAATAAGACGCTTAAAAAGTTCTTAATGTTCTTTGAAATTTTTAAACATAATTAGAAGGGGATTGATCGTAACTTTTAAGGTATAATATGTCTGTTGTTATGAATTATTATGAAATCTACCAAGTAAATGAAAGCACCATTTATAATTAATGGACTCGCCACTTTGAAAGTGGATTCACCATTTTGAGTTTTATAAACATATATTGTTACCCACTCCATTGAGGCACCAACTATATATACAGTTGTAGTTTAAGCAAAATGTAGAACTCGAAAAATGAGCTTATCTTTGTCTATTGATCTTTTTTGAAAATCTTTGCAATATTGTAGTAACATAAATAAAGTTTTGTTACAAATTTTCTTATCCAATTCTAAAGGATTTGCTTCCAAATTTATGGTACACTATTCTTTCAAATTTATAACATATGTTATTTTTTTTTATTAGAACTAGTTCTTCTTCGGAATATTTTTGATAATTAGCATCTTTATTTCGGTTAGTGAAGTTGTGATTGGATGTCTTGAATGCTCATGTGTATGTTTATTTAGTAGCACTCTACCAAATATTTGTTATAGAATTTGAAAACATATAAAACATGATGAAATTTTGAAAACAAAAATCTTTAAAAATACGGCACAAAACCAAGAGAATTATTAAAGACAAAACACATCTTGATATTTAACATTATATATAATTAATGAATCATTATTTAATAAGGTTTCTTTTATTTTAATATATTAAGGAAAAAATTAAAAGAAAAAAAATTCAAATACACTGCATTGAGATATATATATATTTCTTTTCTTTTGCGTCTATTCCTAAGATCCTTTATTGAAAGGTCACCCTATAAAAAAAAATCTTTATTTTATTTCCATGTAAATTTCATTTGGATCTAGGACATATGTGAGCCCGCAATGGAGTTTTCATAACCATAGTGAATTCTTGCTTCTCTTCCAAATCAACATCATCTCCATCCACAGGCTTCCACTCATAGCTCCAGATCAAATTAGCCACGAAGTACTTCAAATGAAGCAGAGCCAAGCCAAGGCCAGGACACATCCTTCTTCCAACCCCAAATGGCATCATCTTTATCCTGAGCTCCCTCTTAAATCAAACATTTCCTCACCATTTTGTTCACAATTTAGAAACCTTTCAGGCTTAAAAGCCATTGGATCATCCCGTACCTTGGGGTCCAGCCCAATATCCACCAGCATGAAACGTAATGTAGCAATTATCGGAACCAAAAAGCCATTAAATACTATATCATCTGTCACAGCATGTCCTGATAGGAAGTGAAACGGAGGATGGCGCCTTAAAGTTTCCAAAATTACTGCTTTCAAATATGGCATCTTCGGCAAATCATCCTCCATCACCGGTCGAGGAAAGTAAGATTAAAAGATACATCAGTGGTTTTGACGCATGTTTTAACACTTTTTGCCAATGGACCTAATTCTACCTCAAATTATCTCCAGAATACAACAAAATTAGAATATGGCAATTAAGTTGTATTCGACTATTCTCGAAACACTATTAATGAACGGATAAACATCAAACTTCAATCACTCCTAGATGGAATGACCATACTCATTTTACCTTTAAAAATGTGAAAACATCAATCTACCCTTATTTTCATTCAAAAGATGAGGATAAATGATAAATGAAGGGTGCCACAATGTTTCTTTTTTTAAATTCTTTTATTTCTTCTTAATAATAAATATGATAAATTAATGTTTTCACATTTTTAAAGATTATCATAAAGAGTAAATTGAAGTTGACCCTTTATGGAAGAGGTAGCATTGATAAAAAGACAAAAGAGTTGGTTTTCTTTTTTGGGGGGGGGGGGGGGGGGGGGGGGGGGGGGGGTGTTGCGGAGGATATCAAATTGTACATTATCTTAGACTCGGAGAACGTTCATTTGTACAAAGGAGAGTAGTTTATGCAAATAAATTAGTACTCTAGTGTGTCTGAGTACTAATTAAAAATATTATCTTTTCATAAACATTTTTAAAATAACATAATCCTTATCCTATTAATTGAAATCTATTCAAAAATAAGGAAATAACAATAAGAATCACCTGTCTCTTGGCATCTCCAAGGACCCCTTTAATCTCTTTGAATAGCTTCTCCTGAACATGTGGGTACTTGACTAAATTTGCCATGACCCATTGCAATGATGTTGTTGTTGTAGCAGTGCCACCGTCGAGAAACTCCGAACACAAACTCATAATCTCATTATCATCAAGCTGTCTCTTCTCCTCCGGGAGTTGCAGATCAAACAAAGTATCAACATACGCTAATACATAATCATCATCATCATCATCATCATCATCTTCTTTTGCATGGAAGCTTAATCTTTCCTCTTTCAGCTTCCTTCGCTCTCTAATCAATGGCATCAATACGTTGTCTTGTTGCTTTCTTATTTGGCAAAACTCTTCCCATAACTTCGGAAACACAATCCTTGTGACCCTTGGCCAGAAATTTAGTAAATTAAATCTTTTTAGATTCAGGACCATCAAACGCTGAACATCCTCAACTTCTCTAATCTTCTTCTCATCAAGCTTGTCACCAAAGCACATCAGAACTAACAAGCTAAACATAACAAACAGAAAATGGTCAAAAACTCTAACTGCAGTAGCATGATCATCACCATTTTTGGCATTGGCCAGCTCAGAGTTAAGACGGTCTAAGAGAATTTGCAACACCCACTTGCGAGCACGCCAATAAGATCTCACTGGCTGAGGAGATAGGATCTCAGAGGTCAAGTTACGGCGCAGGAAGCGCCACGTTGGTCCATAGGCGGCAGTGTTGATGTTATGCTGCTTGCTACTAGTGATTTTCGCAATGGCAGTGGCTGGGGGCCGGTTTGCAAAAACAGCCGAGTTCTGAATCAAGGCCTGGTGAATGAGGAAGCGATCGGCGATGATGATGGCAGGCCTAGAGCCGATAGGGAGGGTGATTAAGGGGCCATATTTGCTGTGAAGAGTTCGGATGATTGTTTCAGGTTCGACTAGAGACTTTCTGACCAATAGAAACTTGCTAATGATGGGAAGTTTTGAAGGGCCTGGAGGAAGCTTGTAAGTTTGATTTTTGTAAGAATTAATAAGGTTGATGAATGTCTTGATGAAAGCAGAAATGCAGAGGAAGATGAGGATGATGAAACAGGTTTCCATCTTTGGGAAAAAAAAAAATTAAGTGAAGAATGAGTTTGTTGGGAGAAGGATATAAGAAGACTATGAAGATTGAAGAAGATATATTAGTTTCCATTTTTGGATCTGACGTTAATGAGTTTTACATTTAATATAATTGTGTCTTGTCTCTTATCTGGATCTGATTCAGTAAAAATAATGATATAGATTCAGGTTCTCAGACTTCAAACTGCCTTATAATATATTATGATAGTTTTCATTTATTTATTTTTTACTGTTTCCCAGATTTCTCGATGGAAAAATAATGTTAGATTGGATCCGGATTGCCTGATAAATGTTACTCATCTTTTAAGTATCACCTTTCATTAGTAGAGCTTTTCTCTAATGCAGCCCTCTAGTTTTTAAAATATAAATTTGAGATTTTTTAATGTTATAAGAGGTTATTACATCATTATAAAAGAATTTTCAGCAGTTTATAAATTATAAAAACTTTTTACAATATTATAAAATTTTGAATTCACATTTAAAAATTAATAGCATCCACACCCTCCGAATAATTATTGTTTATCATATAAAATCATTCAAACTTAGAAAGCAAACAATAAAGAGAAAATAGTCTAAAAATCTAAAAATTGTTTTTTTTTCCTTAAATTTTATGTTATTGCTTTAAGGCCAGGGATGTAGCTAGTAATGAATAGTAAATAAATTAAGAATCTAAATGGTAAAAAAAAATAAAACACTAGAGACTTAAGGTAGCGTTTATTTTTTTGTCTAAAATATGAATAAATTTGAATTAGTCTGAATTCTTACTAGAGCTAAATGTCTAAATCTGAGTGAAATGTTTATTTTTTTATCTGAATCGCCAAAAATAAATATTAAGTTTTTCTTTTTAGCTTAAAAAATCTGAAAACTAATATTTTTACATTTATGCCCTTACAAATTATAAATGTTAGCAAATAATAAACATCTCAAAGAATATAAATAAAATAATAAATTATCATAACTTAAATCATATTCAATTGAATATAACTCTTTAATATTCTATATTATATATGTTAATCAATTTTATTATAGTTTATGACGTTTTTATATGAAAAATATTCATAAAAAATATAAAGATAAATAATGCTAATGTGAAGAAAATAAAAAGATAAAAATAATTATAATCTACCACTATATATTATCAAAGTTATATAGAGATGGGTAATAATGCTAATTATTAAATATAATTCATGTAAGGATTAAAAATTAATTAATTAGATAAGCATATTTTGGAGAATATATTTGAACGATATTATTAAACTTTTTAGATTAAGCAAAAAGTAAAAAAAAAAAAAAAGCTTAATAACTTAATGACTTAATGGCTGAAAATTTTCATTAAGTTGAAAAAATAAATAGATTTAATAACTTAACTAATTAAAATTAAGTCAATTAAATAATTAAGTTAAAAAAACAAACGGCCCTCTTAAATGTTATTCTACCATTTTACTTTACATACTCCAACTTTTCCGCTACGTTTAGAATTTGTACATTGTATATAAGGACTAACCAAAAACTTAGGGCAGATAAATTAAAAATAATTTATCTGCAAAAGTAAAAGGACAACTAGGGAAGTGTAACAACAATTATCGTATAGTCTTTAACCAGATGAGTTTTACGCCTGTTGAATCGTTTTAATAATTATTAACATATGCATGCTTTATGCGGATAGCAAGTCGCAAAGCTAATGCAATGACTTCCTATCAGTGTGTTAAAGTCTTAATTTGTTTAATTACTTTTGAAGAAATTAATAAATCAGTTAGAAAAGTTAAATGATCTTTGTTTAATTAATTCCATAAGAAATTCTGTTAATGTCTATGGTACTTGGCGGTGGAGCTCGGCAAGCGATGACTTCGTGCAGGCTGTATTTAATTTATTAGCCAAAAATTTGAAGTATTCTTTTTATCAGGCTTGATTTAAAAATAAAATTAAAAATATTATATCTTCTTATAATCTGGTAAGAAGCTTCATTTATAAATCTAAAGTTGGTCTTTTAGAATATGTTGTTTTAGAGTCAAAATAGTAGAAGGCTTGTAGAAGTTGTGTTTGAAGGGGGCTACAAGAGAATTTTTCAAATACGAGGAAGAAGTGGGTAATATCTCAAATAAGAAGGGGGAAGAGAGAGGTTTCTCTCGGGTATAATTAACGATAAAAGTAATTATAATATTTTTAAATCAAACCTATTGTAAATGAATGCGGGATTCAAATTAAAAGGACAGTCCTGATATGTTGAAGGCTTATTTATTTATTTGAGTCAGTTCGAACTTTAAATTTCTTATTTAATTGGAGAGATTTTACTAATTATACTAATTGATATCTACATATTTTTTAAAATGAACAATCATAATCTAATTTCTCATTCAGGTAATTTTATTTTGGCACTATCGGAATATTTAAGTCTTGGCCAAATAAATTAGTTTACAAATATCTAAAAAGAAATTCTCTCATACATAATAAATTGCATTTACAACTATACATACTTAATTTACCCAGTTTTCTTTCTTTCACCGCTTGGAAATCACAAGAGCAACTTTTGCTGTGTTATTTTCGGTGAAGTCAAACTTGAGGCTACTTAACTATTGGGAAATAATTTTGTATTTTGATAATTCTTTAAAGCACTGTGATTTTTCCAAAACAATAATTTTAAACTTTCCCGTTGATACCCATGAGATTTCGTTTTAATTTCTAAATAATGCCTCTTTATTTTTTGAGATGATAAAATTTTACAATTTGCAAAATGACTTGTTTAGAGCATCACCAAAAGGCTCTTCAAATAAGATTTTATTACTTATTTGAAAAGTCACATTAATATTTAAATCTTCAAAAGACATTCCAATTAAAATTCTTCAAATAAGAATTGATTCTCTCTCTTCAAATTTGGAGAGTTAATTTCTCTCTCTTCAATTTATATTTTATTATTTTTCATTAAAGAAAGAGAGAGAAGTGTTTTAATTATTATTGACTTTTCCTTTAAAAAAATAATTATTTGATTAAAATAATATTAATTTATTTCTATTTGAAGAGTCTTTTGGAGAATATTATATTTTTTTACCCTTCTATTTGCCACATAGGTAAACAAATAGGTATTTAAAGAGTAAAATTTATAGAGGCTTTTGGAGATGCTCTTACAATTTCATGTAGAGTTAGTAGAATGTGACACGACCTATTTACTCGACAAGAATACAACATGAATAAATGGATTATGGTCATGAAAATTGATATGATTATTAAATAAATTTAGTCTAGATTAACGCGATTTTTTTTCATATCGGGTTAGGGTTGACCTATTTACTCTGTTAATGATATGATTATTAAATATATTTGTATTAAAATATACATATTCTAAATTATTTTGCAGATTCTTGTTATGAAAACTTAAATATTGGATATGATTCTTTTTTTTTTTTTGTGAAGAAAGAACATTATGTATATGGAGTTCCATTTTCTTAAAGGTTAACTTAATTGTTAATTTGGACTTACATAGAGTTTAGATCATAGTTCACAATAATATTAATGCATATTTATAAAATCATAATATTTATAATTTTATTCATTAAAATCATTATATCAATTATTTATTTAATAAATTATAAATATAAATCAATTTTAGTATTTTTTTAAACTAAGAATTAAATAAATTTAAAAAATTCAATTTCAAGTTATTTGTAAAATTATAAAATTTTAAGTTTACTTTCATTAAAAATAAAACGGTGCTTATTGCAGGTTTTTCATCGTGTTGTGTCTAGCATATCTTTAATCGTGCCGTGCTTTTAAGGCTCACATGCCTAAAATTCTACGCACGGCCTAACTCACATGTGTCTCGCGCCGTGCCACGTGCCCTACTAAAATGTGCTCGTGTCGTGCTGTGTCACATGCCGTCCAGTCCATTGGCCAGCTCTATGTGTGAAGGTAGGTTCTTCCATGATATAGATCCATGGCTTTTGCTCCATCTTAACACTGATTTGTGGTGGTATTGGTTGCTTTTGCTACTATAATTTGTCAAAATAAACTTTTCTAGTAGATCTGAAGCCTTCCAGCTTCAGATATAGGAAATACAATGTGTAGATCGGTCTTTACAAGATATTACTTGTTGTATTAGTTGGTGATCAAGCCAATAGAAGTGGAAGTTCTAAAACGAGTGGATTCCTGTTTATGCTCTAAACTAGTGTGTACATCTATAGTAGGGATATCATTTATTGATATTCCAGTACATTGCTTTCCTCTCCAATCGTTAGTAAGAGTTCAGTGGCTTAGTCAATCTGTTTTGTAAACAATAGAAATATATGTATACTGATCTAATTTATAAGGAATTATTATTTAATTTCATCTTGTTAACAGAAGCTCTTGATGTATTCAGATTGTTGAATGAATGAAAGAACTACTTCCTTTCAAAAAAATAAAAATTCAATGATTTAAATGTATCATATTTTGATAGACATATGTATTTATGATATCAATGCGTAATATTATTTAGATATAAAAGATCTAAATTTGTGTCAAATAGTTGTGCAATGTTTGATGTAAATCAAATTAATTAGGTATTAAACGGACTATTAAAATATATCACATTGGATGACACGATTACTTAATTATTAAATAGAGATGTTAGGTCACCTATTTATTTTTTATATAAAGTTTATATTTTATTGTTTTAACACGATTACTAAATATATGGTATTTGAAGTTGAGTACGTATGAAGCTAACGCAACAAAAATATGACCATTTGATCAATTTTGCCAACTCTAATTTCATCCCGAACGAAAACCATTTCGTGCCTGTTTGGTATGGCTTATTTAATCGCATAAGCATTTTTTAAAAATTTTTATAGTGTTTGGTTATTTTTTTAGTAGAGTTTTTTTAGCTTAAATAAGCTAATTTACCTCTACTAGTAAAAGCCTAAAATTTGAGCTTTTGAGAGTAGAGGTTAGAGAGCTTGTCCAAAAAATATATAATATAAAAAATATCATACAATTTAATAATTCAAAAGTGTTTTTTTTAGTAACAACCAAACACCCAATGACTTTTTGTCCAAAAGCTCTATTAGTATAAGCTCTACTGTTATAAGTTCTATTTAATAAGCTGTACCAAACGGAGCCTTCATTTGATATGGTCGTTGGGGCTCTTAAGGATATCTCTTCAAATTGTGAATTTTTATTAATTTTATTATTTAATAACTCATAATCAATGGTCATTGTAGTATCGATGTAGAGGGGTGCAATATCCTAAAAATCCCCCTTTTAATGATATTTTCAAAAGTACACGTTAATCTCTTAATAAAATAATTTATCTTTGTTTATAAATTCTCAACTCTTAACGTATTTGGTTTTATCTACCATCATCTATTTTGTTGCTAATTGCTTGTTTTCTTTAGAAACAAAATCCAATATGGTTTCGTTATTTAGTTTCTTAAATTTTGAAAACAGTCCAAACATACACAATTTTAGTATTTTCCACCCTCTTAAATGAGAATTTTAAAAATGAATATGACCATAAGAAGGATATGTAAAATTAAGGATTAGCAAGTTTTTGTCATTTTTTTTTTCAGATGCAAGTTAATAATTAGAGAGAGAAAATATATCTAAAATAGGGTATGATGAAAATGAATTTTATAAGAGTATTGCCACTCTTAAAGTTATTCAATCATAAAGCATAAGAAACAAAAGACCTTTAGTTTAATGGCAGCAGCAGTACACAAATCCTTATTTGAACGCAAATATTCTTATTTTGATCGGGGATGTATATGAGCCTTCAATGGAGTTTTCATCACCTTTGTGAATTCTTGCTTCTCTTCAAAATCAACTTCATCTCCATCAACAGCCTTCCACTCATAGCGCCAAATCAAATTTGCAACAAAATATTCCAAATGAAGCATGGCCAAGTCTTGGCCGGGGCAAATCCTTCTTCCAACCCCAAATGGCATCATCTTAATCTCTCTGCTCCCTGTTAGATCAAATACTTCTCCTCCGTTTCCTTCACCATTTAAGAACCTCTCAGGCCTAAACGACGTCGGATCATCCCACACCTCTGAGTCCCAGCACCCCATTTCAGCCACCATGAAGTTTATGATAGCATTTTTCGGAAAATAAAATCCATTAAGCACCATGTCTTGTTTCAGAACACGTGGCGCAATAAAACGTGCAGGTGGGTGCCGCCTAAGAGTTTCCAAGATCACTGCTTTCAAATAAGGCAACTTCTGCAGATCATCTTCCGTCACCTGTCTGATTTCTTCACCTCCAACAACCCCTTTAATCTCTTTGAACACTTTCTCTTGAACATCAGGATACTTCACCAAATTCGCCATCACCCACTGCAGTGCATTTGATGTTGTATCAGTGCCTGCCATAAGAAACTCGGAGCATAAACTCATAATTTCATTTTCCTGAAGCTTCCTATTCTCCTCCGGGAGGTGAAGATCAAACAATGTATCAACATATGCTAAAACATAATTTTCATCTTCTTTTGCTTGGCTTAATCTCTCTTCTTTCATCCTCCTCCGGTCCCTTATCAATGGCAGCAACACGCTTTCTTGCTTCTTCAGAATTTCAAAAAACTCACCCCATAGTTTCCGGAGCACAAACTTTGTAACCCTTGGCCAGAAATTTAACACATTGAACCGCCTCGTATTCAGCATCATTAAACGCTGAACATCCTCAACTTCTCTAATCTTCTTCTCGTCAAGCTTGTCGCCAAAACACATAAGAACCAACAAGCAGAACATAGCGAACTGAATATGGTCACGGAGCTTAACCGCACGATCGTCACGATCACCGTTATTTATAGCCTGTAAGTCGAGGCCATCAATGAGAATTTGCAGCACCCACTTGCGCGCGTGTGAGTAAGATTTCAGACGCGACGGATGGATGATTTCGGAAGTCAAATTACGGCGCAGAAGCCGCCAATTAGGGCCATAAGAAGCAGAGTTTATGTTGTGTTGGTTGCCACTGGTAATTTTAACAACAGCACCAGCTGGGGGCCGGCCTGAAAAAACTGCACCGTTCTGAATCAAGGCCTGGTGAGCCAGGGAACGGTCGCAGATGAAGATGACAGGCCGAAAGCCGATGTGGAGGGTGATTGCTGGGCCAAATTTTTTGTGAAGATCATGGATCATTGGTTCAAGATCAAGAACAGACTTTCTAGCCAAGAGAATGTTGCCAATGATGGGAAAATTCGAAGGGCCTGGAGGAAGCTTGTGATTGAAATATTTTGAAGGACGAAGAAGGTGAATGAAAGCTTTAATGAGAGCAGAAATGCAAAGAGAGATCAGGATAACGGACCAAGTTTCCATTGTCGTTGATGAAATTATTTAAGTGATGAAAGAGTTGGCAATGAGGATTGAGGAGTGATGGATTAAATAGCAAAGAGAGCATGTAAGATGACAAAGAATAAAAAATTACGTGATTGGGTCTAATTTGTCATGCAATTTGTTCAATTATTACCGTCGCTTGCCCGGAAGGCTGTGAAGTCAATATTAGACAACGATAATCGAATGAGTGAGTGAGCGTTCAGTTTGCATTATATATTGTGAGCACTGATAAATTAGTTGTTGATTTGCTAATAATTTCTAAGATACTATATCTTTACAAAAGTGACATATTATTATTGTAAATTGTTATGATGCTTATATTATTCAATGGGGTAGGTTCAAGAGACACATTTTAATTTTAAACATATACTTGGACACAAATTTTTAGTCATTAGAATAAAACACAACGAAGGTGGCGATTAAATGACAGATTTTATTTAATTACCGTTTTTCTCTTTCATCTCTCTTCATAAATGTTTTATCTATCTTATTTATCTTGTTTTAAAATGGATTTTCTTTCTTCTTTATTTCTTCCTACTTCTTCCGTTTTAGGTTATCTATATATCTAACAACCAAAGATCAATTTACTTTAAGGCATCAATTTGATAGTCTAAAGGAAATTAATACTTTAATAAACTATATAAAATTTGGTGCCAATAATTTAAACTCCATTTCTTATATTTTTTTCCCTCTTTCCTTCCCTTTAGAATTTTTCTTACTCGAATCAAATATTGAGAAGGTTTTCTGTTTCAAAAAGCTATAAGAAAAATCGTAAATTAGAAAGGGAAAATAGCCGTCCTTTGCATAACGCTACTCCTTAGGTCGCGAGTGGAGTGGTAAAATTTTGAAAAGCCGAGAAGAGAGACCGAG
Source organism: Citrus trifoliata (assembly GCA_018350135.1). Lineage (NCBI taxonomy): Eukaryota > Viridiplantae > Streptophyta > Magnoliopsida > Sapindales > Rutaceae > Citrus > Citrus trifoliata. The sequence goes on from CM031387.1 coordinate 7,876,100, forward strand.
AAAGAATAAAATTAAAATAGAAGTAAGAGAGAAATAATTAATAGCTACTAATCAATTGTGCATCAAAAACAAAAATATAGCTTCAATCTAAGCCATTTAAATAATTTAACTTAATGGTTAAAACTTGTGATTAAAAATTTATCTCTTGAACCTATCCCATTCTTTTTATTGCATCAGTTGGAATTATTTTTTGGAGTGATGAGAAGTTTTTGAGTTTTTTATTTATTACATTTTAAACATGATATTACATATTAGAGTACAATTTGATTGATACATAGATTGAAAGAAAGATCCAAAGTCTAGCCTAATGCCTGCTAAATCTATTATAGTTGAAATCCAGTCCGAAAGGATGCTCTCAATGAAGAAAATAAAATATGAGAAATTCGAGTAATGAACTTTAAGAATGAGGCGAGGAGGGTGCCTATCGCTTAACAAATGAGTAGTTTGCTAATCTTATTTATGCTTATTTTAAAAAAATTAAATTGTTCAATGTTTATAAATGAATAGACCTCTTATCAGTGTAGTTGCTTGAACTGCTAAAAAATGTTTTTGTTATTCAATTCATTTTGAAAATACGGTTGTCTGCAATTGATAATTCTTAAAATGGTGTAACTATACTGACTTAACTGGGGTGATGGGGAAAATAAGATTCCCTATCCTGGGAATAAAAAATAGTAAAATAAAAAGAAAGGTGAAACTTTCTAGTTTGTCTTGATTCTTACATACTCTCACCCCGAATTCTTTCTGTGGGAATTCTAAATAAATAAATAAAAAAGATCCCATTTTACGGAATGCTAGACTATTTTGTATAGATACAAAGACAAAAGGGCCCATATTAAGTCATTGTTTCCTTTCTAATTTGTTGTTTTTTTATTTTAATCTAATTAGTCTTCCAACTTATTTGTAAATATTTTGATTAAATCTTAATTTTAAAAACATAATAGCAAAGGTGTTTGTAAAGTGATTTTTGTTATCATATTAATTTGGCTCATTATCTCACCTTTGCAGCCTTACATCTAACTATCATTTAAATTTGTTGTAGATTAAAAATCTCGGCACCTTAGTATTATTAAATGAAATTAATTTTAAAAATGTATCATCTTTATCCAAAAATGAAAGAGAAAATAATATACACAAAAGGGACAAAAATTTACATGGAGATCATTCAATAAGTACTTGCCAAGTATTTTGATTTTCTTTTCCTCTCACTATTTTATCATCAAATTCAAAATAATTATTTTACTATTTTCCAATTCTAATACATGCATCATGCATGCGAAAACAATTTTGTAGATCATACTTGTGACACCTACATTGGACAATTCAATAATATACTTTCAAGGGCATACATATATTTATTCATGTAGATAGGATTAAATAGTATTTTTACTTTCAAGGGCAAGATAATCATTTTATCAATATTCTGTTAAATCCTCTAATGATCTCTAATGGAAAAGTGGAAAAATTAATATACTTTGTAAATTTTAGGTGAAAAGATGAAAAAAAAAATTTTAGTGTATTTTTTATAAAGTTTGAATGTCAGGCAGTCAATGGATATTTGCCTCATTTTTAATACCTTAATATTAATATTATTGAAATTTAAAATTTAAAAAATTCTTTTTAAAGGGTAATAATAGTTAAGAATTTGAGGGGCGAGGCTATTTGAAATTAAAATACCGTTGAGACCGATAGTTTGATATGAGTAAAATCCTCTCCTAACTGCTAATTACTTAAGTGATTTTTGTTAAGAAAAACATCAAATCATGAGATTGGTAAACTTTTTGAATTTTGTTTTAATATTTGAATGGGGTAAATAAAGGAAAATAATTATAACAGATTCAAAGAGTTTATGATTTAGAAGGATGCTAAATGTAACGAAAATAACACAAAATATAGTACAAAATCCACAAAAGAAAAAAAAAATCTCGTCTATTTTTTTTTAGTAGGTTTTTTGAATAGTAAATAAGTTATTTTCCCTTTATTACTAAAAAATTAGTAAATGTAGAAAAGTTTTTTAAAATGCTAAAATATCTAAAATATTCTTAACTTATTTGACAATCTTTTTCATTTATTTTGTAACATAATTTTAAAAAATTGTCTATTAAAGTAATTTTAAAATTTTAAATAAAAGCTCTCATTGACTATCAAATAAGTAATTTTTTTTAATAAAAACTCTACTTCAATAAGTTATATTTTAAAAGATTCATCACGCAAAGCCATGTATTACGCTTAGTGTGATATTGCAAGATATTAATCTAAAAACACAATCATTAATTAAGGGTATATTGTGCTTTGATACCACTTGTTGTGCTATGGAAGCATAATTTCTTGTGGTCTTGATACCATTTGTGTGCAAATGCAGAATTAGTAAGCACCAAATATTCACAAAAATGGACACAATAACTTAACATGGTTATACAATAATGCCAATGTTTACGGAAGTAAGAGAGAATAATTGCTTTACTAACAATTAATAGAATACAAATTTGAGTAATGAAACCTCACTTCTTAAATACCTAAATACACCCAATACTCTTGCCCATTCTTGAAGGAAACAATTTGCCCAAGACGTACATTCTCTCACATCTCAATAAATAGTGTAGAACCTAACTGAGCACCCAAGGAAATGATCTTCCAAATTTTCGAAGAGCTCACTTGCAGACACTCATTTTCTCTGGGTTCTCACTCAAAGAACTCTATATGTATTTTCTTAGAGAGCTCATCACCTAGTTCAAACACTCTACATTTTTGGGATGCTCTGAATGAAAAAAATACATTCTATTTATAGGCAAAAACAATTGCACTTTTGCACCAAATGCTTCAATGGTTTTCAACAATTTCAACCACTGTTTCTTGAAAAAGAAAATCTCCAAATGACATCCAAAAATGTCAAAGCTTGGCCACCAAAACTTTAAATTTATCAGCAATTGCATGTGGTTCCATTTTTTACTCTTGAACATGGTATAGATGTTATTAAAGAATTTAGGGATCTAAATGACATAAATTTAAACATGGTATCAAAACACATTATCGAATTCTTATAGGGTCTCTTACTCTCTTCAAATGCTTGTTGATTATAAATATGAGATTTCTCAATTAATATTTTACTATAACAAGTAATAATAATAATATGTCAATCGCCTTGAGTCTCTCTTGAAGTTTTCTCTGAAAACAAAAGGATGGGAGGGATAAACAAAGTTGTCAAGACTCTAATTTTAGTCACTCGTTATTAGTGTGATCTTTAAAAACTTTTTTGAAATTTCTTTAGCTTGAATGTTCTTAAAGGAAAGATATTAGCCTATTTACAATAGTAGAAGTTGCTCAGGAAGTTATAAACAGGTTAGTAACCAACCACTGGCTGCATATTTATTAAATCTTGGTGGTTTAAAAAAAAGGATATAGATTAGCTAATTAAGTGGTGCGGAGCCATTCGACTAAGTGAAAAAGAAGAAGGAAAAGTAACATTCAGAAGTAGAATGAAAAGAAAAGGGGTAAAGATATTAACATGCTATTTGGTTGGGAAAATACTCTGCTTAAGAGAAGTCAAGGTAGAAAGATTGAGAGTAGCAATGCAATAGGTGTGGAGAATAAGTCGGGAAGTCAAAATTGAAGGTCTGGGACATAATATTTTCATGTTCAAATTTAGGTCAAATGAAGATAAAAGAAGAATTCTAGCGGGTGGACCATGGCCATTTGACAGAGCGCTTATCGTACTTATTAAACCTTTTAGAATTGAAGATATCAAGAAACAAAATTTCAATCATGTATCATTTGGGTACAATTACATGATGTCTCAATTATGTGTAAGGAAAAAGAGACAGCTGCAGAATTGGGTGGAGGAATTCGAAGAGTCAAGGAAGTTGAGGCAGATGCAGCTGGGGAATGTACAAGAAATTTTCTAAGAATGAGGATTTCAGTGGATATTACAAAACCATTAAAGAAGATTGTTGTTATGGAACAGATGGAAAAAGAGGAGGAGGAAAGCGAAGAAGGAAACAAAAAAGAAGATATCCCAATGCTGGTGCACTATGAAAGGCTCCATGATTTTTGCTTCTGTTGTGGGCATATTGGTCATCAATATATGGAGTGTAGGTATTATAAGTCACAGTCAAAAGATAAGCTAGCTTATGACTCATGGCTAAAAGCAACAACCATGGCAGAACGACTAAGACAAAGCAGATGGAATGATAGATGGAGCACAAAATCCAGTTTATTCAATGTAAAACATTCAGCTGGAGCAAACACTAAATTACTTCAAATTACAGAAAAGAAACAAAGAGAGTTGGGGGAGAAGGGGGCAGAAGAAAAAGGGAATTAGATCCAAATCCAAACGGATCCGGGTATGGATAATCCTTTACTCGGGAATAATACAGGCAAAGAGTTGATGCTGATCATTTAATGCAAGTAGCATCAAATCCCAAAGGGCTAGAGGATAGCTATTTAAGGTCAGAACAACAGACTGACAAAATCACAATTCATGGGGAAGGGGCAAATTTGGCGGGAAAGAAATCACAACAAGAGATGAACTTGAAAAAACGGGAAATAGATGGAAAAGTATAGAAATTAGAAAGTATAGAGCCAAAACAAAAGGCAAGCGGGCCTTCCTCTCAGATAGAGTCAGAGGTTGAAGATAGCGACAAGAGGCTAAATGATGACAGACTTAAGCCCAAAAGAAGGAAATGGAAGTATCAAGCATGAAATTTTGAAGGAAATGGGGGAAATAAAGATAGGTAAACAAAAGGAAAAAGGCTGGCTAACTATCTAAATTGGGAAAGCCCAAACTCAAATAAGCCCAAATGAAGCACTCTAAAAAAACATAGTTGTCATCAACGAGCTCAAGCTAACATTACAGTAGCTACAAAGTTGAGACTAGAGAATAGAGAGGATGAAGAGATGGAAGTAGTTGCATGTGATGTCAACTAATTATCGGCGGTGGCTGCAACTCAGCCCCGCCGACAGCCATGAGGCTTTTAAGTTGGAACATTCGGGAATTAGGGAACTACCGGACGTTCTGAGAGGCTCAGAAGGTTATCCATGAGCACAAACCCCAAATTTTGTTCTTTTGCGAGACGAAAATGCCAAGGGAGCAAATGAGGAAAAAGAGTTATGAGCTGCATTTTTCGAACTGTTTTGCAGTTAGTAGAGAATGAATGAGGGAAGGCTTGACAATGCTTTGAAATTATGAGATTATAGTAGAGATAAAATACTTTAGTTGTCACTATATTGATGTTGTGGCCTATAGTGAAAATGAGAGCTTTTGGAGATGTATGGGTATATACGATAATTCAGAAGCAGCTTAAAAATAGCACACTTGGAAATTGTTGAGAAAGTTAGCAACATTATCTTCTTTACCCCGGCTCTGTTTCGGGGACTTCAATGAAGTCTTAAGTTTAAATGAAAAGATAGAGGGAAATGAGAAACAAGTAAACTCAGTTGCTGATTTTAGAGAAGTTGTTAGGGAATGTGAATTGATAGACTTGGGATTCACGGGGTATCTATTTACTTGGTCAAATAGGAGGTTTGGAGTCGGGTCGATTGAAGAAAGATTAGATAGATTTCTTACAATAAGAGCTAGGGTAATTATTTTTAGAGGAAATCAGCAATGAATTTAGTGACCTGGAGCTCCAATCACAACCCAATTCTTATGGAAATGCTGGAAAGAGAAAGTGGCTTGAGGTATTCAAGAAGAACGTTCTGCAAAGTTTATTATGAAGACATGCATGTGAAGCTCATATGAGAAATGTAGAGAGATAGTAAAACGAGAATAAAATGACTCTAGCTGTTGGAACAGAAGGAATCCTGTTAATCTTTTTAAAAGAAAGTCAAATGAGTCATTAGCTAAGCTCAAGCTTTGGTGTAATGAGGAGTTTAAGGGCAGATAGAAAAGGCTGAAAAAGCTTAAGGAAATCAGGCAGAACTATGCCCATTATGATAACAGAGTAGAAGTCCAAAATATAAAAAGACATATTAATAATATTCTAGTTGATGAAGAAATTTCTAGAAGTAGAAATCAAGGGTGGATTGGCTGAGAGAAAATAATAGAAATACCAAATTTTTCCACTCTAAAGCCTCGACGAGGAAGAGAAAAAACATAATAATAGGGTTTGAGGATGAAGATGGAATATGGAAAGAGGAAGCAAAAGAAGTGGAAAGATTGTTTTGTTATTATTTTGCAAACATATTCAGCACAATAAATTCATCCCCAATTCAACTGGAGGAAGCCCTAGCAGAACTACCAAAGCGAGGAACGAAAGAAATGAATTGCGTTCTAGATCAAAAGTTCACTATCAAAGAGGTAACAGAAGCTCTTGCTCAGATGTGCCCCGCCAAAGCTCCAAGCTTGGATGGTCTTTCAGCAGCGTTTATTAGAACACTGGAACTCAGTCAAGGAATAAATAACCACTACTTGCTTGCACATCTTAAATGATGGAGGTAGTATTGCACCTTTAAATCGTACCTATATTGCCTTGATTCCAAAATTACATAATCCTAGAAAGATGACTGATTTCTGGCCAACTAACCTTTCTAATGTTATTTATAGGATTGTGGCAAAAACTTTGGCAAATAGGTTGAAACAAATTTTGGATGCTATTATTTCTCTAACCTAAAGAGCCTTTATCCCGAACAGGCTAATTACTAACAATGTCATAATAGGGTATGAATGTCTCAAAAAAATTAGGCAAAGTAGGGGTAAAAAGTATGGGTTGGTAGCACTTAAATTAAATATTAGCAAAGTCTATGATAGAATTGAGTGGAATTTCTTGAAAACCACAATGCAGCAGTTAGGCTTCTCTTCAAATTGGGCGAACCTAATTATGAAATGTCTATCCATAGCAAGCTTTTCAATTTTGATTAATGGGGTGGCAAAAGATTTAATCTATCCTTAAAGAGGCTTAAGACAATATTTCTCATTATCACCATATTTATTCATTATTTATGCAGAGGTGTTCTCGAATTTACTCATACATGCTGAAAAACATAAGTTGATCCAAGGGCTGAAGTTAAGTATAGATGTGTCTATCTCGCATCTCCTTTTTACGGACAACGGCTTGGTTTTTTCAAGGGCTTTTAGTGTAGATTGTAAAAATTTAAAGAACATTTTTTATATGTATGCTGCTGCTTCGGGTTAAATATTCAACTTCGAGAAATCTTTAATGTTCTTCAGCAACAACACAAATCAGAGCTAGATGGATGAAATAGGAAGCATTTTTAACTTGAATGTTGTTTGGAGACATGAGAGATACCTGGGATTGCCATATATGGTGGGAAGAAAGAAGACTAATTTTTTTAACGACACAAGCTAAGGGTGCTTAACAAGTTAACCAGCTGACAAAACAAATTTTTTTCTTGTGGGGAAAAGGAAGTGCTCATAAAAGTTGTGGCTCAAGCAGTGCCGACATATGTTATGAGTGTTTTTAAAATACCTCAAAGCATTTGCAACGACATTCAAAAAGTTAGAGCAAAATTTTGATGGGGTTCCTCAGAAAAGCGCAGAGGCATTCATTGGGCAAAATAGGGGAGACTATGTCAGGCCAAAATAAGAGGAGGGTTGGGATTCTGAGATTTCTCCTGCTTCAATCAAACCTTAATTCCAAAGCAAGGTTGGAGAATTATTCAAAATCCAAAGGCTTTGATAGCTCGGGTGTTGAAGGCTAGGTATTTTAAGAATTCTAGTTTTGCGGAAGCAAAGTTAGTGCAAATCCATCATTTGTGTGGAGAAGTATTCTTTAGGGTAGGCAAATTATCCACAAAGGTTTAAGATGGATAATTGGAAACGGAAAGCAAATATATATATTTATAAAAGTAACTGGATTCCAAGCCTGATCATCTAAAGCCTATTTCCATTCAAACATTGCAGCCAAATTTTGTGGTAGCTAATTTGATTAGCAACCAAACCTGGAAGGAATATTTGATTTCTCAAAATTTTATAGAAGACGATGCAGCAAGAATTAAAAGAATCATTCTCCTAAGTTCTCCTAAATCGGATCAATTGATATGGCATTTTGATAAGCATGGTAATTATTCTGTCAAGAGTGGGTATCAACTAGCTCTAAAATTGAAATCCCTAGACTTCGCCAGTAGATCAGACATGCAAAAACACATTGGAAGGTTATTTGGTCAGAGGAAATCCTGGAAAAGATCAAAATTTTCATGTGGAGGGTAGCTCAGAATCTACTACCTACAACCTACAACCTTCGGAAGAGAAAGGCTATAAGGGAGCCAATTTGTGGCAGATGTGGGAAGGAGAAGGAAGATATTCTTCATGCCTTAATAAGATACATGTGTGATAAAAAGGTCTGGAAATTGATTGATTTTTACCAAAACATTAAGGTGTTGGCTCAGCAGGATTTATTAAGTGCTCTCCAGGAGTTGGGGAACATTGTAAGCAAGAAGGACATGGAACTAATTATTGCTACATGTTGGTCAATATGGTTTTCTATGAATCTATTCATTTTCAAAGGAAAAGATGAAGATGATCAATTATCAGTGGGAAGGGCAACAGCAGTTGTAGAGTCACATAAAAGAATTAAAATCCCAGCTAATCAAACAGTTTCCAAGAACCAGAGCAACAACCAACAAACATTGTTACCTCCTCCAAATGGGTGGTATAAAGTGAATGTGGATGCTGCCATTAGATTCTCAAATCAGACAGCAGGTTAGGAGTGGTTATCAGAGATTTTAAGGGTAAGGTTGTAGCATTAGCTGTGCTTAATACTATTTATAAAGGGGATATGGACTGCATGGAAGCAGAGGCAGTCAATTTTGGCATCCAGGTTGCTCAAAATGTAAAATTAATGCCAATGATCATAGAGTTAAAGTCGAAAAAAAGTGGTAAATCTTGCTTGTAACACAAAGGGAAGTAGAACCGAAATTTTCTGGACAATAGCCCTAATTCAAGATAGCTTAAATAGGTTAAGTGGGGTGCAAATCCAGCATGTTTCAAGAATACAATTATTCTGCTCATGTTCTAACAAAGAAAGCTTTAAATTATGCAAGCTCTATTGTTTGGCTGGGAAATTACCCAGATGAGATTGTTACTCCATGTTCCATCTTAATGAAAACTTTACTTTTAAAAAAAAAAATGCTTGTTGATTATAGACATAAAGGCCTTAAGTATAACCCCAATTAATATTATCAAAAAAAGATAATAAGCGATGTGAATTAAAAGTCATAGCACTCCAATCTCAACCCGATCTTTTCTTTCTTTTTTAAATGAATCTCAAGTCAATCTTAAACTTACGTAAACTAACTAATCAAGTATTCAATCATAAAGCATAAGAAACAAAAGATTTTTAATTAGTTTAATGGCAATACACAATTCCTTATTTGAAAGTAAATATTCTTATTTGGATCTAGGATATATATGAGCCTTCAATGGAGTTTTCATCACCATTGTGAATTCTTGCCTCTCTTCCAAATCAACTTCATCTCCATCAACAGCCTTCCACTCGTAGGACCAAATCAAATTTGCAACAAAATATTCCAAATGAAGCATGGCCAAGCCAAGGCCAGGGCAAATCCTTCTTCCAACCCCAAATGGCATCATCTTAATTTCTCTGCTTCCTGTTAAATCAAACACTGCTCTGTTTTCTTCACCATTTAGAAACCTTTCAGGCTTAAACGACATCGGATCATCCCATACCTTTGAGTCCCACCCCATTTCAGCCACCATGAAATTTATGGAAGCATTTTTCGGGAACAAAAACCCATCAAACACCATGTCTTGTTTCACAGCATGTGGCGCAACAAAATGTGCAGGTGGATGCCGCCTTAGACTTTCCAAAATCACTGCTTTCAAATAAGGCAACTTCTGCAAATCATCTTCTGTCACCTCTCTGACCTCTTCATCTCCAACAACTTCTTTAATCTCTTTGAATACTTTCTCTTGAATATCAGGATACTTCACCAAATTCGCCATCACCCATTGCAGTACTGTTGATGTTGTATCAGTGCCAGCAGAAAGAAACTCAGAGCACAAACTCATAATTTCATTTTCCTGAAGCTTCCTATTCTCCTCCGGGAGTTGAAGATCAAACAAAGTATCAACATATGCTAATACATAATCTTCATCTTCTTTTGCTTTGCTTAATCTGTCTTCTTTCATCTTCCTTCGGTCCCTAATCAATGGCAACAGCACACCTTCCTGCTTCTTCCGAATTTCAAAAAACTCGGCCCATAGTTTCCGGAACACAAACTTTGTAAGACTTGGCCAGAAATTCAAGACGCTAAATCGCCTCATATTCAGCATCAACATACGCTGAACATCCTCAACTTCTCTAATCTTCTTTTCGTTGAGCTTGTCACCAAAACACATGAGAACCAACAAGCAAAACATAGCGAACTGAAAATGGTCAATAGCCTTAACCGCGACGTAATTTTTAGGCTGAGAGTTGAGACCATCAAAGAGAATTTGCAGCACCCACTTGCGAGCATGTGAGTAAGATTTCACACGCGAAGGATAGAGGATTTCGGAAGTCAAATTACGACGCAGAAGCCGCCATGTAGGGCCATAAGAAGCAGAGTTGATGTTGTGTTGCTTGCTACTGGTCACTTTAGCAACTGCACCAGCTGGAGGCCGGTCTGAAAAAACTGCTCCGTTTTGAATCAACGCCTGGTGAGCCAGGGAACGATTGGAGATGAAGATAGCAGGCCTAGAGTCGATATGGAGGGTAATTATGGGGCCAAACTTGTCGTGAAGAGCACGGATCGTTGATTCAAGCTCGGCTGAAGATTTTCTAGTCAAAAGAAAGTTGGTGATGATGGGAAAATTTAAAGGGCCTGGAGGAAGCTTGTAGTTGAAATTTTTTGAAGGATAAAGAAGGTTGATGAAAGCTTTGATGAGTGCAGAAATACAAAGAGAGATCAGAATGATGAACCAACTTTCCATTTTTGCTTATTAAATTTCTGATATAATTATTAAGCGATGAAAGAGTTGCTGGTGAGGACTGAACAGATGTGAATTGTGATGGCTTAAATAGCAAAGGATACATGTAAGAGGACAGAGAAGAAACAAATAGTATTTTTGGGTTTGATTGTGATGGTATCTGTTTAATTATTACCGTCAAGGCTGTGAATTCAAGATTTAGATAATAAATGAATGAGTGTTAACTTACATTGTCTAGCGAAAATTTTGAACATTGTATTATAAAAATGTTGTCTTGCCAAAGAATGTTATATTCAAGAAATCAGAATATGGGCAGTTAAAATGACCTGTCGCCAATTCTTTTCAACTACGGTATTCATATCCATTCATGCGTTATTACAATCACTGATTGTTGAATTTGCAAATAGAGAAGGAATTGTGTGGGGGCAGACGCACCACTAAAGTATGCTGAGATGATACATCAAACGAATAAGAACTTGGCATTTGACAGGTCTAAAATGTTCAGTAGCACCCATCCTACACAAGAATTTCTCTTATGTTTAAAAAGTGATAATTTGTCTTAATATCCCATTATAGTATAATGCCCACATTTACGTCACTTCAGCGGCTGGGTTATTTGCCGGAGTGAGAAGAAGATTTGGTGTTTTAATCTTGCTTCTTCTTCTTCTATTTTTTTTATAAGTAATATTACTTTGCGTGGTATAGTACAAATTGGCTAATAAATACACTTGTATTCGAAGGATTTAACAATATCTGACTTATTAGTGAAAAAATAAGTCTTTGACTTATGTTAATTAGTCTTCCGACTTGTTTGTAAATGCTGTGATTAAGGCTTAAATTTTGGAAACATATTAGCTACGGAGATAAGGTGTTGGTAACGCTGATATTAATCTCGCTTTAACTTGGCACATCATCTCACCTTCACAGCTACAGCTAACTTAATCATTTAATTTTGTGGTAGATCAAAACACACGGTATCTCAATATTATCGAGTGAAAAAAAAATTATTAAACGTATCATCCTTATCCACGGATGAAAGGAAAGCGATATATACAGAAGGGGTCAAAAATTTACATGGTTATCATTCAATCAATACATGCCAAGTGTTTTGACTTTTCTTTCCTCTCTCACTATATATTTATTATCATCAAATTCAGAATAATTATGCGTGTGTCCAAAAGAAGAACATTAATCATATTACTATTTATTTATTTTTTTTGGTTCTAATACATGCATCATGCATGTTAAAAAAAAAAAACAATGATGTCTGCTGCCTAGTGGTAGAAACTTGTGTAATTCACACGTTAAAAAAGAAAAAAAAATGATCTATAGATCGTATTCGTGACACCTCGAGTTCTTGTATTTTCTGAACACCAAAATTACTGGTTAGTTGAGTTTTATCAGCAAATCCAAACTACAACTATATATATGTATATATATACAAGTCATCTATTTTGATGCTTTCTTGTTCTTTGTTGTTTTTCGATTGTCTCCTCCATTCTATAACGTCACCACTTAGGTAATAATATAAAGTGATAAATAGTGGAAATGACAAATAGGCCCCGAATAAATGTTTAGTAATTTTTAATTGTTTTTGGGATATTATCATTTTACACGTGGCCTAATATTTTCTGACATATTATTTTATTACCAACGTATTTCTAACAATTAATTTTTCACACTTAATGTTTCAAATTTTATCAATTTACCTCCAAAATGTTAACTTCATTAATAAATTACTGATATCACAGCGGTATTTTAAGAATTTTAGTATAGTCAGTATTTTAAGAATTATAATATTTACAATTTTATCAATTAATTATTTGAAATATATAAAATAATCAATTGATAAAATATCGTTTAGAGGTTAAATTATACTCCAGTTTAGGAATAAACTACACTTGTACTATAATTTTTATTAAAAATTCTATTAACTTTAAGGGTTTGATGGTAAAATGATAAAAACTAAAATATTAAATGAAGAAAGGCAATTGTTAGAACATTTTGGTGGTAAAGTGATATATATATATACTTATACAACTTCCAGCTGTCCTCTCAAATTTCATTAGCCCCCCTACACTTTACATTATTTACACTTTATTTATAAGTATTATAAGACTTTTTGGATTGTAAAATTTGGTTTTAGCCCCTTGCACTCTACTTTATTTCATTGAAACTCCTAGAGTACCAATTTGCCCCCTCTAATTTTAAATTTTCAAAACAACCTCCATTTAATTAAAAAATATAATAATTATTAAATGAATTATAATAATTATTTTATTATAATTATAATTATAATTTTTAAATATATTATTATTATTAACAAGAATAAAAAGTATTATAATTAATTAATCTATTAACAATAATTAATAATAGTTTTTTTGTTAAATTGTTAATGATAATAATTATGATAATTATTATTAATAATTAATTTTTGAATAATAATAAAAATAACAATAAATAAAATACAAAATAATAACAATGATGAAAATTAATTAAGGATTTTATAGTAATTTTGTAACAATTTAACTTATTCTGATTTTTATTCTAAGAGAAACTAAACATATAAATAATAATACAACTCATTCTGATTACGATTCCTACAGTTTAAGTAAATAAGTTATTATGATTCTAATTTCTCATTTCAATTCTTACTATTTTGATTCTAACTCATTATATTTCTAACTATCTATTCATATTTAGTGAATGTACTATTAAATTATAAACCACTCCATATTTAAATAGACCAATCTATATTATTTATAATTTATTCATAACTATTATGAGTTTTATAAATAACAGTGAACGCACTATTAAGTTATATTCTAGGAGAAAGAAGAGCCTGCAATGGATTCTTCATCACAACGGTAAACTCTTGCTTCTCAGCCAAATCAACCTCATGCCCGTCCACAGCCTTCCACTCAAAATTCCAAACCAAATTAGCCACAAAATACTCCAAATGAAGCATAGCCAAACCAAAACCGGGACAGATTCTCCTGCCGGCTCCAAATGGCATCATCTTAATTTCCCTACTCCCCGTTATGTCAAAATCTTGATCATGATCATTCAAAAACCTCTCGGGCTTAAACGCCATCGGATCCTCCCAAACTTTCGGATCCCAACCCATGTCGGCCACCATGAAATTCACACTCCCGTCCTTTGGTATCACGTACTTATCATCAAGCACGAAATCCTCTGTCACGGCATGTTGCAACACGAAATGCACAGGCGGGTGCCTCCTCAGTCCCTCTAAAATCACTGCTTTCAGATACGGCATCTCCTGCAACTCCTCCTCTTTCACCTCTTCATTTTCACCAACAACTCCTCTGATTTCCGTATAAACCTTCTCTTGAACGTGCGGGTACTTCACCAGATTGGCCATGATCCACTGTAGCGCCGTGGAGGTACTTTCAGTGCCCGCGCTGAGAAATTCTGAACACAAACTCACAATTTCCTCTTCGCTAAGCTTTCTTTTCTCTTCATGAACCTGCAAATCTAACAGAGTATCCACATACGATAACACATACTCCTCCTTGTTGACACCGAGGCTCTCTTCTTCTCTCATCTTCTTTCTTGCTCTTATCAAAGGAATCATTACGTTTTCTTGATCTCTACGCACCTGCAAGAGCTGTATCCACTTCTTAACAAAAACAATTTTTGTTAATCTTGGCCAGAAATTTAGTATATTGAACTTGCCAACAGCCACCAGCAGTCTGCGCTGAACGTTCTCAATTTTTTTTATTTGGGATTCATCAAGCTTGTCTCCGAAACACATGAGCACCAACAAGCAAAACATGGCGTATAGAAAATGATCAAGAAGACGAACGGGGACAGGGCGGTCCCCATTTTTGGACTCTGACTTTAAACGATTCAAGAGAATTTCAAGAACCCATTTGCGGGCGTGCCTGTAGGATTTCACACGAGAGGGATGGAGGATCTCTGCGGAGAGATTACGGCGGAAGACTCGCCACGTTGTGCCGTAAGAAGCAGAGCTGATGTCATGCTGGTTGCTGCTGATGATTTTCCATGTGGGAAGAGGCGGGGGTCTGTCAGCAAAGATGGTGCCGTTTTGGACCAAGGCCTTGTGGGCCAGTGAGCGATCGGCGATAGAGATAGCCGGGCGAGGGCCGGCATAGAGCGTGACGACGGGGCCAAGCTTGGCGTGAAGGTTTCTGAGGATTGGTTCGATTTCGGTGAAAGATATGAGAAGCCACTTAAGGTTGCCGATGATGGGGAGATTAAAGGGGCCTGGAGGAAGATTGGTTTTGTATTTGGAGGAGATGATAACGCCGATGAAAGCTTTGAGAAGGGCAGCAACGGCGATTGAGATTAGGATGATGAACCCGAATTCCATTTCTGCAAATTGATAAGTCAAAAAAGAGTAAACGGTGTGACGAATAATAATAATTATTATTAATATTCAGTTGGTTGTAAGCAACTGGCGGTGTGTAGTTTTCGAAAGCGTTCGTGTTTATATAAGCCAATCTTGAATTATTTTGAATGTGATTGTCCCAAGCAACTGGCGGCGTGTAGTTTTCCAAAGCGTTGGTATTTATACAAGTCAATCTTGAATTATTTTGAATGTGATTGTCCCAAGATATTTTTGGTCATGTCTCTGGTCTACCAATTGCTACATATCTCAATGAATTATTTTGAATGTGATTGTCCCAATATATTTTTGGTCATTTCTCAGGTCTGCCAATTGCTACATATCTCAAAATTTTAATTCAAAAAATTATCTAATTAATTAACTTATAATTGATGAAAAACAGAAACTACTTAATAAATAAAATATTACATACCATATAGTTTGAGATATCTATTATTACTCTTTTACTATATATATATATCCACCACTTTTCCTTCCATATGATTATCTATATCAATAATTGTTTAAAATGTGTAAACATATGCATATAGTAAAAATACTTATATTTAATGACAGAATATGGAAATAATTCTGTAATAACTAAAATGATAATACTAAATCATTTAGCACTGTTATGTTTTTCAAGGAATCAAGGATTAATTAATTAGGATTTCCAAGTCGACAGGAGTTAGTTTTAGGTGGGTGCCATACTGCCATACTGCCATTAATATACTGAGTGCACCAATTCGAGACTCTATACTGGTTTTTACAATTTTTTTTGTTTTATGTATTTCTTTTTAAATATGATTAGAGAACTAGAAGTACATTTTCCAATTCTACTTATATATTTAAACTATATTATAATAGGTTTAGAATCTCGTAAACCTTATAATCTAGTTGTAGATTGTAACTACTTAATTGGTATTTGGTTTATTAAATTAATTACGGACAATCAATAACGGTTTGAAAATATCATAAATATCAATTTAAAATTAGTTTTATTTGAACCCACTAATTTATTTTCTACATCATCTTTTTAATTAAGAGTTTTATTATATAAATAATTTTCTTAAAAATTACTTAATTAACGTTTCTTCTTTTTCTCTTCTCAATTTCATAAATTCTCATCAATTCAGTTCTAAAAGTTAATGAATATAAAAATTAATTTTTATCGTACACAAAAGCAAATGAAAATAAGCATGAAATAGAGATTATGATATAATTAGAAATACCAAAAAATGAATTCAAAAAAAAAATAAAATTGAGTTTCTAATTTACAAAATATGAGAGTAGAGAGAGAATACACATTTATAAGATAGAGAGAGAAAGAGATTAGTGAAGGTAACTTTAAAATTTTTAATAAAATAAGTGTAGAGAGGAATTTGGTGGGTAAGCCCCACTCTTTATCAAATAGCAAAGAAAATCTTGTATGTTATGCTTTTTAGATTGGTGTATGGCCGAGTGGTTGAGTTATTGCCCTCACAAGCCCCCACAAAAGTATTGTGGGGGCTATAATATTTGTAAGTCATTCTCTCTTGTAAAATATGAGTGGAGTAGAGACATCTATCGTCTGTGAGTGTTATTTGTCTGGACATGTATTTCATAGAATTTAATGTAATAATGTAAGTCTCAATTATATATATCTTATTGTAAATATCAGTGTAATGTCTACTATAATAGCATTTGTAAATATTTGTGCAATACAGTAATTTGATATATAATCAGTATTAAAAAAAATTGGTGTATGTTTTTATTTTCGTTAAATTCTAGAAATATTTTTCAAATAATGAATAATGGAGGATTGGACTGCGCAGTGAATAGATACTAGTTTGCTTTGATAATCTTTTAATAAAGGCCATAGGTGAAGAAATGTTGCAGCATGTAATCATAGCACAGGTGTATAAATAAGGGTGTGAATTCATCAATAAAAGTAAGCTGGTTTCATCAAAATCTTAGTTCATGGTTTTAATTAATGTTCTCTGCATAGCAACGTAACCTTAGGATTTCGGTGTTTTATATTAACAACTATTATTTATGAACAAATTTACACATATGGCTTGATAACATCAATTGTGAAACTAGAATGATGCAAAAGTTGGATGTGCATAGGTATGTGTACAGCGAATACACAACACACATATATTCAGAAAATATGAACAATATTTGATAACTTCATAAAATTATGGAAAGCTTGGAAAGTAATTGATAGTCAGACGAGTAAAGAGACTTTATATTTTAGCTTTAACAGCCATAATAAAAATTATTAACATGCCTTCTCTTATCCCTTGCTCTAAAATACTGGGTAAAACTCATTTAATTCCTAAATTTTAGCTTACGTTGAATTGTGATGGTTTAAATAGTAGAAGATATATGTAAGAGGACAAAGAAGAAAAAATAGTGTGTTTGGGTTTGATTGTGATGGTATATGTTTAATTATTACTGTCTTTTATTAGGACGGCTGTGAATTCAAGATTTAAACAATAAATGAATGAGTGTTAACTTACGTTGGCTAGCGAAAATTTTCAATATTGTATTATAAAAATGTTGTCTTCCCAAAGAATGTTATATTCAAGAAATCATAATATAGGCAGTTAAAATGCTCAAATTGAGGAAGAAAATTAAACTTCCACAAAATAGCAGACGCATCACTAAAATAACTTGATATTTGACAGGTTTAAAATCTTCATTAATTGTGGGGGTTTAATTTACTTTCTCAATATAACACCCTAAGCAAATCTCACATCGGTAAAGTACGGAAGAGATGATGAGTTTATAAGAGATGATCCATACTTTAATTGGCAAAACGTGTTTTGGGGTGTATAGGTGTCCTAGGAACAAAACCATGTGGGCTTTATTAAGGCCCAAAGCAGACAATATCTTGTCAAATCTAGGTTAGGTACCTTAATTGGTAAAGTACGGAAGAGATGATGAGTTTATAAGAGATGATCCATACCTTAATTGGCAAAACGCGTTTTGGGGTGTATAGGTGTCCTAGGAACAAAACCATGTGGGCTTTATTAAGGCCCAAAGCAGACAATATCTTGTCAAATCTCGGTTAGGTACCTTAATTGGTAAAGTACGGAAGAGATGATGAGTTTATAAGAGATGATCCATACCTTAATTGGCAAAACGCGTTTTGGGGTGTATAGGTGTCCTAGGAACAAAACCATGTGGGCTTTATTAAGGCCCAAAGCAGACAATATCTTGTCAAATCTAGGTTAGGTCATGACATTATAGTATCAGAGCAGCTCCGCGTGTTCTCTTGAACGATGGTAGGGACAAACCTCAACGAGAACGCTGAGTCCCTAAGTGGGGTGTATGTAACACCCTAGGCAAATCCCACATCAGCAGAGATGCTGGATTTATAAGGGATGATCCATACCTTAATTAATTGACAAGACGTGTTTTGGGGTGTATGGCTGCCCTATGAACAAAACCGTGCGGGTCTTGTTAAGACTCAAAGTGGACAATATCTTACCAGATCTAGGTTGGGTCATGACACTCAATTTAAGTAAAGACAATCTTCTTCTTTTTCGAAATGTGAGTGGAGTAGACGTCAGTCGAATATTAGAGAGAGTAAAAAATCTAAGCGGTGCTTCATAAAAATTGATGTAAACTAATCTTAATAATAGTAAATTGATGTAAACTAATTCAGTAATAATCTAATTTATAAATATCAGTTGTAATCTCATATAATATGAATTGTACTCTTGAGTAATAATCTAATGTATTAAAAAAAAAAATTCATTAGAGCACCCATCCTGCACAAGTATTTCTCTATGTTTAGAAAGTGATAGTTTATCTTAATATCCCATTATAGTATGAGGCCCACATTTATGTCACTTCAGCAGCTGGGGTAATTTACCGGAGTAGTGATAGTAAATTTTGGTGTTTTAATCTTGCTTCTTCCTCTTCTTCTATCTTTTTTTTTTCTTTTAATAATATTACTTTGCATGGTATAGTATAAATTGACTAATAAATACACTTGTATTCGAAGTATTTAACAATATTTGACTTATCAGTGAAAAATAAAATATTGACTTATATTAATTAGTCTTCCAACTTGTTTGAAAATGTTGTGATTTAAGGCTTAATCTTGGAAAAATATTAGCTATCAATAAGGTGGTTGTAAGTTGTAACACTGACATTAATCTCGCTTTAACTTGGCACATCATCCCACCTTCACAGCTACAACCAACTTAATCATTTAATTTTGTAGTAGATCAAAACACACGGTATCCCAATATTATAAGAGAAATTCTATAATATTTCTAATATATTATAATTAATATATATATATATATATATATGATATGTATAATTAAATTTAATATAATTATTATTTATAAGATAATTTTTAAAAATAAATACATATATATTATAATATTATTTATTTATTATATAACTAACATAGTACCTGTATTTTAAAAATTCCCATGTTATTGAGTGAAAAAAAAAAAATCAAACGTGTCATCCTTATCTACGGATGAAAGGAAAGCGACATCAACAGAAGGGACAAAAATTTACATGGTGATCATTCAATCAATACATGCCAAGTGTTTTGACTTTTCTTTCCTCTCTCACTATATATTTATTATCATCAAATTCAGAATAATTATGCGTGTGTCCAAAAGAAGAACATTAATCATATTACTATTTATTTATTTTTTTTGGTTCTAATACATGCATCATGCATGTTAAAAAAAAAAAAAACAATGATGTCTGCTGCCTACTGGTAGAAACTTGTGTAATTCACACGTTAAAAAAGAAAAAAAAATTATCTATAGATTGTATTCGTGACACCTCGAGTTCTTGTATTTTCTGAACACCAAAATTAGTGGTTAGTTGAGTTTTATCAGCAAATCCAAACTACAACTATATATATGTGTATATATACAAGTCATCTATTTTGATGCTTTCTTGTTCTTTGTTGTTTTTCGATTGTCTCCTCCATTCTATAACGTCACCACTTAGGTAATAATATGAAGTGATAAATAGTGGAAATGATAAATAGTCCCCGAATAAATGTTTAGTAATTTTTAATTTTTTTTGGGATATTATCATTTTACACGTGGCCTAATATTTTCTGACATATCATTTTATTACCAACGTTTTCTAACAATTAATTTTTCACACTTAATATTTCAATTTTTATCAATTTACCACCAAAACATTACCTCCATTAATAAATTGCTGATGTCACAGTAATATTTTAAGAATTTCAGTATAGTCAGTATTTTAAGAATTAAAATATTTACAATTTTATCAATTAATTATTTGAGATATATAAAGTAATCAATTGATAAAAGTATCGTTTAGATGGTTAAATTATACTCCAGTTTAGGAATAAACTAGACTTTTACTATAATTTCTATTAAAAATTATGTAAACTTTAACGGTTTGATGGTAAAATGATAAAAACTAAAATATTAAGTGGAGAAAAGCAATTGTTAAAAAATTTTGGTGGGGTAAAGTGTGTGTGTGTGTGTTTACTTATTCCTTATAACAAATTTTTAACTAATTAAGTTTGTTGAAACTTTTAATACTTCATTTTATTATTGAAATTAAAATTTCAATAGAAATTCTCTTTAAAGAGTAAATGTAACCTTTTAACATACAAATTGATAGTCCTTAAAAATTTGACATGTTTTAACACATATGAATGTCAATTGAAATGTCATGTTTATAATTCAAAATACATATATATATATATATATATAGTGCTTTTCCAATCAAAAATCTCTGACTTTAATAAAGTCAGGGATTAGTTAAAAGACAAAAACACAGTGCATTGGAATATGTGTTTATTTTGTCTTTTAGTTAATCTCTAACTTTAATCTCTGATTGGAAAACTACTATATATATATATATATATATATATATTATGTTTACTTTTTAACATGAAAGATAATATTTGATGTTTAACTTCAATCAATGAAGCAACGTGTGTTATTCTCACTTTTGATTATTGGGGCTATATAACGGTGGGAGTAAGATAAAGATAAAGGGCTTCACTTTTGATTATCGGCCCTTTGAGTTGACAGTTTTTGTGGTGCAGTCCATATTGATGCAAGAGTTTTTTGCACCAGCAAATGGACCAAATCAGGCTGGTGATGAGGTCTTCGAGGGAAAAACCATTGATGTTAAGGTGGGAACTAATTTAAGGATAGCTTATTGGTTATATAGTTACAAACTATTATCAATATTACGGGCACATCAAATAAATCGCTTGTACCAGTAACAAGTTGGGACAATGAGGTGGTAGCCCGTTGACTCAACCCATGCACTCAAATATTGGTTTGGGCCCTGATAATAGTTGGGACTTGATTCTCTCCTAATTAGATTGGGTAGGCGTAAAATTCCTCCTCTGAGAATTGAATACCTATATTATGTGGTGATATAAATTCAAGCTGTGTCATATTGGGCTAACAAAAATAGTCTCTGTAGGTTTTTTTATTTATTTATTATAAATATCAATAGAATTTCAATCGTTCTTTTAATTAGTTGGTCCTTTCTTCCACTTCGGTGATGATGTTCTTTACTGTAAAACAAAGACTATCCTTAACTTTCACTTTCCTCTCTCACGCAAATCACGACCTCCCTCTCCAGCCAGCAACCGATCACAACCTCCTCCCTCTTTCCCTCTCTCGGCTCTCTTAGCAAAGATTAAGTGAGCAGTAATTTTTTTCAGCTTGTTCTTTTGTTTTAATTTTTTTATATGAGAAAGATCTGACATGGAATTTAAGTGTATTGTGAAAGTTAAGTTTTTTTTTTTTTTGGTGTTGTTGGTTTTTGCTGTATTTTTCAGTTTCTGTTTGGTTGACAGTTTCTTGTGTTATTGTGTTGGTTGGCGGTTTCTTGTGTTTGTGTTTGTTTATTTTTGAACTGTCTGAACCGAGATGCATCAAGTTCTTATTTGTAAATTTATCTTTGAACTGTCAGAATTGGGATTTAAGTTAGAAAAAGTGGCAAATTAAAAAATCAGTTCAAATGTTCGGTTTGAAATCATTTCACATATTTGTTAAAAACAGAGCAAAAATTAATCGATTGTTAAATACATACAATTGACATAAACCTCAAAACTGTTGCAATTTCCTCAGCATTGATCAAAATAAGATCCAAACTAAAAAATATCAAACAACTTATTAATCGCAGAATAACCAAAAAAAAATTCAACCAAACAGAACAAAACCGAGAAAATAACAGCTAGCCAGCAGCCCCTTCGTTAAAGAACTTTAGCCGAGAAAAAAAAAATTACTAGACCCCAACCACCCAGGGATGAACCTGCGTCACCATTGTTTTCCTCCACCATAAAACTAGAGCTTCTAGATGATGTCCCCACTTTATCAGAAGCAGTACTTGCAAGAGATTCATGCTCTGTTTCCAGTCCACTTGAGTTACATGGATTTTGGCCTAAACCTATGCCCATACCCTGTCCACCACTTCCATTATTGCCCGCATATCCTGCATTTAGATTTGGATTTTGAGGGGTAGATGGAAATAAAGACCAAGAAAATTCTGATAATCTTTGCTGACTATGAGTTGAGTAGTTGTGGTGAGGACTCATGGCAGGAGGGGTTGATGGGTGACTGCTTGAATTGGAACCGACTTGAGCGGTCAAATAAATGCCTCCAGAAGAGCTTCCAGTGGCCAAACCCCAACTTGTTGGATCTTACGCCATGTTTCTCATCTCAACTGAACGAACAAACATGGGATCTGGAAGCGTGAGGCAAGCGGGAAGCCGTGAGGGATCTGGAAGCGTGAGGCAAGCCGGAAGCCGTGAGGGATCTGGAAGCGTGAGGCACGCCGGAATCCGTGACGGAGCTTCTGGGAGCGTGAGGGAGAGAAGCCGTGAGGGAGCTTCTGGAAGAGTGAGGGAGAGAAGCTGGTGAGGGAGAGAAGCTGGTGAGAGAGAGAGGAAAGTGAAGGAGAGAGGACGAGTGAGGGCTGGAGACAAAATGCTAAGATTTCCCTCTGTGATAAAAGCAGTCTTTCTTTATTATTTTTTATTCATTCTTTAGCGAGAGGAACGAGAAGCGAAACGACAGGAGGAACGCCGTTTCTCAAATAAGCGTGAGAGTCTACTTACGAGGCTTTTATTTAAAGTATATGAAGTGATGGTAAGCTTAGTCAGATGCCTTCCTCTAAGTTGATTTGGCCAAGGCCTACCAACCATTAGATTTCAATAGGAGATGACAAAATTACCACAAACAGAACGATGGTTCATATAATTATGCCAATATTAATATAGAAGTCTTACTTAATTTTTAAATGCATAATAATACTAATAATAATCAGGTGACTTATGTTCTTATCTAGTTCTAGGAGAAAGAAGAGCCTGCAATGGATTCTTCATCACAACGGTAAACTCTTGCTTCTCAGTCAAATCAACCTCATCACCATCCACAGTCTTCCACTCAAAATTCCAAACCAAATTAGCCGCAAAATACTCCAAATGAAGCATAGCCAAACCAAAACCGGGACAGATCCTCCTGCCAGCTCCAAATGGCATCATCTTAATTTCCCTACTCCCCGTTATGTCAAAATCTTGATCATGATCATTCAAAAACCTCTCGGGCTTAAACGCCATCGGATCCTCCCAAACTTTCGGATCCCAACCCATGTCGGCCACCATGAAATTCACACTCCCGTCCTTTGGTATCACGTACTTATCATCAAGCACGAAATCCTCTGTCACGGCATGTGGCAAAACGAAATGCCCAGGCGGGTGCCTCCTCAGTCCCTCTAAAATCACTGCTTTCAGATACGGCATCTTCTGCAACTCCTCCTCTTTCACCTCTTCATTTTCACCAACAACTCCTCTGATTTCCGTATAAACCGTCTCTTGAACGTGCGGGTGCTTCACCAGATTGGCCATGATCCACTGTAGCGCCGTGGAGGTAGTGTCAGTGCCCGCGTTGAGAAATTCTGAACACAAACTCACAATTTCCTCTTCGCTAAGCTTTCTTTTCTCTTCAGGAAGCTGTAAATCTAACAGAGTATCCACATACGATAACACATACTCCTTCTCGTTAATGCTGAGGCTCTCTTCTTCTTTCATCTTCTTTCTTGCTCTTATCAAAGGAACCAAGACGTTTTCTTGATCTCTTCGCATCTGCAAGAACTGCTCCCACTTCTTAACAAAAACAATTTTTGATAATCTTGGCCAGAAATTCAGTATATTGAACTTGCCAAAAGCCAACAGCTGTCTGCGCTGAACGTTCTCAATTTCTTTGATTTGGGATTCATCAAGCTTGTCTCCGAAACACATGAGCACCAACAAGCAAAACATGGCGTATTGAAAATGATCAAGAAGGCGAACGGGGACAGGGCGGTCCCCATTTTTGGACTCTGACTTTAAACGATTCAAGAGAATTTCAAGAACCCATTTGCGGGCGTGCCTGTAGGATTTCACACGAGAGGGATGGAGGATCTCTGCTGAGAGATTACGGCGCAAGAGCCGCCACGTTGTGCCATAAGAAGCAGAGCTGATGTTATGCTGGTTGCTGCTGACGATTTTGCCTGTGGGAAGAGGCCGGGGTCTGTCAGCAAAGATGGCGCCGTTTTGGACCAAGGCCTTGTGGGCCAGTGAGCGATCGGCGACAAAGATAGCCGGGCGAGGGCCGATATAGAGCGTGACGACGGGGCCAAGCTTGGAGTGAAGGTTTCTGAGGATTGGTTCGATTTCGGAGAAAGATTTAAGAAGCCACTGGAGGTTGCCGATGACGGGGAGATTAAAGGGGCCTGGAGGAAGATTGGTTTTGTATTTGGGGGAGATGATAACGCTGATGAAAGCTTTGAGAAGGGCAGCAATGGAGATTGAGATTAGGATGATGAACCAGAATTCCATTTCTGCAAATTGATAAGTCAAAAAAGAGTAAACGGTGTGACGAATATTAATAATTAATATTCCGTGGATAGCAAGCAACTGGCGGTGTGTAGTTTAGGAAAGCGTTCGTGTCTATATAAGCCAATCTTAAATTATTTTGAATGTGATTGTCCCCAGATATTTTTGGTCATGTCTCTGGTGTACCAATTGCTACGTATCTCGAAATTTAATTCAAAAAAATAATAATAAAAATATCTAATTAATTCACTTAAAATTACTGAAAAACATAAACTACTTAATAAATAAAATATCACAAGCCATATAGTTTGAGATATCTATTATTACCCTTTTGTTATACATGTATATATATCCACAGCTTTTCCTTTCATATGATTATCTATGTCAATAATTGTTTAAAATGTGTAAACATATTTATATAGTAAAAATACTAATATTTAATGACAGAATATAGAAATAATTCTGTAATAACAAAAATGATAATAATAAATCATTTAGCACTAATATGTTTTTCAGGGAATCAAGGATTAATTAATTTGTATTTCCAAGTTGGTAGGAGTTTTTAAACAAATGGAGTGTAGATGAAGAACAATGTATGTCCCAACTGAGTATTAAAATAACAATATATATATATATATGTGTGTGTGTGTGTGTGTGTGTGTTTAGGAAAACTTAAGGAGAAACAAAATCAATTCGTTTTTTAAATCAATTTCTTTAATTTAAATTTAAGGGGTGAGTCGTAATGGCTTACGTAAGTTAGCAAACAAACGAGATAAGGAAAATGTTTTTCTTTTCTTTCATTTATTAGAGTTGGAAATACAAAACGACGGTGACTGAATGATCCGTCGTTTCTGATTTTCTAGTGGTGAACAAATTAAATTTTTTTTTTATTGTTAAGCTAAAAGATAAACAATCTGTGCTTGCAAAGCCGTGACGGGAAATTAATCAAAATCACATCAAACATGTAAAAACAAAACATACGCACCCGCTTTCGTATCTAAACTTTGGAAAAATTGACATACATATCCTAAATCCTGTCCACGAAACGAGGAGATGAATTAGTAATATTGGGTATCCATTACCTTGGTCAAATTCATAGATTTGACCACCCACTCGCCTATTGGTTAACACCTCGTATGGTTGTAAAATTTATCACCAATTAAGGAGCACAGCTTATTTCGAAATAAACTTGGGGAAATTCTCTTGGCTAATTCTTGGAGAAATACGAGCCCGTAATGGATTTTTCATCACAGTAGTGAACTCCTGCTTCTCCGAAAAATCAACTTCATATCCATCCGCAGCCTTCCACTCAAAGCACCAAACCAAATTAGCCACAAAATATTCCAAGTGAAGCATAGCCAAACCAAGCCCCGGACAAATCCTCCTCCCAACACCAAACGGCATCATCTTAATTTCCCTACTCCCTGTTATATCCAAATCTTCAACTACAGCTACTCTTCCACCGCTTTCATCCCTGACGAACCTCTCAGGCTTGAATGCCATCGGATCCTCCCAAACCTTCGGGTCCCGACCCATTTCGGCTACCATGAAATTGACGCTTGCATCTTTGGGTATCACGTGTCCATCCAATGTGAAATCCTCTGTCACGGCATGCGGCAGCACAAAGTGCCCTGGAGGATGCCTTCTTAGTCCCTCCAAGATCACTGCTTTCAGATACGGCATCTTGTTCAAGTCTTCTTCTTTCACTTCTTCTTCCTCTCCATTTCCAACAACTCCTTTGATCTCCGTATAAAGCTTCTCTTGAACATGTGGGTATTTCACCAAATTAGCCATGATCCACTGCAGTGTCGTGGACGTGGTGTCGGTGCCGGCGTTAAGAAATTCTGAGCACAGAGCTACAATTTCCTCTTCGCTGAGCTTCCTCTTCTTCTCTTCTTCCGGAAGCTGCAAATCTAACAGAGTATCGACATAACACAACACATTTTCTTTACCTTTATTCATTAGCCTCTCTTCCTTCATCTTCTTTCTTGCTCTTATCAGTGGGACTAATAAATTTTCTTGATCTTTAAGCAACTGCAAGAACTGTGCCCACTTTTTACGGAGAACAATTTTTGTTAACCTTGGCCAAAAATTTAAAATTCGGAATCGGCTAAACGCTAGCAACCTGGAGCGGTGAATATTCTCAATCTCTTTGATTTGGTTGTGGTCAAGCTTGTCCACAAAACACATGAGCACTAACAAGCAGAACATAGCATACTGAAAATGGTTAACCACGCTGAGCGGATCATCTCCGGTTTTGGACTGAGACTTGAACCGGTCCAAGATAATTTCAAGAACCCACTTGCGGGCGTGGCTGTAAGATCGCAGGCGCGAAGGATGCATGATCTCTGCGGTGAGATTACGGCGAAGGACCCGCCAGGTGGGGCCGTAAAAAGCCGAGCTGATGTTATGCTGGTTGCTGCTAGCGATTTTGTTGATGGGAAGAGCCTGAGGGCGGTCGGCGAAGACGGCGCCGTTCTGTACCAAGGCTTTGTAGGCAAGTGAGTGATCGGCGATGAAGATGATGGGGCGAGAGCCGATGCGGAGAGTGACTATCGGGCCGAGCTTGGAATGAAGGTCTCTGAGGACTGGTTCGATTTCTGTGAGAGATTTGCGGAGCCAGTGAAGGTTGCCGATGACGGGAAAAGCCACAGGGCCTGGAGGAAGATTGGGTTTTCTCTTGGGGAAGATGATAAGGTTGATGAAGGCTTTGAGAAGGGCGGCAATGGAGATTGAGATTAGGATGATAAACCAGATTTCCATGGCTGCGATTTGGGACAGAAAGAGGGTTCGATTGAACTTTTATGGCAATGCTATGGACATATTTGTAATTTCGTTTGGGCGTCAAAGGTGGCATTTGTGTCATCATTCATCAAGTATGACTCATTATATGTAAATCCCAAGATTACGAGTTTGACGCAAATATTTGCAATTTCGTGCGAGTATAAGTGTATACATTAATGGTATCGGTACTAAAATTCGACAGGTTAGTTTTAGGTCGGTGCCACACTGCCAATCTGCCATTAATTTACTGAGTGCACCAATTCGAGACTCTGTACTGGGTTTTTATATATTTTTTTTGTTTTATGTATTTCTTTTTAAATATGATTAGTAGAACTAGAAGTACATTTTCCAATTCTACTTATATATTTAAACTATATTATAATAAGTTTAGAATCTCATAAACCTTATAATATATTTGTAGATTGTAACTAATTAATTGGTATTTGGTTTACCAAATTAATTATGAACGGTCAATAAAGGATTGAAAATATCATAAATATCAATTTAAAATTAATTAATTTAATCAAAAGGTAAAACTATTTGAACCTACTAATTTATTCTCTACATTATTTTTTTAATTAAGAGTTTTATTTTATAAATTTTTTTTTGAAAATTATTAAATTAACCTTTCTTCTTTTTCTCTTCTCAATTTCATAAATTCTCATCAATTCATTCAGATATATTATTTTATCAATAAATAATTGATATCACGAAGAGGTACAAAATCCACCATTTAAAAATAAATATAAACAAAGTTTTAACAAAGGAGGATTGGACTGCGCAGTGAATAGATACTAGTTTGCTTTGATAATCTTTTAATAAAGGCCATAGGTGAAGAAATGTTGCAGCATGTAATCATAGCACAGGTGTATAAATAAGGGTGTGAATTCATCAATAAAAGTAAGCTGGTTTCATCAAAATCTTAGTTCATGGTTTTAATTAATGTTCTCTGCATAGCAACGTAACCTTAGGATTTCGGTGTTTTATATTAACAACTATTATTTATGAACAAATTTACACATATGGCTTGATAACGTCAACTGTGAAACTCGAATGATGCAAAAGTTGTATGGGCATAGGTATGTGTACAGCAAATACACACACATATATTCAGAAAATATGACCAATATTTGATAACTTCATAAAATTATAGAAAGCTTGGAAAGTAATTGATCGTCAGATGAGTAAAGAGACTTTATATCGTAGCCTTAACAGCCATAATAAAAATAATTAACACGCCTTCTCCTATCCCTTCCTCTAAAATATTGGGTAAAATCTTGTTTATTTCCTACATTTTAAAGTTAGTATTCATTTAATAATTATATTTTTTTTAAATACCTCAGACCTACTATTAAATTATCAATGCCCATGTTATTACTTTTTTTTTTCATTTTAACTTGCTTTTACAGTATTACACTCTTACAATAATATATTTTTTCTTAGACATTAACAAAAAGAAAAAAAATTACCAATTTGATCCCAAAAAATAAAATTAGAAACAAAAAGAAAATATATTATTAATGTTAATTTTTTATGCCTAAAAAAATTGGTACATTTAATTTTTTTAATAATGTTATCTTTTGGACATATATGAGCTTCTGCAAAAAATTGATATATATTCTTTTTATTTTTATTATATTTTTGGGGTTAAATTGATAATTTATTTTTTCCTTTTTTATTAATATCCTATAAAAATTATTGTAAGAGGATAATATTATAAAAGCAAGTGAAAATGAATAAAAATTAGTCAAGGGTGTCAATATTTAACAATAGAAATGTTTTGAGGTACTTTTTAAAATAAAATGATCACTAATATTAAAATATGAGGACTAAACGAACTTTTACCCATAAAATGTCTAATTTGATCAATAAATAAAGAAAATTTGTTAGACTAAGAAAAAGACAATGACATCCAGTATTTTCGCTAAAATGGTTATAGAGACCTCCCTATTTTTATAAAAGATCATACAAAACTTATTTTGAAACAAACTTTGGTTATCGAGTAATAATATCTTACTTATTTTAATAAATTGTTAATATATTATTCAAGTATATTTTAAAATAAAAATACCTCCACTTTAAAATAATCAGAAAAGGAAAACGTCATTCTCCCAATCTATATTAAAAAGGGTTTATCAATAACATCGTCATCCAACTATAATCCTCGTCTTATTGGCTTTGCTTATACGCATGCCCTTACGACACTCAAATTTCAAATATCGATTATAAATTTGAGATCAAACTTCTTGCCACGAAAAAAAAAAAAATTGATATTCAAACTAAACTTTTTGCCAGAAAAAGAAAACATCATCCAAAGCATTTACTATTATTTTTTTACGTATAAAAGGATTAAGTAAATGGTTTAATAATTCACTTATCACTAATTAGTTTTGAAAAGGGATCACAATCTCCCCTTTACAGCTTAATAGTTAGGCAAGCTGAACGTATGCTTGCAAGTTATGCAGCAAGTGCCTAACTTCCTCACATCAATTTCTTTGCAAATCGGAGCAGTGGAATCTTGGTTCATCATCATCATTTCAATCTCAATTGCTTCCCTTTTAAAAGCTTTCATCAATCTTCTATTTCCCAACAAAATGAAAAATAAACTTCCTCCAGACCCTTATACATTTCTGGTACTTGTTGTTTGCGAAAAATCATTTTTTTTTAATTTTTATAAAAACTTTTAAGGCCGATCTCATACAATAAATATGAATTCGTAATTTAGAAAATCATACCTTGATAATCCGATTTTGCTTTTTTGCTGGATTAATTTAGGCTTTCAGATCACGATCTGTCACTACCATTTCTATTAGATCACGATATGTCACCACCAATCTAGTTAGATCACGATCTGTCACTATAATCTTTCAGGTTATAACTCAGGTTTCATCTGCATTTGATATATTGGCGTCTTTATCATCACTAGAAGCAACTAATAAGAGAAAACATTCCTCTCAATATTAGAGAGAAATTTTTTTTTTTTTATCTAATCTGTATAATGTTGCCTCTCTCTTTCTTTTAGAGAAAATAAGCTCTTTTATGTCTCTATTTGATGGAAATCTAGGCTCCATTTTTATATATTTTTTAATTCTATTAAATTACATTTGATTTAAATTAAAAAAATAAAACAAAAAATGGCGTTATTTGTTCTAGTGTTATAGGAATCCACCTTATAAAATAACACAATGCCCTTTACATACAAGCATATTAAATGGAGTCTCCCACTAAATAATATAATTAGATTTTTATACTTAAATAGTTAGTTATCTTGCTTATTAATCCAGTAGCGCCCAATCAATTAAATGAGCTAACCGGGAGATTGTATGGGTACATACAATAGTGGCTACAATAATTAGACTAGCCAATTATTTAATTCTAAATCTACTTCATTAAAATATTGGAATTGACCTCCATAATTGTATGCTATCTAAAATAGTGTTTTCGAATAATAATTCGATCCATACCACATTGATTTTTTTATTGCATAATCCTTTGTACTATATCGTTAATTAAATCGATATTTCAACTGTCCAATCAATTTAATTACATCTTGTTCCTTGATACTTATTGGTTTTCTCTAATGATCATTTTTAACGTACTAAATATGTTGACACATTCTGGCCAAAGAATTTTATGATCAAGTGTCGAAACCATTAAGAGACGTGTTGTACAAATTCTATATTGTTAATCTATAATTTCAATACTCATAATTGCTCCCACCAAGATACCGAGTAATCTTGACTACAAGTGTATGTCGTGCCCACTGATAACTCAAATGGAATAACAATTACAATCATGAAATCATAACTAACTCAAGATTAGGATTACAGTAAAATCAATACTTATGAGATTTAATAAGACTGACAATTATTTCAAAGTTAATTAAATCTCATATGTGATATTGTTCAATGCAATCATACTACATCAATAAATTCATACATGATTATGATAAATCATTCAATGAATTTATTACATTTTAAACATAAATAGAGTATCCAACTTTATTTATCAACTGCGAACTTAATTTATTTAATCATAAGATAACTTATATTTATATCTTCTATGAATCCATATGATGATCACATAAATACATATAATATGATTAAATGAAATTTATTAAAAATATTTATGTAATTGAAAATATCTCAAATATTTTATTAATCAGAAAATAAATTAATTAATATGCTTTAAAGAGCACATAATCCCAACACTTGTTACTCTCCCATGGCTTCTAAAGGCTCTCTCAAATGTAAAACAAATCCTGATAGAACTTCATTCCAACTTTGGCCCCATGGTCACGGTAGCGGCTCGACCTCTAGTCAACTTAGAGGGTTGCCTAGGGCCCCGCTTTACATGAATGCCCCACGAAATGATTATTTTGTATATAAAAGGAGAAAGTGAATTTAAAAATCATTATTATTCATTTAATTTATTATTATTTTGTAATTATCTTTTCCTAAATAAACTATCAAATTCCTATAAAGTTTATTTAATGTAGTACTTGGTAGTTTTAATTTCTACAAAACCGATAAATTAATAGTTTCAATCCTATAAATTCTCTATTTCATTGCTATAATTAATATGTTATATTTCAAAAGTTTTATATTTATTTTAAACCTCTATAAAAGCCCCACATTTTATTACTTATCCATTAAATTTTTCCTCCAACAATCAAGACATGATATGTTCTTGGTGTTTGAGAGAAAGAAAGAGAGAGAGGGAAAAAAATCCTGCTTCCTCTACTTTCCACTCAAGAAGAAAAAGACAAAATCTAATAGTTCTCTCTATACTCTATGACTATTGGTCATTACTCAAATCCTCAAACAATTAATATAAATATAAGTTAATTTATGATTTCATCTCAAATTTCAGATTTTATCTTTTTATTATTCTCTTAATTAGTTGTGTTATTTACTTGTTCTTACTTCTTTTTAAAATATTCTTTTATTCATCTACTCTTTTTTGTGTGCTTGTTTGATCTATTTTAAAATAAAACTATATCGAAAAACTTTAGAGAATAGAAGAATAGAAAAATTAGTTTAATTTAGAAAAAGAGTAGTAAAAAAAAAGAATAATTTGAGTTAAAAAAATAAGTGGAAATGTTATAATTGAATTAAAATTTCATTGATTAGCAACAGTAGAATATAATTTTATTCAATAATTCTACATTTTTGAGTGTTTAAAAAATTGATTTTCAATAAATAATATATATTAATATTAAATTTTAAGAAGAATTAATTAAAACCATTTGCCTAACCCTCCAAATATGGTTGAGCGGGACCCTGCATGGTCACTTTCTCTATATCCTCTCGCCCCGCCATCTTCATAGCCGATCGCTCACTTCAACACAAGGCCTTCACAAAGATTGTTTTTTCGTAAAAAGTGGAACGAATTCTTCCAGTCGCTTAAAGACCAAGAAAACTGATTGGTTCCATTGGCACAAACAAGAAAGAAAATTAAGGAAGAGAGGTTGATACAGAAAACTAATCATCAAGAGGCGGATGAGGATGGGGAGTACGTGTTATCTTATGTCGATACTTTGTTAGATTTGCAACTTCCAGATGAGACAAAAAAAAAAAAAGCTTAATGAAGATGAAATTTTCAGTCTGTGCTCCGAATTTTTTTAACGCCGGCACAGACACCACGTCTTCTGCACTGCAGTGGATCCATGGCTAGTCTGGTGAAATACCCACATATTCAAGAGAAGCTTTATACGGAATAAATCAAAGGAGTTGTTGATGAAAACGGAGAGGAAGAAAAGGTGAGAGAAGAAGAGTTGAAGAAGATGCCTTATCTGAAAGCATAGTCTTGGAAGGGCTAAGGAGGCATCTTCCGGCGCATTTTGTGGTGCCAAATGCCGTGACAGAAGATTTCGTGCTAGCTTGTGTTGGAAAAATATACTCTTTAAAAGCATATGTGTTTATTTAAGTGTAATAAACAATTTTCTGATTAATAAAATAAATGAGATATTTTATTCAAATATCTTAATTGCATTAATATTTGTATTAAAGTCCATTTAATTATATTATATGTATTTATGTAATCACCATGTGGATTCATAGAAGACATAAATACAAGTTATCTTATGATTAAATAAATTTAGTTCGCAGTTGATAAATAAAGTTGGGCACTTTATTTAGGTATAGACTATAATAAATTCATTGAATGATTTGTCTTAATCATGTATGAATTTATTGATGTAGTACGACTACATTGAACAGGATCACATATGAGATTTAATTAACTTTGTAATAACTGTCAAACTTATTAAATCTCATAGGCGTTGATTTTACTGTAATCTTAATCTTGAGTTAATTATGATTTCATGATTGTAATTGTTATTCCATTTGGTTACCAATGGGCACGACTCATCATTGTGGTCAAGATTACCCGGTATCTTGGTGGGAGCAATTATGAATATTGGAGTTATGGATTAACAATATAAAATTTATACAACACATCTCTTGATGGGTTTTCGGCACTTGATCATAAAATTCTCTGGTCAGAGTGTGTCAACATATTTAGTATGTTGAAAATGATCATTAGAGAAAACCAGTAAGGATCAAGGAATAAGATGTTATTAAATTGATTGGACAGTTGAGATATCAATTTAATTAACGATGTGGTACAAAGGATTGTGCAGTAAAGAAATCAATGTGGCTTGGGTCGAATTATTATTCGAGCATACAATTATGGAAGTCAGTTACAATCTTTTAGTGGAGTAAATTTGGAATTAAATAATTGGGCTAGTTTAATTACAGGCCTAATTATTGTAGCCACTATTGTATGTTCCCAAATGATCCCCGGGTTAGCTCATTTAATTGACTGCACCACTACTGGACTAATAAGTAAGATAACTAGCTATTTTGGTCAAAAGCCTAAATATATCATTTAGTGGGAGGCTCTATTTAATTAGCTTATGTACAAGGGGTCTTATGTTATTTTACATGGTGGGCCCCCTACAAAATGAAAAGTAACGTGAGTTTTATTTAGGGCATTATTTAGAGGCTATGGTTTTCACTAAATGGAGATATATAAGGCTTATTTTCTCTATAAAAAAAAAAAGCTACTTTATACAGATCAGAGAATAAAATTTTTCTCTCTATTATTAAGAGAAAAATTTTCTCGTGCTAGTTGCTTTGTTAGTTATAAAGGCGTCCACACGTCAAGTGCAAATCGAACCTGAGTCATAACCTGGAAGATCATTGGTGACAGTTCGTGATCTAACAAGCGTGGTGGTGACGGATCGTGATCTAACAGGAGTGGTGGTGGCGGATCGTGATCTAGGAGCCTAAATCACTTCAGCGAAAAAAGCCAACTCGAATTTTTAAGGTACGATTTCTAAAATACAAATTCTTATATATTATATGAGAACGATCTTCAAAAGTTTTTAAAAATTTAAAAACTTAATTTTTCACCAACAGCTTAATGGCTACGTGATACCGAGAAATGCAACTGTCAATTTCATGATAGCTGAGATGGGTCGGGATCCGAGAGTCTGGCAGGATCCGATGGTGTTCAACCCCGAGAGGTTTCTGGGTGGCGGAAATGGAAGAGAGTTTGAAGATTTTGATATAACAGGGAGCAGGGAAATTAAGATGATGCCATGTGGTGCTGGGAGGAGGATTTGTCCGGGACTCGGTTTGGCTATGCTTCATTTGGAGTATTTTGTGGCTAATTTGGCTTGGTGTGTTTGAGTGGGAAGCTGTGGATGGAGATGAAGTTGACTTATCAGAGCAGCAAGAGTTCTCAACGGTGATGAAGAATCCATTGCAGCAGGCTCATGTCTCTCCAAGAATTTGATAAAATGTTTGCCGAAACCAACG
The DNA here is from genome assembly GCA_018350135.1 of Citrus trifoliata. Classification (NCBI taxonomy): domain Eukaryota; kingdom Viridiplantae; phylum Streptophyta; class Magnoliopsida; order Sapindales; family Rutaceae; genus Citrus; species Citrus trifoliata. Next base: position 7,911,811 of record CM031387.1, read on the forward strand.
TGCTAGTTTGCGCGGGAGATGATTACTCGAATGCTGTTATTGGGCTTGGCCGACATGTTACATGCACACGACTCCGCAAAAAGGGTCCATTTTGCTGCATGTTTGGCTTGCGGTGGGAAAATTAGAGCACATCCCACAAAACGAAAGATAAGAGTGGAGAAACTCTTGTAAATTGTAATATCTGTTTCTTTGTAAATTTCTTAGTTGGTCATGAAAGTATACAATTGTGAGTTTGTCCCTGTAGGCCTATTAAGACTGAACCCGCATAAACGTTTTGTGTTAATTTCTCTGATTTATAATTTGCGTGTGCTCTTAAACTGTTCATTGTACGTGTGATCATCTCCATCAATTTGAAATTCTTTGTGTTTCTTTGTTTACTCACACTTGAATTAAGCTAGAGTTGTCTTTGACAATTTATTTGGTCCCTATCCTGATGTAGCTGCATTCAGCAAGATTAATTAAGAAGTTTGGAAAAATAAGGTCATGAGAGGATTTTTTTTTTTTTTTTTGTCTTGCGAAATAAATAAAACACGTGTTTTAACTTTTCAAAGTACAAAAGCCGACTGCTAATTAGTCTTGAGGTTTAATGGTGAGTAGTGTTGTCAACAGTATTAAAGGTAGCAATAGAAATTTGAATCTACATGAACTCAATATTTTTAGACATTAATAAGAGTAGATATATCTCAAATGTATGAGATAAACGTCTCACCTTATATTCGCATTAATTTTTAAGGTATTTTCAGTTGAATGATTTTAGACTATGTCGCTAGATTGTGGCAACTTAGAATTTTCTTTTTTAAAATAATAGCCAATCCAAATTAATTTATAAGAACAATTTTCTATTAGACCTTTACTTTACTTCAGGTGCTTACTTGTGTGCATAGGGCTTCTATACATGGAGACTGGAGTCCGAAGTTTTCCAAAGATAGTGGACTATTCGGCCATTGGATTTGATTGGATGAATTGTTTTTTCAATTTTTTTTTTAACTTTGATCGGCTAAAATTAGTTACGGACCTGTCTATGGTACAGATTCTGTAACAACATCTTAGTGGTGGGGCACAAGGTTCATTTTCTCCTCCTCCTCCTCCTCCTCCTCCTCCTCCTCTTCTTCTTCTTCTTCTCTTTTTTTTTTTTTTTTTTGTTTTTTCCTGAAACAATTTTCCCTCTTCTCTCTTATATATTTAGAGTATTTTGATTTTTATTAAATGGGTGGCGTAACCTTTAATTATGGGACAAATGGGCCTGCCTGATGTGGTGTAAGTGTAAAATTTTAATTAAAAATCCAAAATTATCCTGCATCACCACCGACCCCTATTATTATTATTAGAATTAGTCAACCATCGCCAATGCATAGTTTATTAATCTCTGGACTTCCGGGCATTGATCATTATGTATCATCTCACGAATCCCCTTCGTGAGTTTTACAAAACTTATTCTTTTAGTGCTTCTCATAATATAATATTTTGGAAAGCCAGCTAAGAAATAATGCACTAAGATTTGCATTGTTGCTCCAATAACCCTATTTTATTCTTTATTATTATTTATTGGATCCTGTTAGATTAGATGATGATGTAACTTATATCAAACTTCAAAGTTATTATAAGAAATTCAAAAATAATCTGATTGATTCTATTTATTGAATCATAGGCTACAATTTGAATTTCGGAGTTGACTTAATTTTTATGATAATGTAACTTAACAACACTCCCCTTCGTCTTCGCCATTTTCTTCCCTCTCTCAACAGTACCACTGCCGACGACAACACGGTCATCGCCCAAGTTATTATTTCATGATCTCTCTTTCACTCACGCACTCATACATAGTTCCCCATGTACTATGAAAGAAAGACACATAAAACATTAGATTATCATTTTCCACTTGTGCAAATTGACATCACTGACCAAATGAATATGCTAACTCAGCAGGCTTTCTTCCAAAACAAAATCAAAGCAGAATTTTTATTCATAAAAGCTTCAGCCCTTTTTCGTTTAATGTATATAATATAAACAAAGGTACTCTATTCTCAAAACATCGAGTCAATTAAAAACTAACAACTTTTTCCCCCCTAGTGAATCAGTTGTTATCCCTCCAGTGACATTTTGTTCATTCATTTGGAAGAGCAGATAAGCAAGATCATAAAAGAAACACAAAACCCACAAAAATAGAAGCTTTTCAAGCATTAATACAGAACAATGAAAAATCTACCAAAAATAATAAGGAGAGTGTAAACAGAGGAAGAAGAGATGCAGGGAATTGCCCTGAAGAGAAGGGGGATATTTGGGTAACCAGAGCAAGAAGCTTAAAAGAAAAGGGCAGCTTTTTGTTTCTAAGTAAAGTCGCGATATTTTGGCTGCCACATAAATTTATTATTCCCACATGCTGCCATAGCTTTTTGCTTTATTTATATTTTCTTAGTGAGGCAGAAATTTTTTATTAATTTTTTTGTCTTGAAATGCGTGTGATAATGGGGGCAGAAACGGCAGCACAAGATGCCTTCTCTCCCAATTCTAGCCACTAAGCATTTTCCATTGTTAATTATGGTGCAAATAGGCCAGCCGCCATTTATTATTGTGTATAGGAAAACAACACTGATGTTTGTCCCGAGTCAAATCCCGAAAGAACTCTAAAATGATATTATTTCATCTGTTATTTTTAGTTTTTGTTTTTATTTTCGGTAAAACGACGCTGTTTTTGAAAAGGCAAAATTCTCACGCTTAAGGCAAAAGCAATGTCAGAACCCATCTGCTTTCTCTTTCTCTTCATTTCATCACACTAGAATTTTGAGTACAATTCTTACACAATTTACTTCTCCCAAGCTCAATTGCCGACACAAACAAATTACTTGCTTATCTTCAAAAAATTTGTTGTAATCAACAACTTGCTTCTGTTGTTGTGGCTGTTGTCATTGTTGTAGTGGTCTTGAGCCCGCAGATTTAGAAGAAGCAAGTCCAATGGATAGCTTTTAAGTCGAGATTTTCTTGATAATGGGTGTTGCTATGCATTATTTCTTCATTATTATCAATAGTGTAGTTGTTGAAATTATTATAGGTTATGAATTTAGTTGAGAGGGCGGTGAGTTTGAGAGTTAAGGCATGGTTAAGTAACTTCTGCTTGATGTGTGTATTCTAATAATTCTTTATTTTATAATTTGTGCTTCCTAGAAATCTTCCAGCTATCAACGATCACTTGCACATTACACAAATTCAAAACACCCCCACCCAAAAAAAGTTTTTTTAAGATCTAATAATTAAAATTAACCCACCCCTAAACAAATAAAAATTTTAAAAAGAAAAAAGAGAGAAGAAGCTTAATTAATTACTTGTTTCCTAGCAAACTATGAAGCTTGATAATGAGTTCATCTTCTTCATCGGTAAAATTCTCACGCTTAAGATCAGGGCGTAGATAATTTATTCATCTCATCTAAGGGTTCTGCAGTCGGGTTAAGAGAACAAAGAGGAAGAAGAAAGGGTTCTGCAGTTGGGTTAAATGAAGAGGAAGAAGAAGCTGATGTGTCCTAACCAAAATGACTTCGTAGGTAAGAGTATGAAGAGGAAGAAGCAAGGTTCTGTAGTTGGGTTAAATAAAGAGGAAGAAGAAGCTGATGTGTCCTACCAAAACGACTTCGTGGTTAAGAGAACGAAGAGGAAGAAGTAATGGTTCTGCAGTTGGGTTAAATGAAGAGGAAGAAGAAGCTGATGTGTCCTAACCAAAACGACTTCGTTTAACAACAAATCAGAACAAAAAAACAATAAGAGCTGAAACGACGACCTTTGCAGTCGTTTCGAGGTTTGACTCGGGGTAAACATCATTTTCCATAGGAAAACATCACTGATGTTTGTCGGAGTCAAACCCCGAAACAGGCAGCAGAGGTCGTCGTTTCGGCTGTTTTTTTTTTTGTTTTGATTCGTTTTGAAACGACACCATTTCTGCTTCTATTTTCTTTTCCTTTGTTCTAATTTCTTATTTCTCTTTGTTTAACTTAACCCAGTTGCAGACCCCTCGTTTCTTCTTCTCGTTCTCTTCTCTTCATCACACCATTTCTGCTTTTTATTTTTTTCTTTGTTATGATTTACTGTGAACGAAGAGAAGAGAAAAAATAATATATCTGAACTGAAAAATGGTGCCCCTGGTTTCTTCAGTTTAAAGCATAGTGTGGATTGATGTATATAAATTATTAAACTTATGCATGCTTCTGGGTTGTATTTATATGAATCATATCTCACATCATGATTATTTCATTGCCATTAATTTCTTCATTCGAACTTGGAGATTGTCCTCGAAAATTTGTGCTAAATTGTGCTCATATGTTTTTATGTCTTGATCCATTTCAACAACAAAGAGACTTTGCAACTATATATGTTGTTGTGTAGGAAAGTATAAAGTTATGTGTTTGACCTGAGAATGGAGAGGAGGCAAACAAAGAAGCAGCTGGGTTTTGAAGGATTTACAAACGAATGTGGTTGTCGGTCGATAAAGAGAACGAAGAGGAAGAAGCAAGGAGTCTGCAGCTGGGTTAAACGAAGAGAAAGAAGAAATCAAAAAGAAGAAAAAAAAATAGGAGCAGAAACAGTATCGTTTCAAAATGAATCAAAACAAAAAAAAAATTAATAGCCAAAAACGACGACCTATATTACCGTTTCAGGGTTTGACCGGGACAAATATCAGCACTGTTGTGCATATATACAAGTCTTCCTTCACATATACAAAAAAATTCCACGACTCAAGTCAACGAATTGCCTGTTCATAGCTTTTTCATTACTGGTCATTCATCACACCAAGTATCATTCCATTTCTCTGTGGAAGTTGCGAATTGCAGCAAATGGAAACCTGGTTCATCATCCTCATCTCAATCTTCATTGCTGCCCTCCTCAAAGCTTTCATCATCAACCTTCTCTTCACGAGCAAAAATAATAAGCTTCCCCCAGGCCCCTTTACTTTCCCCGTTATTGGCACTCTCCCGTGGCTTGTGAAATCTCCCTTAGAGGTAGAACAAATCCTCAGAAAGCTTCATGCCAAGTTTGGCCCCATCGTCACTATCCCTTCCGGCCATTGCCCCGCTATCTTCATCGCCGATCGGGCACTTGCCCACAAGGCCTTAGTCCAGAACGGCGCTGTCTTTGCCGACCGACCGCCAGCTCTCCCAGTCCTCAAAACCATTACCAAAGACCAGCGGAACATCTCTACAGGTTTTTACGGCCCCACGTGGCGGCTCTTCCGCCGGAATCTCACTTCAGAAATCCTCCACCCTTCGCGTGCGGGAACCTACAAGCGCGCCCGCAAATGGGTTCTGGAAGTTCTCTTGGACCGCCTCAAGTCAGAGTCCAGGAGCGGCGGCGGTGATGATCATCCGATTCCGGTTAGCGTTAATGATCATCTTCAGTATGCTATGTTCTGCTTGTTAGTGCTCATGTGTTTCGGCGACAAGCTCGACCACGACCAAATCAAATTAATTGAGAATGTTCAGCGTCGTAGGTTGCAGGCTTTCGCCAGATTCAGATTATTAGACTTCTGTCCAACGTTAACAAAAATTTTCTTCGTAAGAAGTGGGAGGAATTATTTCGGTCCCTTAAAGATCAAGAGAACACACTGTTTCCTTTGATAAGAGCAAGAAAGAAGGCCAGGGAAGAGTTGTTATCAAAGAAAGCTAATCATCAACAGCATGCCGATGAGGAGGAGTATGTGCTGTCTTATGTCGATACCCTGTTCGATTTGCGGCTTCCGGATCATGAGAACAGGAAGCTTAATGAAGAGGAGATATATACTTTGTGCTCTGAATTTCTTACCGCCGGCACTGACACCACGTCGGCTGCACTGCAGTGGATCATGGCCAATATGGTTAAATACCCACGTGTTCAAGAGAAGCTTTACATGGAGATCAAAGGAGTCATTGGAAACGGAGAGAAGAAGATGAGGTGAATGAAGAGAAGCTGCAGAACATCCCTTATCTAAAAGCGGTTGTTTTGGAGGGATTGAGAAGGCATCCTCCTGGGCATTTCCTGTTGCCGCACGCCGTGACAGAAAACTTCACCCTGGACGGATATTTGATACCCAAAAATGCAACCATCAACTTCATGGTAGCCGAAATGGGATTGGACCCGAAGGTCTGGGAGGATCCGATGGCTTTCCAGCCTGAGAGATTTTTGAGTGATGAGAATGGACGGGTTGAAGATTTCGATATAACGGGGAGTAAGGAAATTAAGATGATGCCATTTGGTGCTGGGAGGAGGATTTGTCCGGGGCTCGGTTTCTCTATGCTTCATTTGGAGTATTTTGTGGCCAATTTGGTTTGGTGTTTTAAGTGGAAGGCTGTGGATGGAGATGAAATTGATTTTTCAGAGAAGCAAGAGTTATCTACCATGATGAAAAATCCATTACGGGCTCGTATTTCTCCAAGAATTAGATGCAAGAAAGTTGATGTTCTGTAAATTGTTGTTGATGTCTATTCTAAATTATTAATTGTACTTGCTTTCTGCAACATAACTCGACTGAATATGAATGTGGTCATTCAAAATTTATTCGAGTAATAATAATAAAGGGCATAAATTAAGTTTAATCAGTCCAGCCCAGATTTCGATAGGGATAGAAACGGAAATATAAAATTATAAGAAAGCTAAGGGTAAAATTGGAACAAAAATCATCAACATAATACCGAGAACGAAATCCGAATCCACAACAAATACAGAATTCAAATTTTGAAAATCTTTTGCCGCAGAGAGTGAGAGGGGGAGAGGGATAGAGAGAGATGGCAACGACGTCGTCAAAGAACAACATGAAGGGTTTCTACAGGCAGAAGAAGAAAGCCGGAGGAATCACGAAGAAGACTTCAAACAAGAAGACGCCTAAAATCTCGGCCACTTTCGGCTCCGATGTAACCCAACCGACGGCCCTGATTTCTCACGGCTCCCTCGATCTTAAAGGTCCTTTTTCTTGGGGAAAAAAATTCCGCTCTCTTTATTTATTCTTTGAAAATTTTAAGTAAGGGTTTTAATTTGATTTTTGGGGCGTATTCGTTGTTGATTGCTGGTAAAGCTCGGGGCTTTTATGTTTTAGGGTTTTTTAAAGAATCTGTGTTTGTAAGTGCTTGTGATGTCAGCAAAAGCACTTTCAAATTGTTGGAAGTGCTTTTGTACTAAATTGGTAATGTTTGGTTGAAGTGCTTTTTTAAGATAAGTAACTATTGGAGCAGTACTTGATGTTTGTTTTTCACGAAAACAGTAGCTTAATAGCTTACAAATTACTTGTGTTTTCAATCCCATTGCCATTGGATTGAGTACTCTATTGACTATTAATGAAAACTATCTAATCCTCAACTAGTGATTTTTAATGATTAAAACACACTTATAATTGCATTTTGTGTGTTGGAGTCAGATCAGAAATCATTTCTTTCAGACTTGTCATGTTATGAATTAGAAGTTCTTGTTAGTTTTCTTTGCTTCATGTCGAATGGTGGAGAGGCAATTCGGCTGCTGCCCTGTAACGTGGCTTAAAGTGACTTCAGGAAACAAAATCAGAACTCTAAATTCATATATGTGACATGTAATCAATGTTATGGAGTAGATAACATGATTACATGACTAAAGAGTTTTGGCGCTTTGCATCTTTAATGAAATTTGGTGGTTTGCTTCATAATTTTCCTGTATTTCTTACATTCTTGTCATTTGAATGCTGCAGGAGATTATGATGACAATGAGGAAGTCTTCAGGCAGTTTGATATGAACATGGCATATGGACCATGCATAGGGATGAGCAGACTGGCTCGATGGGAGCGTGCCAATCGTCTAGGCCTGAACCCTCCCAAAGAAATTGAGGTACTTTTGAAAACCAGAAAGGTTCAAGCTGAGTGCTTGTGGGAAGACCGTGTTTAGAAAGTGTGTTCTGTAACTCAGAAACCTCATGTATGCTGGTTTTACTTTCGGATGAATGTGCAGCCTCTGGCTGGCTGCAGCTTAGCTGCTGTTTTGTATGCTCTGATAAAAGTTGGAAGCCTTTGCTAATTTGAATCGAGAGTAGCTTTTGGTTGATGGCTACGTTGGCTATGGGATTGTTATTTTGAATCACCTCTTGTATAAAATTGATCATACCGTATCAGTAAAAAATGCTTTGATCTATAACCATTACAATCTCCATTTTGACGAACATTACAAAAAAATGTTTACACACTACCACTGTAATCCCTTATGATCATTGACGTGCGAAATCAAAAATATAAAAAAAAATTACAAATGCGTTATAAATGTAAAAAATAAAATAAAATTACAAGACCATCTAATCTACATAACAGACTTTTGAAATGTTTCTATGGTTGCTTCTATTCTCTTTTCTTTGTGGTTTTAGATTTCACATCATCAGGCATAAAATATGACCAATACAGTGGCAAGATCGTGCACGCTGCTTGAATTATAAGAGCAAGGGGAAGCCCAGAAAAATCATCTCCTGTAACTCCAGTGTAAGAAGCAAGTGCAACACCAAGATATCCGCTTACTATGAATGCAAGGGCTACAGCAGACATGACAAATGCCATTATGGACCCTTCACATCCTGGCGGGCAGACCTGTGCAATGTAAACACTGAAGGGAAGAATCTTAAAAAAGAACATAACCTCCAACAGGCTGGAGAATATCACGACATATAATGAGTCTGGAACCCCCATCTCTCGATAAACCCCTTTCACAAATAAGACGTCCGAAATCATGAAGACTGCCATCATTGCTTGAATGGCTGAAATGAGTTTTCTGGGAGAGACCGACTTTAAGCCACTATTGTAGATGACACCCCACAAAAGCATTGCTGCCTGGCCAAATACCTTGGAAATCCCTAGTACTGATGATCGGATTTTCAAGTTTTGTGTCTGATAAAAGAACATGGTTCCTGTCAGAACTGGTATAATGGAATAAGATGCTGCAAACCAAGCAACTGAGTACATGATCTCAGGTTTTCGCAATGCAGCTGAGAGTTCTGAAAGCTGTGCTCCAATCCCAACATTTGATTGACTTTTGGGAAGCTTAAGAGCGCTTTCACGAACAGTAATAGTTATAAAGAATTGGAGCACAACGAGAAGCCCAAAAAACAGGAACATAGACGGGGGAGAGAATCTATCGATGGCAAAACCAACCAATAGGTTCCCTAGGACTCCACCCATGGAGGAAGCCATCCAAACAAATGACTGGAGTTCACCTGAAGATGATTGAGCTTTCTTAGATGAGGTCATGGGTTGCTTGGCCGTCTCTGCGACAAGGGCATCATTTGCAACTTCTGCTATTGAGGCACCTAGATTACTGAGGAGAAGAAATAGAGACATGGTGAAGATTGAGATGCTTGATTGTGGAAGGATTGCTATAGCTAACCATGATACTGCCTGTAAGAAAGCTGCAACAATAGATAAAAAATAGTAATTTAGAGACGGTATAAAATTGAAACACTTTGGAAAAAGTACAACAAAAGATGAAACAGCTTGATCAAATTAGAGGAGATCTTTGATGTACAGATCGTAACAGTGTACTTTTAATTTTTTTTTGCAAGATATCACCAGTTTAAAATAAAAACGCCTCATTTCTTGCTTTTTAACCAATAGCTACCAGAACTATCATAGAAGCATGACCATTTCCCCTACCGCAAATTTAAGTCAGCTTGCGAAGTTACTGCCTCCACAGTTTGAAAATAGATATTGAAATTGACAGCAAAATATATTGCTGCTTCTATTCCCAGAAACATGAAAAGTCACCATCCTACCTCCTATGTCCTGGAAGCTTTCATTATCATAATACTTTAAAAAAAAAAAAATCACTCTCTTGATGCTTAACCAGCAAAACTACTGTTCTTGGAAAGAATTTCTAATAAACTACTTACCGTTTCTAGGGGTCAAACAGAAGTCCGATGAAAATGAATGGTTAATAAACTATTTACCATTTCCTGGGGTCAAACAGAAGTCCCAAGAAGTCAATTTCAAGAAACGCCAAAAGGAGACCATGTGAGAGTTTCCGAGTAGTATATTTAAAAATATATAATACTATCAAGTTAAGAATTCATTCAATGTTTCCACAGAAAGTTTAAGTTGGCTTCTCATTAGAAAACTAGAAATGGTACAAAGAGAAAAGTGCACCTGCGCGCACACACACACACCCCCACAAAGTATTCCACTTTCAAGTTCAAGTGAGGACCATAAGCCTTGCTTCACTGAAAATACTATTTAAAGCAAAGCCAATCTTTTCTTACATGACTGTATTATTCCTCTTAATGACTGGAAAAAGAAAAATTTAACTCTCCATAAGCATAAAAACAAAAGAGGGTAACCTATAGAGAGCTAAATCTCTTTGCCTTTTGCTTTAGGTCCCAGATTCTGAAAAGTGAAAATAATAATAATTGAAAGGCAAGCAGACAGGACCGACCTTGAAGGCATTTTTGGATCAATTTATTCTCTTGTCATTTCTTTTTCTTTCTTTATTTTTATTTTATAGAAGGGGAAAAAAAGAAGAGCGCAAAAGAAAATGATTCCGAATACAGAAATTGGTAATACTAATTTACAATTACACACTATACAAATAACACTATCTTGCTAAAACTTCTCTCACCAAATATAAGTAATAAAAAGGAAACACTTTGCAAAAATCTCAAATTGCAAAAGCACACTTAATCATTTAATCATATTCCAATCTAGAGTTATTATCCTCTCCAGTCTTCCCTCCGCACAGACCAGCAATTCTCTGTACAAGAAATTGCTATAAGACAAAACATTTGTTCAAACTCTATTTACAAAGAGTTGCATAATCAATATATTTGGGATTTCTCAATTTATTTACTTATTAATTTTGTCCTTTTAGCAACTCTATGTTGAAACCGTCGATAAATGAATACAAATTATTTGTATTCTAATATATTATTTAGTTTTAATAAGAGAAGAACTCCAGAAACTTCATGTACGGACATAACAATTCACAGCTCGGAGTCGCAACTAAATCCCAGTAACACGAAATTTGAATTTACAAAAACAAAAGATAAGAAGTGAAATTGAAGAAAGAGAGTTTCATTTAAGCTTTTGAGCTTACCGCCAATGGCGATGTAAGGGACGCGGTGCTGTCCGGAGATGTAAACAGCATCAGAAACGACGCCGTAGAGGGGCTTACCGACCATGGGGAGATTAGCGGAGTTTTGCAAGAGCTGAAGAGTTGAGGGGTCCACATTGAGACCGTCTTTCAAGAAAAAGTTAACAGCCATCCATGGGAAGCAACGGAATCCCTGGACCCAGAACCCGAGCCCGAGCAAGCTCCGGATCGGATTTGAGGTCCGATCCGATGATGATGCAACCATTTGTCTATTTTTTTTTTTGTTTTTTTTTTTTATGATTGCAAAGGAGGAGAATGCAAAGTGGGAGGAGGAGATGAGTTGAGTGAGTGAAATTTAATGCAAACTTCGGTGTGCTTTTTATTGCTGAACGTAAGCTTTTGGGTTCAGGCGTTAAAACGACTCGTTTTTATGAGGTGCCTAAGCTTGCCATGCCAGGTGGTTATTTTATTGACACGTGGGTTTCATTTTATTTTATTTTTTATTTTTTTATGTTCTACTTTTTTAAAGATTTACTTTTTGGATCCTGTTAAGTTACGATTATCGTAACGTATACGCACACACAACAACAGTTCTTATAACAGAATTTCACAACTATTATTGTGTGTGTCATACGTTACGTTAGCACCAACTTTATTTTTTTAATAATTCTTCTTTTAACTTTTAAAAATAAAATAATATATAAATTTTTATGAAAAAAATCCTATTTTCGTTTTATAACTATTTGTAGTTACAAGTTAACATTTTTAGACATTTCTATATTTTTTTGATAAATAGTTTTCAATTTTTATTGATTTTTCTTTATCATCTAACGATAATTAAGATGCTATAATCAAACTCTTTACGCATTGATAATTTTTTTAGACATAATAAATGCTCAAATGGTTAAATTGCTAAGAGGAAATAATATAGAAATTTTTTATTTTATAATTATTTGTAAAACTTTTTTTTCGGGGGCAAAATTTGTATTTTAAAAAAATTAAAGTCTCTAATTTCAAAAGTTAGAAACAGCTCTAATAATTTTATTCAAAATAATTATATCAAATTAATTTCCTTTCCGCACTATTAAAACTAATTTGATACGATAATAATGAAAAACATAATTTCAATATACCTATATTTTAGTCGGAGGAAATGGTAGAAAAAGAAAAAAACAAAAAGGGAAAAAAAATATATCAATTTTATTCTTATTATTTGATTTAAGATAAAAAATTTCTTTCTCCCTTTTTTTCTTTCCTCTCACGTCCTCCCTTTGTATTTTTTCAATCTAAACATGCCATTTTTTTTTTCCCTTCTTTCTGAATGAAATGTATTGAGTTGATTCCAAACTTGAGAATCGAGTTGTGTAATAAATGTAAAGGAGTGGGGGGATATTCCTTTACTTAGCATGAAGATCATGGAATATCCTGTTGCCGTTTTACAATAAAATAATTCAAAGGTCTGATCTGGACAGCACAACAATGAGATTTATCACCTCAATTTTCTAACTGGAGAAGAGGATATTGGCAATTGGCTGGATCAAATTCAGTGTGTCAAGCAAGTAGAGGCCATCTTTTCTTTTGGATACAGGACAAATGACTTTGCTGAGAGTGAAAGAGAAGTGGGATGGACAGATGCAATGCAATCATCTGAATCGCCATGTGGGTCGTTTTCTTTAAAAAAGTAAGGTCAGATTCTTCTCCTAACAAGGAGCACATGTCACGGCCCTGCTGATGCATCATATTATGCAGCAAATATGTTATGTGGCACAACAAAGAAGATGCCATGTTACATATATTGCAATCAATTTGTTTGTATCTGGGGAGATTGTTATACTTGAGGAAATCCAAATTCTATAATGCTTTGTGTATTATAATGTAAATTGCACATGATGAGGCTAACTTCATGATGTATAGAAAGCTGGGGAATCAACCAGACGTTTGAATTACAGTTAATACTAGAAAGATTATTTAACAAATACAAATAATGCTGACATAATCATTTTAAAGAAGAGGAGCAGGTAGAAAATTAAATGAACTGGTGGAACTTAGGCAGCTTAGAAAATTCTCCATTACAATAAAGGCTTGCAAATAGGACTGTCCTGGTAAATAACTTGAAACTAGAGTCAACTTGCACTATTCACGAAGAAACTATATTCACTCTTAAGAAGCCCCATTATTCTGCTTCGTTTAATCTGATCTTTGTGATCAAATTGCCCACCGAACCAAATTAGAATGAGATAAGGTAGCAAAAATGGCTACCAGGAAAGCATACAGTCAAAAAATTTCATTTCCTTGCTAATTTGTAAATGAATATTCAAAAGAAAATACAACTAGAAATTACACACAGAAACCTGTAATGCACAGCAATCATAGTAGGTATTTCTCCACAACGGTCCGGCCAAACTTCTCTTCAACATCCTTTGGAGTTTCGATCTGGAAAATGAAAAGTGAAAACAGTCAACATGAAATTCAGAAAACAGAAAGAGAAGGCATACACCCAGCATATCAGCGGATTAGGCTACTTACTGCATTGAGAGCTTTGAAAAGAGCCTTAACAGTGTTATGAGGATTCCTTGAGCCGACAACCTAAAAAGAGTTGAGTTTCCAATGGGTTTATCGATTGTTAAGGAACCTAAGAAACCACCTTAATAACACATACTCAGTTGGGGCAGCCCATTACCTTAGATTTGACATTTTTGAAACCAGCTAAATGCAAAATTGTCTGGACAGTTCTCCCAGCTTTCATACCCGTTGCAGTTGGTGCAGGCCATAAATACACCTATATTAATACCCAATTACAAACAAAGTTTTTTTATTAAAAAAAAAGAGCCAAAAAAAAATGTTGAACTGAAGCTGAAAGATTTCACTCAAGGAGACATGGGAGTTATTCCCCAATAACCTTAGTTTTCTTGTATGATGTTTGTATTGCATGTGCAATCGTATGCTCCTCATGTCGTTCCACGTAGTGAAGATTTTGAAAGCATTTCTCATATGCCTGATTTTGGTTTAAATAAAGTCAGTGGATGACAGGCAGACAAACACATTATGATGGTCCGGCATTAAGGACACTGAACATACTAACACACACATTCCACAAGGGACATAGACGAACTACAATGTCATAATGAATAAGATGGGAATTATCACTTAAGTTCATGCTATGACATGCCCCAAAACAATCAAATACGAGGAAAAAAATAAAATAATAAATAAGGAAACAAAATCCCTCTCACATGGTTGAGAATCGTACATTTTGCAATTCAGGCACGACTTTTGGAGAGTCAGAAGGCAATCAAGAAATGGATAATCTTAAAGTCAGTACAGATAAATGAGAATATAGAAGAGAGTCAAATCGCTTTAGGCATGACTCTGATCAGTACACAATTTATAGACAATTTTGTGATTTTTTCCTGTCCTTGTTTTCAAGAACTTCTCATTCAGTACTTTCCTATTTTAATAAGAGTTTCTTTGTTTCCTAGAGGGGAAGGAAGAGAGAGGATACTAACCAAACCAATCATAGAGAAGTTTGAAATTACACAAAATTAAAAATCTAAAATAGACCCACATCATGAATAAGTTTTTAAAAATCTAAAATAGACCCACATTAATGAATATGTTTTATACAAAATAGCTGATATCAATACCCTAGCCCACATACTTTATACAAAATAGTCCATACAGAAATTAGATGCAACTCACATGAAGAAGAGTCCCCTAAAGAAAATAAAATATTAGCAAATTCTCTACTTCTTTTTCTCATCTTTCCTCATTCTTTCTTCCATGTACGAAGTATAAAAAAATTTATTTTCAAAATCATACTCATTAACAACAAAGGAATAAGAAACTAAAAGCACTAACAAGTTACCTTCTGAAGAGCAATAGGGACTGCTGGGCCTTTGGCTTTTGCAAAACCAACAACACCATGATAGTTCCCACAAGCTAACATGGCAGTGTATTTGACCACTTGCCCACCCTAGAGCATAAAAGACAAAAAAAAAACTCAATAATGATTGTATAGAGATTATATAGAGATTATTCTAAAATCAATGGTTAAAGATCAACTGATAATACCTTTGTAACTTTACATGTTCTGTTCACGTCTATCAATTTAACATCAAACCCCTGCCATTATTTATTAACAAGTTAGTAGACAACATAGAAATGATTGAAAGATGAAAATCATGTGCACAAATACATAAACAAGGACTATAGGTATTTGAAATAAGACAGTGAAGGATTAAAAGTAAAGTACAAGACACACAAGATAATGGAAAAGACAAGGTAGCAGAAATATTGATAACTAGAAATCCACCTAACTCTTCCAGGAAACTATTTCATAAACTGCAACCAAACATAAGTCTTAGATTCCAAGTAGAGAGAACAGCTTCAGTATTAGAACCATTAATCACAATCCATCTATTGCTCAGAACAATGTGCTGGCCTTGAGATTTCAAGGAATTGCATGCCACCCACAAACCATTCAAAAAGTCAACATGCAGGCTGAAGAAGCATTGCAACTACAAAAATATTAAGTTTAAAAATCTGATTGTCTCTCAACGCACCCTCAAAGAAAAGGTTAGTCCAGAAAAACAAAATCCCAAAATTGAGAGAAAATTTTCTTAAAATAATTTTAACATAAGGTTCGTGAATGCATCTTGACCTGCAACTTTTCCAACTGGACATTTTCTCTTTTACAAACATTTTATGGAATAGATCCTACAAGGATTATCTTGTATTTACAGCAAAGCCAAATACGACAATAGATAACTTTATACTATAGAGCACCGTACATTAAGTCTCATCAAGTTTATTGTCATCCGTCAAATAAATGTAAGGACCACAGAAAGATTAAGGTCAAAATGACCATAAATCACAAGTTGCATGCTTCCGGGAGAACATCATAGGTCTCAAACAAGTTCCAGCCGTCCAAAAATATAATTTATAGAAGTTGTCCGAAATGTTCATCCTAAAGAAGGTGTATTACAACTCCAAATGGAGAAAAGAGGACTCCCATACCATAAACCATTTAATAAAACAAAAAGGTTGCATGACTAATCCGACATTGTCTTGTTATTATTTTCCACTATCAGCAGATTACAATTTATGATTAGTACTATTGATGTCGTCTTTTAAAAGGAACTTTATGCTGATTGGTCATGAATTATTTAAATATTTCTTAGTCATCATTCAATACCACATTGATAATGAAACCTTGCAAAATTCGATGAATGAAACACATCAACTAAATTTCCAAACTTCATGAATACTTTCTGTTCAATGCAACAACTTGTTGGAAGTAAAGGACAAAAGAAGGAAAACAGAAGAAAAGATACAAATAGAAGTGTAGTTCAAGGGGTGCAGATTAGATAGTTATTTTTCATAAAGAAATAAAGGAAGCATTCATTTATCCTTGAATTAATATATTAAAGGATAATCTTGGCCCTAAGTTATATACAATATTGTTTGCTAACAAAAGAAATCAAGGAGAATGATGCTGGAACTTACTTTTCTATAAAGAGGCCTTCTTTTCTTCTCTGTCAAAGCATTTCTCTCCTCTGCGAGATCTCGGATCTCTTCCTCTAGAAGCTTTCCTTTTTTACCAAATGTGTGATCCAACTCTGCTAGCTTCTCTTCAAGTTTCTTGTCTATGGCATTGAGCCTCTCTAACAATATATCATCTCTCTCTTTCATATCATCAAACTCCTCTTCATCGTCATCATCAACTCCCCCTTGTAACAGTCGCTTCTCTTCATCCATTTCGGCATTTTCTACAGCATCAACATTGGGTCCTGCTTGCTCATGACGAATGACTCCATAATTAGTAGGATTATTAGGATCATACGCTTCTTTCCACTCCACCAACCTCATAGCTCTATTAAGCTTCTGTTGAAGCATGAACTTATCTTTGCCTTCTGCTTCTTTCAGTCGATTCATCAACTCACCAATGACCCTATATTCATGGCGGAGAGGGAAATGTTTCTGCTCAAATTTGTCAATTTTGTTCATCCACTTAAAAGCTTCGTCCAGAGTCTCTGTGAAGACATTCAAAAGTAAAATCTCTCTTCATCTCACTGCTAAGCCACTAACTACTGATAGAATTATAAGTCAATATGTGTTGAATAATACACAGCAAAATTTCAACTCTAAAACCAAAAACAAAATGGGATTTTAATTCTACAAATACATACCATGTATTGCTAGCAAGAAAAAAGAAATAACAGTTTCAAGTAATAACAAAGTTCACCTTCCAAAGTCAATCTTTTTTCCATTCAACACTTCTCTTAACCTACCAAATATTCAGACGCTGAAAACAACGTAAAACTCATTTTACAGAGAAAATTGAATATTGAAGCGAATATCTGTATACTTCCTAGTATTCAATTCACAAAAAGCTGACTTCATGATTCTTGTTCACATTGTCGACAATGTACTATAATAAAAGATAAAACCATAAAAATTGCTTAGTTAACAGCCAAATAAACATTCCACAACATTCTCAGTCAATAAAAAACAAGCATCCAAATTCCAAAACACTGCATAAATATTACTAGGTAATTAAACAAAATTTAAATTCTTTATACACAATTTCTCAACAAATTTATATACCAGCCTCAGTGAAGTTCTGGAGCAGCTCCTTGTGTCTTTTGAATTTCTTCTGAAATACTTGAAACCTTTTATTCACAGCATCTCTAGAAAACCTTTCATCATCCTCATCGCTATCAGAATCAGTGGGTTCTTCATATAAGTTCAAGTCCCCGGTATCCTTCAACCTCTCTTTCTCAAGCTTCTCGATCAATGGTCCAACGCCCATGTAATCCTCCTCATCTTCTTGATCAATGTCTTTTGTATCCAATCCTTGCCTCTTCCTCGCTTCTCTCTCTCTCTCCTTTTCGCGCTCCACTTCAGCCAGCAGGTCTTGAGCTACTCTAGAATATGCAGAGGCTGTGGAGAAATGGCTTTTCAACAAAATTGAGGGCTTTGATGTTTGGTTGTAGCGAAAGTGTGAGAAAGTTGAAATTTTCCGAGAAAATGAGTAAATGGGCTTGGCGGAGTACTCTCGTGATGCATTTGGGAAACGGGTTCTTGGTGGCAAGGGGTTTGGGGGAGTTTGGTTGGTGAGAAAATGTGGGAAAGTTGAGATTTTCCGGGAAAATGAAAGTGGGGTTTTAGTAGGGTTTTTGAGGTTTTGGTTGAGTAGTAGACGAGACCATGAAAATGGTCGGGTTTTGTTGGTCATCGCTGCTATTGATTCATTTGAGTGGATGAGAAGGAGAACTGAGTGAAAGGGGAAAAAATGAGAGAAAAACAGAGAGAAAATGAGAGAAAATTTTGAACCCACTAGGGTTTTAGACTGCTTGCCAGTCTGATGGCTGATGATGTTATTCGCTTGGATCCATATTCAGAGTCTCAAAATGTAAGCCCATAAAAGTGGCCCAATCATGGTGAAAAGAATAAAGAAAAGATTATTCCAGGGATTTATTAAACTAGTAGTCCCTTCAATTTACAAATAAACAACGAAGCGTATATAACTTTATAATACATTCAAATGCATCCAGTTCCACCAGAATAAATAAAATTTTACATTATTTGTTTTACATGATTGTTGTTTACAAATCATTTATACGTTTACTAATCATAGTTAGAATAGGTTAGAATCGTAATAAAAAATAAAAATTAAAATAAATTTTTTACCCTAATTATAAAAATTAAAATAATTCGTATTGTTATCAATAGAAAATGAAAGAATATTTATGAATTTTATTTTGTATCTCTTTGTCCCTCGAACTTGCAACGATCAAGTATACTAAATAATTAATCTTATTTATAAATAATGATAAATATTTCAAATTTTATATCAAAGCAACTCTCCCAAATAATATGATATTTATGAATTAATTTATAATTTTTTTTAAAAATATATATATATTATATTATTTCTTCAATCAACATCAATATCAACATTTCGAAGAAAATCCTCCGTTTATGATCACTTCCACGTGACTTAATGGTCATTCGCGCAAATGGACGAATTTAAAACAAATGATAAAAATGTGAACTTATTTGTTTTTTTAAAGACTATATGGACAGTGTGGCAATTTTACAACCCATGGAGAAATGCTGCACTACGGGGAGGAGCAAATTGAACCACTCTGATGCTTCATCTCTGTTATGTTGTTTCAGTCTAACTGTTACTGAGAGAGCTATTGAAGCTCTGAAGTGACATACCAAAAATTTATTCTTTACAACCAATACAATAACATTGCAGTACGAATACATGATAGTTATGATAAAGCACCTGAATAAGCAAAGAAAAGCCCTGTTTCCATCATATTTTCTCTCGAAATCCCTCACTTTCTCATCAACCAATCACCCTCACAATCCCCACAGTAAACTCGCAATAAACTCATCTCTCAAAAGCAACCCACCCCATCCTAACAACTGCAGAAATGCCACTGCCATCTCCCCTGCAAAATCCCATCTTTACGCTTATTTCTTTTGCACTCTCATACAGCTTTACCTAACCTGTGGCAGATTCGCAAAGGCATCAGATACATTCTTTACAATGAGGAACCTCAATATTATTCCCATTTTGCCCCTTTGGAATAAGCTTATTTACCATTTCAATGCCTCTGGCTTGGTCTCTCAGGTATGGATTGTTTATACACACATGATCTCATGTGGGGTTTTGCCAAATGTTTTCACTATCAATGTGTTGGTCCACTCTTTTTGTAAAGTGGGTAACTTGAGTTTTGCTTTGGATTTTCTTCGAAATGTTGATATTGATGTTGATAATGTAACATATAATACTGTCATTTGGGGGTTATGTGAGCGAGGATTAGCTAACCAGGGGTTTGGGTTGCTGTCAATAATGGTAAAGAATGGCATTAGTGTTGATTCTTTTAGTTGTAATATATTAGTTAAGGGATTTTGTAGAATTGGGATGGTTAAGTATGGAGAGTGGGTTATGGATAATTTAGTGAATGGTGGGGTTTGTAGAGATGTTATAGGTTTTAACATATTGATTGATGGCTATTGTAAAAGTGGAGATTTGAGTTCTGCCCTCAAATTGATGGAGGGAATGAGGAGGGAGGGTGTTATTCCTGATATTGTTAGTTATAATACTTTAATCAGTGGATTTTGCAAAAGAGGTGATTTTGTTAAGGCTAAGAGTTTGATTGATGAAGTTTTGGGGTCTCAGAAGGAAAGAGATGCTGATACATCTAAAGCTGACAATTTTGAGAATGAAAATGGGAATGTGGAAGTTGAACCAAATTTGATTACTCATACTACACTTATAAGTGCATACTGTAAGCAGCAGGCACTTGAAGAAGCACTTGGTTTGTACGAGGAAATGGTTAAGTACGGGTTCTTGCCTGATGTAGTTACTTACAGTTCCATTATGGGTGGTCTTTGCAAGTGTGGGAGGTTGGCTGAAGCAAAAATGCTTTTTAGGGAGATGGAGAAGATGGGTGTGGATCCAAATCATGTATCTTATACTACTCTTATTGATTCTTTATTCAAATCAGGGTGTGCCATGGAAGCTTTTGCTCTTCAAAGCCAAATGATGGTCCGTGGTGTTGCCTTTGATGTGGTTGTGTACACCACATTGATGGATGGTCTTTTTAAGGCTGGACGGCCCAGTGAGGCTGAGGACACTCTCAATTTGATTTTGAAGCATAATTTAGTTTCCAATCATGTCACCTATTCTTCACTGATTGATGGATGCTGCAAATTAGGGGAAATGAGTGCTGCAGAATCTATCCTGCAAGAAATGGAGGAGAAACATGTTGTTCCAAATGTTATTACTTATTCCTCTATCATAAATGGTTATGTTAAAAAGGGAATGCTTGATGAAGCAGCAAATGTCATGAGAAATATGAAGAGTCAAAATATCATGCCAAATGTCTTCATTTTTGCTGCACTAATTGATGGCTATTTCAAAGCAGGTAAACAAGAAGTTGCCTTCGATCTTTATAATGACCTGAAACTGGTAGGAATGGAGGAAAACAATTATATACTTGATATTTTTGTAAACTATTTGAAAAGACATGGAAAAATGAAAGAAGCCAATGGATTGGTCGTAGATATGATGTCCAGGGGCTTGGTGCCTGACCGGGTTAACTACACATCTTTGATGGATGGCTTCTTCAAAGTGGGAAATGAGACAGCTGCTCTGAACACAGCACAAGAAATGACAGAAAAAAATATTCCTTTTGATGTCACTGCATACAATGTCCTAATTAATGGTCTCTTGAGACATGGCAAATGTGAAGTACAATCTGTTTATTCTGGAATGAAAGAGATGGGTTTAACTCCAGACCTTGCCACATACAACATCATGATTAGTGCAAGCTGCAAGCAGGGGAACCTGGAAATTGCTTTTAAACTTTGGGATGAGATGAGGAGGAATGGGATAATGCCAAATTCAGTCACTTGTAATGTTCTGGTTGGAGGACTTGTTGGATTTGGTGAGATTGAAAAAGCTATGGATGTTTTGAATGATATGCTGGTTTGGGGGTTTTCCCCGACCTCAACCACTATTAAGATTCTGCTTGACACATCTTCAAAGAGCAGAAGGGGTGATGTAATTCTCCAAATGCACGAGCGACTTGTCGACATGGGAGTTGGATTGAATCAGGCATATTATAACAGTCTCATAACCATCTTATGCAGGCTAGGGATGACTAGAAAAGCTACTTCAGTATTAGAAGATATGAGAGGAAGAGGAATAATGATGGATAATATCACTTACAATGCCCTCATACGTGGATATTGGGTTAGTAGCCATATAAACAAGGCTTTGGCAACATATACTCAGATGATAAATGAAGGCGTTTCCCCAAATACTGCAACTTATAATATTCTTTTAGGTATTTTTTTGGGTACTGGTTCAACGAAAGAGGTGGATGATTTATTTGGTGAAATGAAGAAAAGAGGCTTGAAGCCTGATGCTTCCACATATGATACTTTGATTTCTGGCCATGCTAAGATTGGAAATAAGAAGGAATCTATACAAATTTACTGCGAAATGATTACCAAAGGCTATGTTCCCAAAACTAGCACTTATAATGTGCTTATCGGTGATTTTGCCAAAGAGGGAAAGATGCACCAGGCTAGAGAGCTTCTGAAGGAGATGCAAGCAAGAGGGAGAAATCCTAACTCTTCAACTTATGACATATTAATCTGTGGCTGGTGCGAACTGTCTAATGAGCCTGAGCTAGACAGAACACTAATACTGTCATACCGAGCTGAGGCAAAAAAATTATTTATGGAGATGAACGAGAAAGGTTTTGCACCTTGTGAAAGTACTCTGTCTTGCTTTAGTTCTACCTTTGCTAGACCAGGAAAGAAGGCTGATGCCCAGAGATTATTGCAAGAATTTTATAAGAACAAGGACATTTAATAGATGGGTGGAGAAAAAAAAACAAAAAAAAAGAAGTGTGAGAAGCCTTGCTGCCCCTCCAGGACTATGAATATCATAAGTGGTTATATCATAAGGTATACACCCTTACCCAATTTATGTTTATGGTGATCACTGTAGTCTATAATATTTGCTAATTGCTTTGGACAATTATTACTGAACTTTTATCTAGCCTATGATTTTCCTTTGTGGAGTAGGCCAAAAGAAATACAAACGTGGCTTACCTTTCCAATGTTCAAATCTTTACCTTTTTTAATATGACTTATTTTAATAACTAGCAATGTTGCAATACTGCTTCTATTTTGTGAATGCTTGGCTGATGATTACAGTTGACCGTAATTCTACAAACCGGCGGCTGCCTTCTCCTTTTGCATTTTTTTGTTATAACTCACATGTATAGTTTTTTAGCATACAGTTACTACTTCATGTAGTATTATTTCATTATGCTTCTGGATGGATTCTTTCTTTCCTTTTCAAGTGTGTGTATGGCTGATTTTCTTCAGCTAATTAATTTTTCTACTTTGGTACGATTCTTTGGACTTTCATTGAAAAGACAATCTATCAGGGGGAAAAGAAATAAATAAATAAAAATTTCCAAAATGTCCGCTAGCAGTACCTTTTTTAAGCATTACCATTGTCATATCATTTTCTCTTGTTGACAGTAGTCTTTTTAACAATAATTTTGCATATGTGCACCCTTCTTCCCTCTGTGTAAGTCAGGCCTCTCCTGTCTGTGCAGTTGGTAATGAAGTGCTGAAAAACAGAGTTGTTCCACAAGCTAAAAGCAGCACAATTGACTGAGGAGTTTACTTGATTGGTGAGAGCATGTGCTGCATGCTCTTCACTTTCAATATTGGACAGAGCTATGGCCTTCACTGACAGCGAAATGACTGCAGTATTTAGAAGGTAGCCCATATAATGTACTTTCTCATAAGTATCTTTCAGCAGTTCTACTTCTGCTGTTGGCACTTGCATTTATTGTTGTTTCTAAATGCAAGAATATAACGTTGTAATTTTACTGGTTCAGGTCACATCAAATAGTTCACACAGCTGATGACGACTGACCTTGAACTGGCCAAAATCTTTTTGAACAGGCTGCGCTAGCTTATCTGTATTCATGGGCGGGCATAGAAATCCCTGCTTAAACACGTATTCTTTTCTTGGTTTTGAATCTTTAATTCTTTTACAGATGTCCAAGAAGTCTGGATGTCACTTGATCAGGCTTCGATCTTCCAGTAAGAGCTGCTGCTTCAACAGGTCATAGATGATTGTCTTTTTACCATTTTGGTTTTTTGCCAGAGTTTCTTAATTAAAAATGCCTGCATGCATCTGGAAAATATTTTCAATTCAAGTGTTTATTGCATAGCTCATAGGGATGATAAAATCCTCCATGGGTAGGTTTGGAGTCCCATGAGGCCCACCTCAAATGGGGTGAATTTTGAATAGTTTTTGCAGAATGGGAGAAAAATAATTCCAAAATTCTTAATGAGGTGAGATTTGATTTTGTACTCCTCACCCCACCCCTACCTCAGTCCCCATTGTATATGAATATTTTTTTAATTTTTGTTCAATAATTTTTGTTTTATCAATGACAATGTTGGTTAATAAAATTTTATTTTTATTTTTATCTGATATAAATATGTTATAACTAAAAGAAAATCTTATATTATAGTTCGCATTTAACACTAAAATATTGTTATATTTTCTTTTTATTTTTCAAAGTGCTGCTCTCTTCAAATATTTTTTAGTTTTGATATTATTTCAAGATAGTGTTTCAACCTTTTGGAGTTTTTTTAAATAAATAAATAAGGAATAAGCTGGGAATAAGAAAATTATTCTCTAGATAGAGATTCTTCATCCTCACTCTACTACATTTATTAGGGATGAGGTTGTGAATGAAGATAATTTTTAATGAAGTGGGGACAGAATAGGCCTCTCTATCCTACCCTACCGCATTGCCATCCCTATTAACTCATATTGAGAAATCAATCCAGTAAATTATTGAGATCATGATCTTTGAGGATGAATGAAATCATTAATTGTTGACCTTGCCGTTTGTAAAATCGGTTATTCTCTTCAGGCTTTTCGTTTAAAGTCTGCCCGTAGCCAGTATCTGCTCCCCATTCTTAATATTGTTGACACGTATATAAACACGTTCAGATGGCGTTGCTTGGTGGGATCAAATTATTCCATCTCATTAATGTGCCTTTTCACAATACAAAGATTTCCAATGGACCACCAGATTTGTTGATCACTCATTCATTGGTCACGTAGCTTACAAGTTCCGACATATGCTGATCAGAAATATAGTGAGTATCATATATTTTTCCCAACAGTAATACTTTCACTTCAGTGCCCACACTAGTCAAAATCTGTCCTTTTTTCCTTCCTTGACTTATATTACCTGTGACTTGTGCTACTGCTTTACAATATCTGATACATCCAGGTGAACAAACTGGCAAAGGACACAATGTTTCAAGGATATTTCAGTTGATTCAATGTATTTTGTACTCTTCAGTTTTTAAATTTAATGCAATTATAGTTCATACATCCCGAAAACTTTTACACTTGCTGGCTACTGCATGTTCTCACATCCCAGAAAAATGAAATGCTCTTTGTAAGTATTACATACCATTATGAAGTAGAAAATAACCCTTCTGAATGAAACAGTATGCTGAAACAAAAGATTCAAGATTCCAAGCTTTACCTCTCAAATTTGAGGTAAAAGTTGCTCTATTAGGACGCATGTTTGTTAACAAAAAACACTTTTTAACAGTAATACCAAATTAACTTCAATTTTTTCATTGTTTCTGATTGATATGAGCAACACGTGGAACATGTATCTAAACCTACAACAATTAATATAAGCACCAAAAATATTAATACAAAAACTTTTAAGTGAAAGCTGGAAATGGAAAACTTTATTACAAGGTTTAGGCTGTATTACAAAATAACGTACATGAATTATTTCTCCGGTAGATGTCTGTATATATTATATAACATTGATGCTCCACAATAAAGCGTCAACCTATAGTGTGTCCTTATATTTATTACTTTGATGATTACATCATAATTATTCTATTTTCTCTGCAATAAAATCAATGGCAATTACCTTACATCAAGTTATCTAACTGAAAAACTCCATGGTTGACGAACTGTGGTAATGATCTCAGTCAGGCGCTTGTGTCTCAGCACCGAGGCATGAAATTTTTTCGTACTTCAGATCAGACAACCGAACAGAATGCACATCAGTTAAAACTCCATGGAAGCATAAAACCAAGTTCCAAATTATTGTCCATAAACCAACTCTTTCAAAGATCTTAAAGGGGAGTTGAATCCATACGCTATGGTGTCTCTCCACAAAGCTATTCCTGTTATACATGGAAATATATCAGAATCTCCTTCATGTTGAACATCATCAGCCAAGGATAGGATTAACTTTTATTTAATTTTGCAGCTTATCAATCAGCGTATTGTTGCCTAGCAATACAAGGAGAGGGAGAGAGAAAAAGGACCTATCCAGGAAACTAAACCAGCTGTCGCCGCCAAAAAGAATTCCTTGCTGATAACATTGGAACTGGGATCACAGTAAAATGCTTTCACTTAGATTAGTGAACTCCCATTCAGAAAAACAATGGAAACCTAAAATTGTAATTGAAGATTGAAAATTTAAAATTTTCTTACCAGTAAAGGCAAACAAGATTTCCATACCCATAAAATAGAGTTGCCCAAGAGGAACCAGTGAACCTGCAATCATAGTTGAATGTACAGGTTAATGATATTAATACATTTACACTTCGTTCAACTATCAAGTACATCTTAAGAAGGACACGAATTGCAAGGTTTAAGTTTCAGGATAGGATAGAGGTTAGGAAGGATCTTGAAACCAACAGTTCAAGTTTAAACAAAAATATTCGAAATTGCATATGCAAACCATACCAATGGCTATCTTATATATGAATCAGATAAAGGAACACTTGGGGAAGAGGATTACCACATGAAATCGCGAATAAAGAGTGCACGTGGGATCAGAAGTCCATTTCCGATCATTGCAAGCAGCATTGAGGATGCTGATAATCCTTTAATGTTATCAGGGTTTAGAAAATTTGTCCACTAAACAGGCAGCAGAAACCTTGGTCAGAGAGGCACATAAAATACTTAAGATTTATGATCTTTCAAGATTTAGAAGCATAGCATACACAAAAATTACCATTTGTGAAACTGGCATCCACATGAACAGAAGTGTAGCAGTCCATCCAGAAATTGCTCGAACAAACTTAACTCCTTGCTTTGAAAGTTTGCCCATTCTTGCCTGCAAATCTTGGCAGTAACAAGTTCAAAAGTCTGCTAAACTGGGCTGCCTATATCTATTTATTAATTTGAAGAAAAAAAGAAACGACACAGAACTGTACCTCAATGATATCATTCTTAGATAAAAATCCATTGTCATATTCCAAGGGCATGCTTAAATTTACCAGATCCCCTATGATAGCAGTTTTTCTAGAAAGAAACTAGATGGCAAGATCTTTGGATTACTATATAAATATTTAATCAGACATACCATCTAACATACCCTGTCAAGAATATTCACATGCCCAAACATCAAAAATCAACAGAATTTAATATTTAGACATGCTCATCTTAGTTTTAGTCATACTTCCCTATCCATACAGAGTTTCAACACATTAATCTAATGACCTAATCAGGTTGAGTTTCAGCTAGTACAGTATCAAGCGGGGATGTTGGTGAAACTCTTGTACTTCGCAAAAAATAAAAACAATTACAAACGTCAATCACAGCAACTAATGCACCAGAAAGCAGCTGCAATTAAAAGTTTCCAAGCTTAATACTTTAGCATCAATGTTTGATCATTAAAATGCCAAAATGCTCTTTTCTACATCACTGCACTCCAAGTGCTTTAATGCAATTAGGTGAAATATGAACGTAGCAACTGGCAAGTAACTATTGCTGTATGTTCTTATTTAAGTTTATTGTTAATTGGATATAAGAGTTTGTAATCCAAAGCTGACCATACTCTACCTAAATACCCTTTTGTTTGCCATTTGCTAAAAGATCCTAATGCTAGAGTTTTGCAATTGAAACATTTCTCCAGGACCAGAGCTAGAAGAATGAAGCCAGGGTCATGTTGGCCCAGCCAGTTGAAAACTTAGAATAAATGTTTTTTCCTTTTTCTTTTTTCCTGATATGAAATAAAGATACCAAGACAGCATGGGTTGCATTCAAATTTTATTACTTTGTCTAAAGAAATTCAATTTTCTACATATCTCAAGGTTTTTTATGACAATAAAACAAGACAACAATCAGCTTTGCACCTTGTTGTCAGCTTAAAATTAAGCCTATCATGAGATGGGATACTCCCTTTTCCTTCAATTTAAGCCAAAAAGACTAGGCTCTACATCAAAGGATTTCTCCAACATATTATCACTAATTCACCATCTAGAAAAATTAATGATCAATGGCTTTATAATTTTTCTTATATTTTTGGTGATACAAATGTGTTACTGTAATCAGGGGCAAACTATTAATCCGAAAAGTGATATAAATCTTACCATAACAACAGCTGCCACACCTACGACAAAAGCTATAGTCCCAGGCAAGATACTATTTGGTATAGTGGGTACAAACGTGGACCATATAACCTGCATTCAAATTCATACACCAAAAAGTAAGAGTATGAAGACTTGAACAAGATCAACATCTTAATTTCTTAAAATGCCAAGATGAATACATTGAAAACTGGATAATTGTAAATGAATATCTCTCTGCATACGCAAGATGAGAGAGAGAGAGAGAGATTACTTGGGGAAGAGCCGTCAGTCCGCCAACTGTTATAACATCTTCCCAGAATCGCCAAATTCCAGCATTAAGCATGTTAAAGTAATTTAGGAAGTTTAAAACAAGACCAGTCACCACAACTACTGAGATGGCTATGAAGTGAGGCATAGGCATTGCTTCACCCACAGCAAGCTGTGAAATTACCACATATGTGGAAACAACACCCAAGGTTTGAACAACTATTGCCTCTTTCTCCCTCTTCTTTATAAAATATGACAGGAGTGAGAGATTCCCAAGTAAACCAGTCAGCATTCCCTGTATTCAAAACATCCTCTTCCTCAGATTTGTATCACCAAAACAGAAATTATGAAAATTAGACTGTGTACTTTTACAACATAGAACCCAAGGTCATTGAAATATGTGTTATCGTGTTATTATACAATTCTCCATATGCTTTAGCTATTCGCGTTGCAGCAATATATTCAGCAATCCCCCCTCAACTAAGTTCTTAAGATAAAATTTTAAAATTCACTAGGAGTAGGATAAGAACCAAACACGTACAAAAAATGGTAAATCCTACAAAACCCGATATGTTGACTTTTACATTTTTACCCAAGTTTCACAAATAGCCAAAGATATGCCAGTATGAAAAGAAGGGACTACCTGCAACAAGAGGAAAAACTAATAAACAATGCTCTCAAAGATTACAAATTCCTGCTGTTTCCTTACCAGCCAGGGAACTGCCAAAAGGGCAGCCTTATTTCCTGCTAACAGATTGCGGGCATTTAGGATTATCTGAGGTAGTTGCAGAAACATAAAGGGGATATTTGCTGCTCCAGAGAACTTGGCTGTTAACGAATTCCATTCCTCAAAGGCTTTATTGCTCCTAAAATTTGCCGATTCCTTGTGTAACATTCCCGCCAAAAATAAATCATAAGCACTATTAGTCTCATCATATATCAAGGTCATTCTGAAATTTCAATCAATTAGGTTGTTTTATCTCCATTTTAAAGAACTTGCCCACTAGAGAACATGAAATGTAAGATCTCTGAAAAACAAACATTGGAATCAATAAATTTCATTCAACCAATCTGGGTTTTACTGAGAGCTTATACAATATCATTCAATAAACTGGCTGGTACTATCACAATACTTAAAACATTCGTCTTCTCTCTCATATAATGAGCTAATGCCCCAGTTAATTTCTTCCCATTTTCCTTTATTCATTTAATTTTTCCCAGAAGTCAAACTTGCTAAAAGTTTATCATTCATCATAGAACCCAGAAAGCAAAATTTGATTTTTATCACAAATTAACAAAAAAAATGTTCATTGTTGGTTGTCATTGTACCTGGTGAAAAGGGTGAGGCACATCCGAGTCACCGGCAGAAACGGGACTGAGTCGGCGATGAAGTGTAGCAAGCGTGTAGTGACTTATAAACAGCACATTGTTAAGACTGCCAGCAGGCTTGTTTACAGACAAGGACTTAAGTGGAAGAGATTGAGACGTGAAAGGGCAATCTGGGTATCGGCAAAAAGGTTCCTTAGAAGGTTTCGCAGCTGAAAAATGAACCACAAAAGCCTTAGCAGCCATTTTATTTGAATTCAAAGCGTTCTAGTTCTAGTCAGTGAATGAGAAAATAGAAAGAACGCAGGTGACAGCACAAGTGGTAACTGTACTTTGGAAGAAAGTGAGGGCTTGAGGATCTATAGGGAGACACGTGGTGGAGAGTTTAGATATTCGCGGCTTAGTACGGCGAGATATCTTGGGTTCCACAAAAGTAAACGAGTACGAGATCTCGGATCTTGTCTCGCGGTGCTTTGGTTTGAGTTATATTTCATAAAGTTGTTTATAATTCAGTCTTATTCGTTCAATTCGTCAGATCCGTGAAAATTTAATTTGTATAAATTTGATTTGTAGATTTATAAATTGGATATGAATTGAAAATTTAAAAATACGCAGTCGATAGATTGGATATAAAATTTACTTCTATAAATATATAATTCGTAAATCTACAAAAACAAAATTCTATATATATATTTAGTTAAAAAATTATTATAAATTTAATTAAAGAATATTATAAATGTGACATTATATAGTTACATAAATATTATAACATATCTTAGTTATTATCCAATAATAATAATAAAAATAAAAAATAATTAAATAATCAAATATACAAATATAACTTGTAAAAATTGTAAAACAAAATAAAAACAAAGTCACACGCACTAGTAAAAGTAAAGTAACATAACGCCAAGTTACCAACACCGATTTGAAAGATGTCGGCCGCACGATTCCAACGAGAGCAAGCCATCTTCTTCCCCAAGTCCATCAAACCACTTCACAATCACTGGTTTCAGCCAAACAATTGCACTATCACAACCTTCAAGATCGCCACTCGTACTTCTCTTGGTTCCCATCATTGACGGCTTCGTAATCACCACTTTTTGACAAGTACAAAAGCCATGGTGAATGATCGACTGTGTTTGGTTTCAGAAACTTCGTCATTTCAATTAATTGTGGCTTTATTTGAACAATTAATTTTGATGTTATATTCATGTATTGTTGTGACTTTATTTGAACAATTAATCTTAGTGTGTTATATTTTGAAACTTTAAACGTATTATTATAACTTTATTTGAACAATTAATCTTTATGTGTTATATTTTAAAACTTTGAATATATTATTTTAGTTTTATTTAAACAATTAATTTGTTTAAATTTTATTCAATTTAAATTTAATTGGTAGTAAAAATTTTTTTATATTAGTTTTTTCTTATTTCATTAGTTCATATATTGGGGAGAACTAAAAATTTTTAATTCAGAAACTAATATGTAAAATGGTGGATTGGATATGGATTAAGTTAAATCCGCATTCAATTCACAGACGTATGGATTGGATATGGATTGAGTCAAATCTACATCCGATCCGCAGATGTATAGATTGGATTTGGATTGAGTTTAATCAATCTGGGATTTGGATTGAATTGAAAAATTATTATTCGCAAAATTGTGGATCGGATATGGATTTATGTCCAATCCATAAAATATGATCCGCGAATACTCCTAATATTTCAGCAAAGATATCTCATTATAGCACGATAAATACAAAGTTGATACGATATTTTGATGTCATCATATAGATAGATGCTTTATAATTAACCAATCATTATGATAATATAATCATGATAAATTGGGTCCAGCTGTGGTACTAGTACCATACGACAGCTGATCTATCCATTAGATTCAATTATGGTGACAACTGTAGGTTGGATTCAATGGTTGGATCCAGCTGTGGTATGATACTACTGTGGTACCACCATTTTACCCTGATAAATTAGAGTGCTGCTATTTACCCCGAATGCTAGCCCCGAATTTGCGCCCCAAATGGTAGAACGCACCGTTTGGTTTCATTTGCTTTTAATTTTCTTTTGAGAAACACATGTTTCATTTGCTTCGTGTAATTTGATTGCCAGTCAACATGTTTGGTTTGCTTTTTTCATTTATTGCTTTCCAGTTGTGCAGTACTTATTTCATTTGTTTTTCCTTCCATATTCATTTCGTTTAAGCGGAATAGAGACTTCATTGCAGCGCTGAAAAGAGTGAAAAACCCTAAGTGCAAAATTTCATTTGGAAACTGCAAAATCAAAACTGATTTGTGAAAGTGCTGAACCTCTACATTTTCGGGGCTAAGGAAAGGGAAAGTGTTCAAACAAATTAAACATGTGCTTCTCAAAAACAAATGAAACCAAACGATGCATTTTACCATTCGGGGCGTAAATTCAGGATTAACATTCGGGGTAAATAACTTTTTCTGATAAATTATATACCATATCTAAAATTATTAGAAAAATTTTATGGGCACGCGTGTTGAAAGATTACTTTTCGAGGAAAGGGAAATTACGATTGTCGTTAGGGTAATTTTCAGATACCTCCCCTGAGATTTGGGGTATTCTCACCTTGATAGACTGTATTTACGTATTCTCAGTGACCTCCCCTCATATTAGTATTCTGTTTCATATAAGTTAAGCAGACAAGGGTAGGATCGTAATTAAACAAATTAAAAATAAAAAAATTCAAAAAATTTTAATATTTTCACCTTGGGCTTTGAAATTGGTTTGAACTTTATTAATATCTATAGTGTAATAAATTGAAACATGCTTTTACTCAACAAATATTAATACAAAATGAAATTTTCTCATCTCTTTCCTCTGCCAAAGCCGAAGCAACCAAGCTTAAAATATATTTCATTTTCTCTCTTATACTTTCATCAAGCACTTTGCCCATAAATTGAGGACCATGATGGTGAAGTTGAGGACTCCAATACGGGCGATGAACGATTTAATGCTGCGAGGTCAGAGAGTACCGACCAGTGAGTTTCATGGGCTACCGGTCAATACCTTATTTTTTCCAAGCCACAGATGAGGTATGGATGAAGAACTTTTAGTGCATGTTAGTTTTTGTTTGCTTTGTTGATGAGTTGAGTAAAATATGAAAATGGACCTTCAAAATTGATTGAGAATATGACTAATGCTTTTTATTTTTGTCATCAATTAATGTTAGTTGTAGTGAATGGAGTAACCCAAATGCATGTTGAAAATAAATTGAAGTTTGTAATTAGTATTCTATAAAAGAAAATGCTTCAATCCTTTTCGCGGATAGCTTTTTGGTATTTGACATGCCTTGGTTGAATTTATAACCATTAGGAGTAAATGTAATATTTAAGGACATTAGATTTTTTTGTATTATTGAGATTTTCTAGTTTTAGAAAATCCAAGATTCTGTTCATATTTAGTGTGATTTTCCTTAAAGTTGTAAGATTATATATGTATGCAACAACATGTTAATACAAATTCATTTGAAAGATTATCTTCATCAACTGTGTTCTATAGTGTTACATGGTTGCCAGCTATTTTGTATTGGGTCAGTGTGTTTAGTCTTTAAGATTCACATAAATGTTTTATTTCGATTGTTCATCAGTTTTAATTTCTTCAATAGAAAGTGTCAATAATGAAGCTGCATGATAGGGCTTAATATTGGTGTACATTGAAATAATAAAGTAATGGTTCCATAATGTTGAAACAAGAAAAAAAATGATATAAATTTTGTGATAGATCAACTACAATAACTTGGTGATTGGCAATAACTTGTTATTTCTGTCATGAATAAAATCTTAGTTCTATTTTACGTAGTCTCTTTGCATTAAAATTTCTGTAAAATGTTGTTAAGTAGAAATATAAGTTGCTACTATTGTTGAAATCAAGTATATTGTAGTATGTTTTGCAGTATAACAGTGTTTAACGAGGAGAACCACGATTGTTTGAATCTACTTATGTATGTGTTTACAATATTTCCATGACTTATATTCACTATAAATTGCATACTAATACGATATTTTTATTAATAAAGGGCAACTAACCCAAGCCTAAAGAGACAGTTGATAGTTAATCCTGCAGCAGCAGCTTTGGCAGCAAGAGTGTTCTTTGAGAATACATTGACATGCATAGGTGTTCCAACTTTGAATAATGATTGGAAAGTGGTGAGATTTGAATGATTTTTGAAGAGTTTGTAGATGCATGGTTGATATGGAGGTATGAGAGGATATTGGTAGTGATGTTTTGATAATGTTGAAGGAAGAAGAAAGCATTAGTTATGAGTAGCAGAGGCTTTGTTGTTTGTTGAGCTTGGCAATGGCTAATTATATAGCCAACAAACATAAATATTGGCAGTAACAATTATAATTTTTAAATTTATTTTTAATTTTTTTACCCTAATTCAGCTGTAAAATATTTAGGGAATTAATGAGAATGATCTGGTAACTTTATTGTGTTTATAGCCTTTGGCGCCAAAACAGATATAATGCTATCAACCAACAATGCACTGTTTGGAACATGAAAAATTTGTTTTTCTTAAGTTAAGGGTATTTTAGACATTTTTTCAGTCAACAAACAGTTTAAGAATGGGAATACTAACGTGAGGGGAGGTCACTGAGAATACATGAATACATTCTATCAAGGTGAGAATACCCCAAACCTCAGGGGAGGTTTTTGAAAATTACCCACTGTAGTTACTGTTCATGACAGGCCCTTTAACAAAACATTAACAACAGGGGTGTATATCGAATATAATTGAGGATTACTTATCAACTAAGCCGAAGAAAGCTTCTGTCAGTTTCGGACCAAAGCCCCATGAAGCTCCTCTTGAGATAGGCCCTTTTAACGGCCCATCAAGCAACGGCGATGATTCCTCGTTTTAACACTCGAGCCAGAAGAGAATCTAGAAGAAACCGTACGGAAAGTGGGAAACAAAGTTCAGTCGCTCCCTCCCCTCGGTTATTATTTACCAACCCGTTTTTCAAAGAAATTCTTTGTTTTGGTTTAATTCAATTGAAAGTAGCTTGCTGGGGCCATAAACCCTAAAATTTTCAGTGATTCAAAGATGGATGAAGACCAGGAGATGGAGAAATTCGGAATGGACAACGACTTCGAAGGCGGCCAGTGGATAAACGGGGAGTTCTATTACAAGAAACGCAGAGCGAAGCCGACGCAAACTAAAGACGACGTCTTGTACGGCGTTTTCGCCGACGATTCCGACGAAGACGACGACGATGGTTACTCCTCCAAAAAGCGAAGAAAAGACCGCGATTTTGGACGAAAGGCCGATTTGACGAAGCCCGTTAATTTTGTTTCAACAGGTAAACATGACTAAATTTCTTGACTTTAATTAGCTTAGGGCATTTTCTGAATTAATAAATGTTTCTTGGGCGTTAGCAGTAGATAGTGCGAATAGGTGAATCATGTAAGTTAATATATTTTTGTTTGTTTGTTTGTTTTTGCAGGTACTGTGATGCCTGAGCAAGAGATTGATAAGAATGTGAAAGAAGAGAATGTTGATATGTTTGAAGATGATGATAGTGGAAATAGGTCTGGTGTAGGTCTTGGTTTTGGATCTGGGAATCCTGCTTCTGCTTCAGGGTTAGGGTTCAGTGCGAGTAATTCGAAGAAAAGTGATAATGGGGTGAAAGTGAGTGATGAGGCATGTGATGGTGATGATAGCTTCTTACAGACTCCGTTTGGCAGGAGGATAAAGGAAGAGGCGCAGAGGAAGGAGAAGGAGAGGGAGAGGGAGAAGGAGAGGGAGAAGTTGAGATCAGAGAAAAGAACTCAAGGAGGAAAAGGTGGAGATATTGGTGTCGGCAATGTTGTGATGAAAATGATGGAGAAAATGGGGTGGTATAAAGGACGTGGATTGGGGAAGGATGAGCAAGGGATTACGGCACCGATTGAAGCAAGGTTGAGACCGAAGAATATGGGAATGGGATACAATGATTTTAAGGAGACTGAAGCAGCAAAGTTGCCAGGTTTGGAGAAATTGGAAGACAAGAAGACTGCGGGGCAGCAGCAACCGAAAGGGAGAAATAAGGAGAGGCTTTGGTCAAAGCTGAAGGTGAAGAAGAAGGAAGAGTATATTACAGCAGAGGAGTTGTTGGAAAATAAAAGAGAACAGGTTGTTCAGAAAGTGATTGATATGCGAGGGCCACAGGTTAGGGTTTTGACAAACTTGGAGAATTTGGATGCTGAAGAAAAGGCAAGGGAGAATGATGTTCCAATGCCTGAGCTGCAGCATAATGTGAGGTTGATTGTGGATCTGGCTGAGGTTGATATTCAGAAGATTGATAAAGATTTGAATAACGCCAGGGAGACAGCGTTGAGCTTGCAAAAGGAGAAGGAAAATTTGGAAAAGACAGCTGCGGAACAGAAACAGCAGTTGGATAATATGGAGACAATTGTTAATGTCCTGGGCCAAATTGAGAAAGAGCATACATTAGGAACATTAACGTTGGTCTCGCTCGCAAATTATTTCAGCGACTTACATAAGAGATTTGCTAATGATTATAAGCTTTGTAACTTGGCCTCTATTGCTTGCTCATTTGCCTTGCCCTTGTTTATAAGGATGTTCCAAGGTTGGGATCCTCTCCAAAATCCATCTCATAAAATGGAGGTGGTACTGATGTGGAAGAATGTGCTACAAACGGATGATAGTCACGATATATGGGATTTATCAACGCCATATTCTCAGTTGATATCAGAAGTTGTTTTACCTGCTGTGAGAATAGCTGGCATCAATACCTGGGATCCCAGAGACCCTGAGCAGATGCTTAGATTTTTGGAGTCTTGGGAAAAGTTGCTGCCATCTTCAGTTCTTCATACCATATTGGATACGGTAGTTTTGCCAAAATTGACAAGTGCTGTGGATTCATGGGACCCACGTCGTGAAACTGTTCCAATCCATGTTTGGGTTCATCCATGGCTGCCATTGTTGGGACATAAATTGGAGGGTTTGTATCAGATGATACGCATGAAGTTGAGTAATGTTCTTGATGCTTGGCATCCAAGTGATGCATCTGCTTACACCATTTTGTCACCTTGGAAGACTGTGTTCGATTCAGCAAGTTGGGAACAGCTTATGCGTCGGTATATAGTTCCAAAGTTGCAGATTGCTCTTCAAGAGTTCCAAATAAATCCTCTAGAACAGAAGCTTGATCAGTTCAATTGGGTTATGCCGTGGGCTTCTGCTGTTCCAACTCATCTTATGGTTGATTTGATGGAGAGATTCTTCTTCACCAAGTGGCTGCACGTTTTGTATCATTGGTTAAACACAGCTCCAGACTTTGAAGAAATTCATAGATGGTATTTGGGTTGGAAAGGACTTATTCCAGAGGAACTTTTAGCAAATCAAAATATTCGGGCTCAGCTTAATGTTGGTCTTGACATGATGTCCCAAGCTGCCGAAGGTGGGATTGTGGTCCAACCTGGTACGGTAGAGAACATTAGTTATCTTAAGGCACGGGAGCAGAGACAGTTTGAGGCGCAGCAGAAAGCAGCAGCACAAGCTCAACAAGCAGCTGCTGCAGCAGCAGGCCTAGGTAGTGCAACCCAGATGAATGGTATGGATGGGCGTCAAATGACTTTGAAAGAAGTCATTGAGGCTTATGCCCAGCAACATGAGTTGCTATTTAAGCCTAAACCTGGCAGGATGCATAATGGTCAGCAAATTTATGGCTTTGGTAACATAAGTATATATGTGGACTCCCTAAATCAGATGTTGTATGCCCAAAAGCCAGAAGGATGGACTCCTGTAACACTTGACACATTGCTGAAGATGCATCATAATTCATTAACAAGGAGACGTTGAGTTTATAGTATGATTGGAAGAGCTGTTGCCGTTCACACTTCACGGTAACATGTAGCTGAAACAAATAAAGTTTCAGGCAATGATTGCTGTATGCAATTCGCTGAGAGTGCATCAAGAACTGGGAGGTTATTGTCTCTTGGGTATTTCATCTCATCCACGGCGGCCTGATTTTTGGTCGAAGAAATGGACTTGCCAACACAGTTTTCCTTGGTATTGACTTTGTATACTTGCAACATTTTTGCTTTTAGGTTTTTTTCTTGTTAGCTCATATTGTAAATACATTATGCTAATGGCATGTTTTTTGTTGATTGTTGTAACTTGAGCTGGCTTTCGACTTATTGCTCTCTTGTCAAATTTTACTTCTACATAGTGAATTATTTATGTTTCATATTCATTGCCCTTCCATTTCAATGTTTTCTGTATCTCTCTGTCAAACTTCTCTCCAATTTTTAAGGAGTATGGTTTAGCAATCCTGCTCTACTTGCAGTGCCTCTTTAACTTGTAAGCTTCTTAACCAAAAATATGCTTGAATTAGGAAGAGAAAGAAAAAGAATGGGAAAGGAAGAATGACAGGACTATACTATACATCAATCGGTGAAGTGGCAAGGCTTCTCTTGGTAAAATTTTCTGCAAATGCAATGTAGATAATAAAGATTAACAGTGGTTTATGGAAATTGTATCTCTCTGCTTGTATTTAATGGAAAGTGAGTGTCTTCAAAGTACCCAATCGTGTGAATTTAGCTGTGAAATTTTCATGAAAAAAAAATTGTAGGTAATCCATTTGATGTGCTAGTCAGGGACTTGACTAGCTTACAGAATCTGTAAGCTACAGACTGCAGCATCAGCCGTTGGATGTGGTTGGATGTGGAGTGAGAAACTAAACAATAGAAGATCGAATGGTGGAATCTGTACCATAGACAGGTCCGCTAATCAGATTCGGTTGTCAATATATTCTGTGACATTTATACGTAAACAGACATGCAGTCATTGCTGATTGGTTTTCATGTTACAGTTTCTGGAAACTTGTGACTTTGGATTAGAATCTTGCTCATGATTTGTTTTCCTGGTGCTATACGTACAACATTGGAGAAAATCAAATAATTTATTTATTTGAATAAATCAAGTACTACCACTGGTACTATTTACGAGAAAATAAACAAGAATATCATAAAATTCTTCACGAGCAGAATTGATCCCCTCCAATTTAAAAGTGGGGTTTGATATTCAGACGGTATTATAATAAGATTATAATAAGATTATTCAAAAGAATTCTGAGTAATTTTTAATTATAAATATCAATATGAATTAAGTTCTGATTATAGTATATCAAAAAAAAATTTCAAATGCCCACTAATTCATTTCAACGACGTGTCCAAATATCCAATTATATTTTTATTATGTAGATTTTAAAATAAATGTAACTGTAAATAAATACATGGCTGCCGTAAAAATTCAATTGATGTTGGTTCATCATCATGATTCATGGCAACACAAAATCAGATTCTCGTCCACAAGTATTTTCCAACCATTTAATACATGGAAATTTTCTGCTACGCTTACAAGCTCTTAAAAATCAGTGTGTCGTTACAGAGAGTTTCTGAGTCGTAGGCCAATCACAGGCCTCACTGTAAATTATACCTGATCGGTAAAAAATAAATCGAAGATACCGCTTTTTCTTTCTGTATGAATATATACAGTAATTTACTCAATTAACCATGTCAATAATGAAACATACAAAACTAATGTTTCACAAGCATGGCCTCCATCTTTTTCTTCCTCGCGGCATGTTTTAGTTTCTCTAGTGCCACAAGTCCAACTTGCCTAACTCTTTCTCGGGACAAACCTATACTGAAGAATTAGAACAATAAAATTGTTAAATCAACAGCAAATTTGAAGGAAAATGTATCCTTGTCGTGCACGCATGAGAGAATGAAAACTATGCATGACCTGAGTAGTCGGTTCAATCGTCCGACTTTGAAGAGCAACATAAACAGTGAATGCATCAGCAACATTATTAATCTATTACTCACCGTTTACTTATATCCTCCCATGTAAGGCATTCCTTATCAAGACCGTAGTAAAGACGTATGATCTCTCTCTCACGTTCTCCAAGTGTCACTATGATGAGCTTGTTTACTTCATCCTGTAAATGTATTACTGGTATGGTAACTTTTCTATTCATTTGGTTACAAAGATGATTCATATCTATAAAAGACAATGCATTATTTTTACCTTGAGAGCCCAATCATCTACTCCATGCCACGGGTTGTTCTCCACGCGATTATCCGCAATGTACTAAAATAATAAAGAAAAAGTCAATCATTACACAACAGGAAAGAAACAAAATGTGAACTAGAAACATCTCGAGGGTGAGTAGTAAAACTGTGTTGCACTTACACTATGATGGGTTTCTCCTGGGAGGCCATTTAAAGAGGGGAATGCCTCCCTATCAAGTGAGAAGACCTTGCCAATTGCCTACATATAGAAACAGTGTACGGTGAGTTATGGAAAGAATAATTACATAAATGACCGCAAACAAGAAATAGCTCATGAACAGTTAGTACCTCTGTCGCATTTCTGACTTTCTTCTGGGACATATTTAAGTATTCTGCAATTCTCTGAAAGTGTGGTAGGCAAGAAGTGAGTAAGAAAAGAATAAAAGGTTGCAAAAAAAAAAAAAAAACTGTTATAGAATTAATTAAAGTTCCTTTCTTTTGATCACAGTTCAATAATCAACTTACATCAACTGATGGTGTTACTCCTTTCTCTTCTAGCCTAAGCTTTGCATTCCGGATCAAGCCTAACCTTTCATGCAGATGATTAGGCAATCTTAAGGTTCTTGAATTCTCAACTAATGCTCTAGAAACACCCTGACACAAGATCATAATGTGAACCAGAATTAGCTTTGCAGAACAACTGATAAAAGAATAAATATTATAGAAAAGCTGAAAAGAACAAATCAAATTGCATAATTAAATTGGGCTGAAGAGACTAATAAACTGACAAATTTTCAAATATCACTTCAAACCTCATATTGCTGAGAACAAAAAGATGATCAAACTAGTAATTTCATAGACAACAGAGTACATGGTTGAGGAATCCCAAGCGAAATGGGTACATCATCCAAATGCTAGCATTTGGCATCTTTCTATGTTACTTTTAGTAGGCAAAGACCAAATACATAAGCAGCTTGTTGATTGAACTCAAAAGAACACCAATTTGTTCGAATTTTTATCCTTTTTTAGGCAATGATGATGATAAATTGAATTTCAGTTGGTTTTTCAACAACACATCCGTCTTTAACCATGCAATAAATTGTTTAAATATGCAAATTAATAGTAGCCTTACCTGGCGTATCCACCAATAC
Organism: Citrus trifoliata; assembly: GCA_018350135.1. Classification (NCBI taxonomy): domain Eukaryota; kingdom Viridiplantae; phylum Streptophyta; class Magnoliopsida; order Sapindales; family Rutaceae; genus Citrus; species Citrus trifoliata. Next base: position 7,952,633 of record CM031387.1, read on the forward strand.
ACATAAGTTGAAATTTTGAAACCCTTTGAAGAATCAAATTTCTCAATCCCACGCAATAATCCAATCAATCCACCCTACATGAGAAATATAGAACAAGCACCATATCAGAAAATAGAAAACTGTGTCCCGAATTAAATAGTCCAGAAAAGAGTAACTTGCCATTTATTTTTTGTTCAGAAATAGAAAATCACCTGAACGAGGTCAGCCATGTCGGCACCCATGTTATCATATCGTTGAGCAATAGACATGACCAAACGAACATTGCTCATCACCAGCTTCTCTCTTGCCAACGAACACTCCATCAATATTGACTGTAACTCAGGACGAGAAATCCTCAAGGAAGCTGCAAGTTGTTCCATTGATGGCTCACACCCCAACCTCTCCTTCAATCTTAAATTTCCAAAACAGATGGTAATGAAAAAATGTAAATACCCCATAAATAAAATAAAGAGAAAACTCTTTTTATTTTCCAGAATCTAAATTTATTCAGAACCATAGTTAGCAAAGAAAATGGAAAAGTATAGAAAAGAGCAGAGATATACAGCCCCCATTCTGTCTCATTTTCACAAGAAAAAATTTCAATTGTTTTAACAAGAGAAAACTCTTATTATTTTCCAGAATATAAATATAGGTTGAGTACATTAAAAGATTCTAACACTTAGATATCTACAAGGATCAAATCATCTTCCCATAAGAAATGTCTAAACATATAAAAAATATAACCTAATGAAGAAGAGGAAAACAGAACATGAAATTTGTTAATTACCTCAATTTATGATCATCCAAGGAAAGGCCAGTTTTAATTTTCTTTGATAGACGCACAACTTCGGCATGGGTGAGCAGCTCTTCACTTACCACACCCTTCACATAGCCCTTTAGACGATTCTGAATTAGCTCCGGACTAATCATTGATCTTAGCTGCTTGGAGCCATTCTGTTGGAGAACAGATTTATTCTGGCTTAATATTTTCTTTTTAGAATTCAATCTTCGTTGCCGAGCATATATACCAGAGCAAGTGACCGGCACCTTCTTGTGAGTTTTCTTGCTCGGTGAATCAGTTAAAACTGTTCTCTCAAAAGAAAGATTCCATTGCTTTTCGAGCATAGACTTCTGAAGCAAAAGAAGTGCCTCCACTGAATAGTCAAGTTCAGAGCTTTCCTCTTCTATGCTGTTTGGTGGTTCAGCCCATGGCTCTGCAGTAGAAGCAAAATTAGTATCCACATGCTCTTTGAGAGCCTTAATAGGCTGAGTTTGTCGATTCGATGATGGAAAGCTTGGACTATAATTTGATGACTTCTTGGCAGCTACCACATTCTTAGTTGAACCAACTTGAGAGTTTGTAGATCCAAGATCATTGATATATGAGAACTTTTCTGAGATATCAGAATAGTAAAATGAAGAACTCAAGAGCCTCTTGCCAGCGCTAAGTCCAATAACAGCAGCTGTGGCCATCATATGGCCTCTGATCTTGCAGGCACAATTAGCATCACACGACGTCAATAAACTTTTCGAATGAAAACCACGTCATAGAATTCTTCCAGGCACTTAATTCACTAGGCTCAGTGCAACACTTCTTTCGTGTTATAAATTTCCCAAGATGACTTTATTATCCTTCTGATATTAATAAAAACTAATTAAATAAGAATCTAAGGAAACTTCTATTAACAAATTGTCAATACAAAATCAACCAAGTTAATCAAAATCCAGCTAAGGTTGACATAAAAGAACTTGCCTAATGCCTATCACAACTATTATCCAAAATAAAAACTACTAGATAACAATCCCAGAGCACAAGTCACACAAGAAGGAGAATTGGATCCAACAACCTCGTGAACACAACTCATTCAACAGAAGTAGCAAGCAATTGATTCTCCACGACATATAAATATTAAAAAAAAAAAGATTATCATTTCCCAGGTGGGTTTATTCTCTAAATTTTAATTTCATGAGTCTCCAAAAACATCACTGCCTCCAATTCTAAACAGAAAGCATTTTAGCTTTTTTATCTCTTTTTTTGTTTCATTTTTCATCATATTGAAAAAGTAACCACTTAAGTGAATTCAGTGCTATAGGTGACAAATTCTCAGCATAAATATAAACACAACTATGATTGTCTCAACTCTCAAACCTTTTTTTATTTTTTATTTTTATTTTCCCCAACACCAAGCTCATGAAGAAGAAAATGCAAAAGAAGGTGGCCAACAAAACAAAAACAACAAGCAACTGAAATTGTCACGGATAATAATATAATGAAAGAAGGGGCAGTTTTGCAGTGAAAGAAATGCATGCATACCTGAAGGTAGTAAATGTTAGTTGAGCTGAAACAAAGACAGAATGAAGAAGAAGACCCGTTGATTCCAAAGTGAGCAAAAGAAGAACAGTTAAATTGTCAATAGGTTTTGAACTGGAACTGGAACTGGAACAGGAACCTCTTGTGTCTGTTGTGTTTACAATGCCTTTGTTCCGGTTCTTGTAACAATATTATTGTATGATGATTATATTTTTTTCTGTTTTTTTTTCAAGTTTTTATAATTTTGTTAAAAAAATTAATTTTTTTTTAAAAAGGAAATGGAGATGAAAATGATTAAAGAAAATCTAGGAAACAAGTCCAAAATGGGTAGAGGGATATGGGAAGAAGAGATGGCATTGGCTGATACAGATATTGGGTCCTTCTTTGAGTGGTCTCTAATTCTCTATGCTGCCATTTTCCCCCCCTCTCTCTCTCTCTCTCTCTCTCTTCCACTTCATCCCCATTTTTCTTTTCTTTTACGTTTATTTTTATTTTTATTTATATTTAAAAAAACTTTTTTATTTATTATTAATTAATATTGATGATATTTGGTTGTATTATTCTTGAACACAAAACAATGACGGTATCTGAGCGCAAAAATCGATGAGTCCGTGGGCCCCACCTCCACGTCATTGGTAAACTAACTATGTGCTTCTGCTTCACACACGAAATCTAGACATCGTCACACGTGGAAGCATCTCAACAGATTTGATCGAGCAAGGTTCTCGTATCGTATCCTTATCGGATCAAACAGCATCAAATAGTTGTAGTTTTTTTTTTTTTTTTCTCTCTTTTCCGATTACAATTTACTTTCAGGCTTCAGCTTTCATTTAAACATTTTTCAATTCTAACAGATCGATTCAATCCTCGTACCATCCCTCGTCATGTGATTATTACTTCATTTAGTAAACAAGTACATAAGTTTCAAGACACTATTTCTTATTGATAATAATAATAATAAATATGATTTTTAGATTATAATTTTAAAAATAAAAAAATTATAAAAATTTTATTAAGATCAAATCAATTTACAATCCGCAATAATTAATAGTTACCAAATAATAATTTGTCGTTGTAACTTCTAAACTGCAATATTCCTAAACAGGACGCAAGTCATCGAGATTTTCAAAACTAGAAGACCTGCCAATGATTAAACCAATCCTTTGAAGGAATTTATTCTAATTATCTAGAACAGGCAAGCAAAAAGCATCTAGTTAGTACACATAAACAAAATTAGTCCATGACATCAGGAGGTCCACATCTTAAGGCTGAAAAAAGGATGGCTGGGGGTTTGTCCCAGATTGTCAAGGGAAAAAAAAAAAGAAAAGAAAAGAAAAAGATAATGAAATAAAAGAGGAAAAGCAAAAAAAACCAGAATTTTTGAAACACCTAAAAGAAGGCAACTACAAAAGCTTAAGCTGAAACACTTGATTCCTCACTCTTGTTTCTTCTACAAAGAGATAAGGGTACTGTACAATGCCTAAATTTCCTATTATCAGCCACTAAAACATTAAAATTCCTCTTTCTTTCTTTCTTGTAGCATACGTAAGGCAAGTACGCCAAGATACCTCAACATAATTTCCATACTTATTCAAAATGAACATGTAAGTTAGAATGATCAAGAATCTGCTTAAAATGCAACGAAACTGGAAATGATTCAGCAGGTCCTCCAAAAATCTCCAAGCAAAATGGGAAAGCAAGAGAAAAGAATAATAAACTTGTTTCTCTTGTCAACTAAACATCAAATACAATCGAAACCAGGGAGAATATAGAAAGCAAATATCTGTGACTTACAATTTCCAAATTCTAAAGTAAATGAAAAACTATAAAACTTTTACACATTCCAGCAATCACCTTGAACATGCAACTTCATGTTGAAATTTCTTTCTGCGGCTGCAATATAAACTTCAATCACCAGGTTAGATTTCGTCAAACTGAATAAAATAATAATAAAAAAGCAATAAAAAAATCAATACAACACATAAATTAATTTGGGACCAGAATGCGGCAAGGCTGATGGCGCATCATAACCAAAAGAATCTCATTTTCATATAAAATTACCAAAGGACACCATATATATTAATGCAAGCACAAAGAATGAGGATATTGCTCAGTCCACTAGGCATGTGAACTACTACACATTACAATTTTCTTGCCAGCAACCAATACATAAACCCTCAAAAGTAAAATCAAGCTGATTCCAACATCAAACAATCCTTCCATAGTCTTTTCTTCCACGCGATGCTGGTGGAATGTTTGAGACAGGATGATTGGCCCTACGTCCTACAATAAAAATAACAGAATCAAGAAAACTGTTATTAGCTCATTCTGAGCCCTATTTCTTCCACAGAGAAACTTTATATTTTGACTCATGTAGCTCTAACAAAATAATTATGAGCAGACACAATAAAGGTGAAAGCAGAAGGATTCAATGACTTGATAGTGTCAAGTCTCAGGAAAATACCCCATGGCATGCCATTGTTAAATGAACTATTTCCAGGAGAACGTGGGCCTCCAGAGTTGAAGCCCGAAGGAGGAGGCTGAATCTTGAATTGATTCCATTCACTACCCTGAGGAGCAGTTGTTCTCATTAAATTGTACCGTTGAAGAGGTGGCTGTCCTAAACGACTTGGAGAATTTTGTGAGATATGAGGCATCAAATGAGAAGGCTTTGACATGAAACGGGAATGTCCAGCCTGTGGCTCATGAGATGCGGGAGGACTACCCACCTCTATATGTGAAAATGCTTGAATAGGCCCATTTTGTCTGAAGTACATCAAGGAAAACTGTTATGAGGTCAACAACAGTGGAAAAGATTAAAATAATAAAACAAGAAACTCAAACCAACCCCCCACCCCACCCTGCAGAACCCCCTTTTCCAGAATATCCTTGGATTTCTCCCACAAGAAGACAAAATCAGAAATAGAAAAAATTTACAGATGCATCACTTATACTATTGAGAGCTGACTGCAATCAGGAAATATAATCCTTGCAAGGAAAACCCACACGACCAAAAGTTAAATTCTATTTTTATCAAATGCTCTATTTGAATTATATAGCTGAACAATATAGTACATACCCATCCCGCTTATTAGAGTCATTTCACACTGCATCTATTACATGGGATGAAAGCATAAACCCATAATTTGCAGTTTGACAAAGAACAGACAAACATTCACATTAACCATACACATAATTCTTTAGAATGAAACGAAGTAAATCTACCAAAGCAATAATCCACCTTTGGATGGGTATATTTGAGCTCGTGCTTGACGTACGGTTGAATCTTCCAACTCCAACTGATGAATCTGCTGAACTAAGGTGCATAGCTTTGCTGAACTCAGTGGTTATGCTGCTCTCGTCTGAGCCATCCTCTTGCAGAAGTTGTTCATCACTGAAACAAGAACGAGTAGAGACCACATTATAGTCAAGCAAGCACTTCATTCAGACAATATAAACAAATCACTGCCCAGCCCAGAAACAAAGCACTTCGTTTCGGACAATACGAACTTATCATATTTGTCTAATCTATATCAATACGTGGAAGAAATTTACAATCCACAAGAAAAATTACATTATAAGGAACTACAAGATAGAAATAAAACAAGAAAATGTAGATAGCAGAGCATAAAATGGGAAAGATGGCTGCTAGTTTTGCAGACACAGTAGTAAGGTAATGGTCAAGGAAAGCTGATTGCTATGGATAAAAGCACCTATGGCCTAGGTAATGGACATGGTCAAAAGGAAAGCTGGTTGTTAGTGGGTAAAAGCACCTATAGCCTAGGTAACGGTCATTGCCCCTTGCAGTTCACTGTAAAGGGACCTCAAAGTTAGCCGCTTAAAAAGACCCTACAAAGGGTATAAATAGAAAAAACCAAGATATTCTGTAGAAAGAAAAGCAAATAGCATACGGTGCATGGTACAAGAGGAGGTTTGCATGACTGATGGATCAATGTTGATACCTTAGGAAACACGTACACACACACATCTAAATTGCCAAGTTATCATAGAATTCAACTTAGATATCTTGACATTGCAGTTTGAAAGTTCTTGTCTGCCTACCTATAATTGGGATCCCAATCTCCAGGATCTGGCACTGACAGACTAGTCTCAGGCTTGTCATGAGCAGCTTCTGCACTAGCAGGACCACGTGTTAAGGAGCTGGGCATATTTGGCATTGCAGAATAACTAGCAGCAATTCCAGAGCCCCCTCTTTGCTGCTTTGAACTGGTAGCGCTAGGATTTGACGGCAGATGCAAGGATACACTGCCAAGTACTTGAGGGTTCCACTCAGCTTGGCCTGAGCTGGCACCATCAATGAATTGTCCTTGCCAATGTTGAGATGATAGACTCTCTTGAGATTGAGGATTTCCAGAATATCCCCAATTTTTTCTTCTATTATAATGGGTAGCTGCAGTCATTTTTCCTAAAGGAGAACCATGGCAACTGCTTCTTGCTGGAGAAGTTGGCCCATAATGTCCAGGAGAACCACTTGAAACTTGACCATATGAGCTTGGAGGAGTGAATTGAGAGGGGCTAGTGCCAAGGGGAAGTGGTACAAACATTCCAGCTGATGGGCTCACACCAAGTCCATTTCCTTGTGAATACTGAATAAACCTTTTTCTCGCATCAGGGCTACTTCCACGGACTGAAACACCGCTCTGTGCGTGCAAGTTCATCCCAGATGGACCAACAGGTGAAAAGTAGGCAAACGTATTGCCACCATCCCCATAGCTACCGTAACTACTTCCAAGACCAGTGCCATCATTGTAGCTTCCATAGCTTCCGACACTACCATAACTATTACCATATCCATATGGCACTACCTGAAAATGTGGGCTGTTATGCATGGAAAATTTGCTCCTGCCAGAAATCTATATGGAAAGCAACCATAATTAGATTCTTTTTAATTTCTTGGATTTAAAAAATGAACATCGGTGAAGTTATGAATACTCTCAGAAAAGAAATGAATGATGTGTGCAACCTCCAAACTCCAATGACAAAACAGTGGATTACAGAACTCACATTGGGAGAAAGACCAGCAGCAAACCAGTGGCCCGCACCAGGGTGATGATCCACCTTAAAATTTTGAGCAACAGGCTGAAAAAATAATGAAAAGAACAAATGAGAGGGTATACAGGGAAACATATGGATGACATTGTTGGTTAGATAACCTTTATTTCTTCTATTTTTTGGGGGGTGAATTGTAACAAATGAGAGGCATCTGTAATCTATATCAACAAACTAGGGAGATTTTAGGAAAGGAGGACCGCCATTTCCTTAAATTATAGGAATAGTTGAGTTTTAGTTGTGCATGCAAGCTTTTGTCTTGAAACAAAAATCCACTTATAATAACCATATTCATTGATACATCTAGATTTATTCCAAAACAAGTATCTTGCGCGGTTCATAATAAATGAAAAATATTATATAGCAGTGATTTTGAGAAAAAAATGCAAAATAACTGATGTCACACAAGAATACAACAAAATATAGGAACTCCCAACAATTTATAATAACAGCACATAAAATAATTAGCCAAACCACAGCGCACATATGAAGCTTAGATCCTGGGAAACCCCTTGGAACATAAGGTGTCAAAACATTGAGATTTGAGAATAGCAGATGGGAGAGGTTCACTTTGCTGCTATGATCCTTGGATTAGAAAACTAAAACAGTGACTGTTGGAGGATCAAAATACACAGAAATCCACATACCACACGAGGTGTCTCTGGTGGAGGCTGGTAAGGGCATGTGAAAGGTTCTCCAGTCACAAAAGGATGCCTTGAAGCCTGCAGGCAGATTGATTAGAACTCTTTACCATCTACATCTAGATAATTATATTGCATAACAACACAGATCAGGTTTCACAGATGACATAGATGCAGAAAATCAGGAGAATTGAATAACCTGAAAAGGTGACCAACGTTTTGCAGGATCAAACTCAACAAGTCCCTTCAGGAAATCAACCAAAGCCAATCGTATTTGGCTTTCTGTTAAGATTCATGATCAAAGACATCTCAAAAATGCGTTAGTAACACTCAGAAATACTGACTAAATGTCTGCTTCGCTTCAAACACAAAAATCTGGAAGCTAACCTTTGCTAATATCTTCCATAGATAAGTTCTTTCTATAAGGATAGTTTGTAACAATTTCTTCTAGGTGCTTATGATGGAAATACTCTTTCCCAATCAATGGTTTTTTCAACTCCCTCTGAACAGAAACCATCAACATTGATCATCAGGTAAAGAAAATTACACCGCAAAAGAGAGGCATATCTACAAATCATTTACAGAAAGACTAATTTACCCAAGATGTAACGAGACCGGCTCATACATCTTACTTTTATTAATACTTATCAATTTTCCACTTCTGATGAAAATTGTAACATAAATACTTACAGCTTCATACTCTATCTCGGTTAATGCTTGATAAGCACTTCTCCCACCCATGGAAACTTCGCCAGTCTCAATATTGTGGACACTCCCAATGCATTTAAAAAACTTGCTTGTATTTTTGGCCTCCTTTAGTACATAATCAGGGGGCTGGGCTCTAAAACATGTCAACCAAACATAAGAAACCATTAAACATATTTGCAAAGAATACAACAGGTTGCAAGTACCAAAACAGCTTTTTCATCAGCACAAAATCTCAAAAACAAAATATCTAGTAGAAAAAGCCAGCAAGAAAATAGGAGCCAAAACAAAAGAGATCATCTTCTTCTACATTTTCATGTATTGAATTAAGCTTCATTCCAAATTGGATTTCCAAAAAGGATGAGAGAGAAGAAAGAAAAAAACTTTACAATTAAAAGTTCAGATGTTCATACAAACCAAAGCTTATGGCAGCTTTGCAGGGTTTGGTTCATGCGAGTCAGCTACATACTAAAAATGTTAAATTATATACATTGGACGGTTGTCAGTCCTAAGCTTTCGCCAGAAATAAGCAGACAGTCCTAAAACTTAAAACTAGCTTCTGCCTTTTAATTCTCTAAGTTAATTATCAAAGGCATAAAATGACCAACAATTATAATTTGTGTAGAATTGGAAAAAGAATAAACTACCTCTAACTTGCAACATAATTTCATTTTTGAAAAGAGGGCTCCTGAAAAATATCTCAACTGTAGACAGCTTTTAACAATTTGCTTTTCTTCATTTTTTTTCCTTCCAGATGAAGACATTACCACCCCCCCCCCCCCAACAAAAAAAAAAAGCATATGGTGCAGAACAAAATATCATAAACACACACACACGCAGAAAAAAGAGAGCCTTACCCAAGTATTCTGATCATTCGCCTCAAAAGATCAAATTCTGAAGCTCCTGGAAATAATGGGAGCCCTAGAAACAATTCCGCAACTATGCAACCAAATGACCACATATCAATAGCCGTAGTATATCTAGAAAAGATTTAAGGCCCAAAACTAATGCTAGCTTGAGAAATTATCGATACAGAAATGAAGAGCATGACCTTTAGTGGATCAAATACAATAAAGGACAGCACACAAACATGCCAATAAACTTTTAACTGGTAGAAACTATCAGAGACATGCAATTAAAATTTGCCTTCACGTATGAGTAGAGACTACCCTCCTGATCTTGGACTTAACAAGCTAATAAACTAAACGAGACAATAGAACAATTGGAGAAAAACTGAGGTTTTTGCTTCTCTTTTTGGGTTGCCATCTCTTCAGAGTTTAGGGTTGTCCATTCTTTTATTATTCTTCACCCTTGTGAACTAGTGGTGGTTTAATATAAAGGAAAATTACTGTTAGACTAGTTTTTGTCGGCTTCCCATGACTACATTCAGGTGAGCATGTATAGTCTCTCTTCCCTATTGGGGCTCATGTTCAGTTCTTTTTCTTGAGTGCACATCTTTACCCGTGTTCATCTTTCTGATTAAAATATATATTGTCTTACTTTCTTAACCCAGAAGGGGGGGGGGGGGGGGGAAGGATGAAAAAAAATAAAAAATAAAACGTTAGAAGAAACCAATAAGAAAATTAATAAAATCGCAATCACCTATAAGACACAAAAGCAGAAACCAAAATTCATGAAAAAGACAAGAGATACCAAAGAATAAGCTTAAATTTCATTTAGAAGGATACTGATATCCAAGAAGAACTTCTGGAGACCTATAATAACGACTCTGCAGCAACAATGAGAATACACCATGATAACAAAATATAAGCATGATAAATTTAAAATAGAAGCCTAGCAATAATCATATGCATGAACCTGAATGTAGGAGTACACAGTGCGATCTTCCGTGCATGCTGATCCGAAGTCAATTATTTTAATTTCTGCTGGCTTTACACTGTTATTTTCAAGATAAACATTCATGTTCAACAGGAAAAAGATCTATTACACAGTTTGCAAATCAAACATATCAAAATATTATTTTACCTTGTGCATAGAAGAATATTTTCAGGCTTCAGATCACAGTGAATTATCCCAGCATCTTTCAACAGAGACAGTCCACGTAAAATCTGTAGATAAATTATGCAAATACAGAAGAAATAAGTGATACATCATATTGAGAATCATTGAACCCAAAGGAAATCAAGTACAGAACCAAATTGAAGCCTGAGCTAAAATCCCATACCTGCTTAGAGAACAATTGGACAATGCTCAATGATAACCCCCGAAAATGATTAATCTTGATAAGTTCATACCTGAATAGCCATAAAATGTTAAGGCACACAAAAAACTAAAGCAATAAGTGTAGATATAAAGTAAAACGTGATGTGTTTTCACAGATTGTAAAGTGCTAGTAATATGTAGTATTTGTACTTACAGATTTGAGTCGAGCAGCTCAAAGCAAATGCACAAATGACGTTGATATACAAAGTATTCATAAATACGAACAATATGATGCTTGTCCTCAGGATCATACTTTTTATTTAACTGCAAAGGTTAGACAAACACAACTTCAACTACTAATAACCATGACAAGTGGGAAATTTTCACCCAAAGCAGAACTTAAAAATACCGTTGTCAAAATAGATACTTCAACCAGTGCCTGCTGATAGTATGCAGGTTGATTTTTTATTATTTTCACTGCAACAAAACTATTCGTTTCTGCGTCCCAGCATTTGGCAACCTGCCCAAAAGTCCCATGGCCAAGAAGATCTTTGACAATGTATCTGCAAAGGATCAAAAAGAAAACATGACTAAGTGCTTGATTTATAAATGCTAAACTAAGATGCTACAAGATCAGAAACAGTATTCTGAGGTGCAGAAAGCAACACTCATACATACCATATGAACTGGTGCCTTATCATTCCCATACATAAGACAAAGCACATAGCAAATATATAAAAACAAACTTGTTCATACAAGTGGCATACTATATTGAGATTCCAAAATAAATTATAAAATCAGTTACACCATTAGGAAGTCTTGTAACAGATTGTTCAGAAACTACATAGAGCCCAAACAAAAGGTGGACCAAACTGCCCGCCCAACCAAAAACTGGGCCACGGCTACAAACTTTGGGCTCTTAAGCCTTGACTAGACTTGGCAGAATTTTATGGGCCTAATGGCTAACACAATATCATCTCATATATTTTCCTAGAAAATATATAAATCAAATATATTCTAGTGAAAACAATAAATTATAAAGATAAAATCAATATCAAAAGTAATAGATGGCTACTAAACAGCTAAGTCCCAACAACCGAGTAGATATTGTCCGCCTTAGGTACACAGCCCATCGTGGTTTTGTTTCTGGGCTTTGCAACCAAAAGCAAGTCTACTAAGTTAGGCGAATCCATGGCTTGTAAACTAATCCAGGGACTCATGATGTGGGATAATACATTCTTCACCCCTTGGACCTCACATCTTGTGAGGGTCAACAGAAACATAAGGGAACAACAAAACATAACTAGTCGAAGAAAGCAGTCACTAAAGATGTGGGATATTACAGCTACTTTAAGGAAAATGACGAGTAACAAAACAAACCTTCTTTGGGTCTCTGCATTGACCAACACCAAGTTCACAGCAAGAATAAGATCTGAGTTCACATTATCATAGCCATCATTGAGGACCCCAACTGATGGGCTAGTCAAGTATCGTTTTGGATTTAATTCTTCAGAATAGTTGAATAGCGGATTGCATATTTGGTATGTTTCAACTATATCCTTTGTTAGTCGAACCACCAACTGCACAATTGGAAGTGCATGTCAGCTCAAAGATTTGCCCAAAACAACTAGAACAAGTGGGAGTTCTCTAACCATTATAACAAGCAAAATAGATAAGTTGAAAAATATAAATAGCAGTTCCAATGAATTTATGTGAGAAGACAAGAAAGTATCAAGTCAATCTGTGCACTTTTCTATCCCACAATAGAATCTCTAATCAATAGTAAATGAAATGTATGCTTTCAGAAGGGAAAGTAATAGTAGAATTCGTGTGATTTTATGACGTACTTTTGACAAATGAGAGATTGACCGGTTCACTAATCATTCACCTCCCCCACACCCCAAACAAAAAACAAAAAAAGAAGGTATTCATAAGTCAAAATATAATCATCCAAAGTGGTGAATCATTCTGTAACACAAAACTCTACTTGCTAAGTATCCATTTCTAAAGCCATTAACTCTTAGCTGCCTATCACTGGGCATACAATGAAGCTTCAAGCCCACTGTACAACACAGAATACAGCTCAAACAACATGCAATATATACTATGCAGCGATATCATATAGAACTTCATAACTAAATCCAAGAAGCCAGCAATTCCATTATCCATGCCTCTTCACACCAATACAATCAACAACTCTATAGCATTTCAGATTCCAAAAATTCTCATATTTTAAGAAGAAATCAAAAACCCAAAATTCTTCAGCTAGAAATGATCAATCAATGAATAAAAAACCAACAAAATCACTTACAGGTTTTCTAACAATTACACGCAAAGACGGTGCATCCTTCTGAACCAAATACGGCACAAAAGAAAACCCCTTTGGTCTCCACGTGGCACCAAATACTTGACCTCCATTGCTAGGGCTGCCCTCATCCATTGACCCACCGCCAAAAACCCCCCAAAATCAAGCTCCTACCCACAAATTAAAAGCCCCCACTAACTCCATTAATCGCATCATCCAATGAAAATACGCCAAATAAAAAACAACGACCAACAGATAACAATTAATCAGACACCGTTCAAATTCTTCAACTGGGTTTTCTTCTTTCTTCTTGATGATGAATTGATTTGATCATGCTTTCATAAACCCACCAACGGATTCCAATCCCATATCTCATTCATTCGCCAAAGACCTCTCAAACCCGCATCAAAATCATCAATTTAACTCTCAACAGATCCATTCAAGATCAAACACACAATGTCACACGTATCAAAAATCAACCCAAAAAAGATTGGATTTTGACGATGCAATCGATAAAACAAAACTGACCCAGATGAGCTTTCGATAGACAAATGAAAACTAGATACGTGAATTTTTGTAATCAATTGATGAAGCAAGCGATATTGGATGAGAGAGAAAGAGAGTGAAATCCTTTTTAGTCTGCGAGACAAGCACCGTGTTTCTTTCTTCTATTTTATTTTTTATTTTCTCTGTTACTGTTGTTTTAAGATTTTGTTTTGTAATGGTAGCAAAAGCAAAAGCACTGTTATTTTTTTTTTATTCTTTCTTTTGTCAATGCCAATAGGCGTATTTTGTTTATTATCATTTATCCCCTGGCTTTTCTTTTTCTTTATTTTAATTTTTCATTTAGGTAACTTGTAAGCTTTAAACTCTAATAGATTTGTTTTGGTTGACATTTTTTATTCTTGGTAGATTCTATATTCTCACTATTTCCACTAATTTTATCTCTATTACTTCCTATTTTTTTTTAAATAAAAAAACTGCTTATTCTTGACAAAAATATTATTAAACTTAGCCTCGTTTAATATTGAGATTAAAACTTAAAAAACTGTTTATTTTATTTTACTTTTTTACAAAAATAATATTTTGTAGATTTTGTAAAAAAATGCTAGGTAAGGATTATTTAGTATAAGTAACATATTAAATAAACCACCATATCTTTTTAAACTTTCTACTAAAACTTTAATATTTTAACAAAAAAAATCAATTATGTCTTATTTTCCCATCACTAATATATAAATTATTGGATATCATATTACTGATACAATCAAATTATCTTACTAAAAATTATGTCATTACATATGTAGCATTGCACAATTATATAAATATATATATATAATAAGAAAAAAAAGCATGTACAATTTAGTCTTCACTTTGAAAACATTGAAAATGATTTCAATCTTTAATAAAAGAATAGAAAGAGACAATGACACTAAAGAAAAGTAATCACAAGAAATGAAAAATTTAAAGAATATTATTACAATAAGTTTAACTTAAATGTAATGCATATTACTTTTTATTTTATTTACATTATGTATTGGTATAAATTTTTATTATATTTTATCTAATAAACATATATTTTAGTTTAAACTCATACATATATTACTACTAAAAAAAACACGACTTTTAGCTTAAAATTGAAAAATAAGTCCATTATAAATATTTATAATTTTAGTATGCTATTGTATGTCAATTATGCAAGTGTAACACCACAGTGTGTCATATTATATTAAATAATAAACAATAAATAAGTAAAAATTTTATGGATGGATAATGTTCAATGTCAGCATTGATTATCGTAGTATGGTTAAGCTTTTCTAGTGCATCATGCATGTACGATAGATTATGATTAAGAATAATAGTCATTTCTCTAGTGTATTTTTCTGCATTTAAAAGATAAAGATGCCATTAATATATAAACATTTAACTACTGAGACTTTCTCCAAATTAAGATGTATTTAGACTTTAGAAATAAATTAAAACGTTAGCTAAATATAATTGGAGTAATGAAAGAGAGAGAGAGAGAGAGGCAATTCTTACAATTAAATTAAATTTTTATTTCTTATTCCCAGTGAAACTAAAACTATTTAACTGAAAAGTATGATTTAACGGGGGCTGTTAATAAATAATTGGAGACCATTGAAAAAGAGAGAAGGAGAGGCTTTTCGTAGAATTAAATTGAAATTTTAATAATTCCAAGCGAAAAATATAACTGTTTCGATTTAAAAAATACGATTTGAATGGGGACAGTCAGCAAATTATGGGGGCTATTTGGTACTTAAATTTTTCAGTTTAAAACCGTTATTACGGTTAGGCCACACGATTTGGCCCAACAGGTTGAAGGAGAACAAAGCATCTGGTAATTGTAATTGGGTCAACAGCTCAGGCCCGTTAGCTTGATTTCCATATGAGTGAAGCCAAATTTTAACGCCCCTTTTAAATATTTTAATTTATAACCCCATATCTAAAAAAATAACCATCTTCCCACAAAATTTCACACTGAAAAAAAAAAAATCTCTTTTAAGTTTTTATTATAAAACACATAAAAATTCTAAAATCTTTAATTATTTTCTTTTTATTATATTATTATATCTCCATAACTCAAAACTTTTATAATTTTTTATTGAAATTATTTTTCAATTAAAATTTAAAATATAAATATAAATTATAAAATGTGGTAGGTGTAAAAATTTTGTTGAAAGAATATTTTATTTAAATGTTTACTTAAATTTTCATTTAGAACAAAATAAATTACTTTCTCTTTGGATATTTAGGTAATTTCATACAAGAATGGGGTATTTTGAGGAATTTTGGTGGGTGTAAACAATGTACACTCTTTGAACACAAAAGAGTGGTGCCACTTAGCTACCATCACCTCTTAAAATTCCGTACCCACTTCTTAAGAGACCCTTTCGTGTTAGAGTCCAGCTATTGACACCTCAAGATTTCTCATAAAACTCCTCTGCTAATGACACCCCATCAGAAAAATGAAATTATAACAAATCCAATAATATCTTCATAATTCCAAAACTACCCTCCACGTATATTTTCAGTCTTTAAGTTTTCTAATAAATCCCATTGAGGTATTATTAAATGTATAAGCTATCAATGGAACTTTAGTAATTGAATTTCCATTCGGTATTTAAATTGATAAAAAAAAATTTCAGAAAAGTCCGAAGGTAACAAACTTGTTTTTAATCATGTCTTGCATATGCTATTCAATATAATTCAAATTTAATTAGTCTAATTACATGTGAATTGTAAAGTACTCTTACCTAAATCTTTTGTCTCTAGTGTTTAATGATAAAAATAAGAGTTCAGTTAAGAAGAAAAACTCAATCAACAATGAATGATATGTTAGTAAATCAATTCTAGAGAAACAAATAAAAGAATTGAGTAGTGATATCTGAACTCTCATTTTATCTCACCAGCCCTCGTTGATCAGTTGTATTTTAATACATATTTTATCCTGTTATGAAAAAGAATAAATAGTTTTTAAATGAATAATGATACAGTCACAAACTCTTATATAAATTTACCTTGTCCAAACTGATGTGACATTAATTTATTAATTAAACGAAAATATAAAATAATAAAAATAAATCATGTGGACCAAGAGATATTTAATTCAACTAATGAATTAACGTCACATCAATTTGTACAAAATAAATTTATACAAAAATTTGTGACTATATCATTACTCTTTTTAAATATATCCACATGATAACTTTTATTAACATATAATTCAAATAATCAAGTTATATAAACCCTAATATCTCTTAACTTTTTGAATGATTATCTCTTCGACATTGCTATGAATAACAATTTCCTAGTTAAAATTTCATGCTTCTGCAGTAGAAGGATGGACCATGGACGACTCCATATAATAGGAATGTTATTACTTTTAATTTTTTCCAAATGGCTTTTACAACTGAATCTAAGGTACCTTTATGCTTTGCTATTTTGGATTTCGCCATGTATCTAATATAATTACAAAGTTAAATTGTTATATGACACAATTACATATAATAACTTAATAACATTAACAAGAACACAAAAAAAGGGACTGAAATTTGGTGTGACAATGTGCCTATCACACTAAGATGGTGCGACAAGTGCGTGCACTGCAACGTTGTACATGCAACAAACATCCTATTGCTTGCCGCCATGTCACACCAAATTTACTCTCCGTCGCACTTGATATATAAAAAAACATATCACACAATTCAACAAAGACTATGTTGCACCTTTAACATTTGATCATACAAAATCTAAGCATAAACTATCTAAGAGAAATTTCATCAAACGCCTAATGTATGATAGTTATAACTTATTATTTTAATTAAATTTTGTTTCATTATCTCCCTCTAACAACCTATAATCATATGGAATCCCAATCAAATTCATTCAAAGCCCAAAAAAATGATGAAGTTAGATCCTAGGGTTTGGGTTTTTTTTTTCAATTTGTTGGATTCGTTTTGGATTCGAATAGATTCTGGTGGATTTGGTTGGATTCTAGTTTGCCGTTGTCGTCGCGGTTTAAGAGAGAAAAGTTTCGGGTATGGAAAGGGAGAGAGTTGGCTAATTAAAATGAGTAGGGTAATACATACATACATACATACACAAAAACAATGAGTAGGGTAATACATACATACATACATACATACACAAAAACACACATACATATATGTATGTATATATATGTATATGTATATGTGTATTTGTCTAGTTGTGATAGGAAAAGTTTTTTGGGTTAAATTCGAAAAATAAAAAAATTTAGCGGTTATTTTTATAAATTCCCATGATTAATATGTGTTTTCATTATTATATTTATTTTTCTCAAATGATTAGGACAAGTTATTTTATAAAAAGCAATTAAGCTTATATATTATTCAGAAACTACAGTTTTGTCAAGGGACAATTCACAAGAATCAGCTACTACTCATCATTTTTAGGGCAATGCAAAAAAGCCTAGGTCAGCCCAGCCCTCACACATGAGAGGCTGGACAAGGGCCCAAGAAAAAAAAATCCAGACAAAGCCCCGGTCCACTACTTTAAAAAAAATAATATTATAAATTAGAACAATATAATTAAAATTGAAAAGTAATTTAAAAATAAAAAAGAAAACTTAAATTCTTAACTTATAAATCAATTATAATTCAAAAAAGTTAAAATTATGATACTAAATTCTCTCTTTTGTGTCAATTAATTAAGAGGGCGTTTAAATTAAAAAATTCAGTATCAAAGAAAATTAAAGTTATGAGCTTTTATTTACTTTATTTATTATTCTAATTTGAAATATTCATTTTCTTTAATTTATCTATAATTGTAATAACTTGTTGATAATTAATTTATTTCAAATTTACAAAAATTAAAAAATTTTAAAATAAATAAAGCCCGAGACCAACCCAAGCCCGCACACTTAACTATCAGTGGGCCTGGACATGGGCTTGAAAAAGCCTGGCCCATGCCCGCTGCTTGCCATCCCTACTCCCTACCCCACACATTTCATAACTTTATAGCTCTAATTCCATACAAGTCCGCAAAGCAACTATTAATGTTACAAGTAAAATTAGCTGATATATATGAAAATAGAACAAATTCAATGAGTCAAATGGTGCACTTCAAGATTAAGAAGGAATACAGATCCAATGTTGAGAAGGGTTTATGAATCACTAGAAGTTAAAGAAAGACAAAGATTATAGAGATTACCAAAGTTTTTTTTTAACAAGTGGAAATTTGATATGGTGCGTATATGGATAAATATAAAAATTATATTAACGGTAATTTAGGGTTTAGATGGAATACAGTAAGATATAAAGATTATTTTAAAATTTTCAAGGAATTAAATGAGAAGTAAAGGCTAATGAGATATAATTAGGGGATTCAAATGTCACCACTCAAAAGAATAAAAGATATTTATGAAAAGTAAATTAAATACATAGGTGGGTTTATTATAATTGAAAAGAAAAATCTAAAATCTAATGGGAGGTTTATTAAAAATATACAAATTTATTAAGTATTATAGTGTGCTCAAATAATTCCACAATTTTCTTTTAAGAAGTATTATCCCCTTTCAAATATATGCCCACAAACCTAATTCTATCAAAATAATTGAAATGTTCAACATCTATTTTTTTTTAAATGATTTGCATCTAATTTTTGTTGTTTACTTATTGGAACATAAAGGTGAAAAGCTCTTCATCAGATATAATTTTATTTACATGTTTAACAATAATTTAAGTGAACCCTATTTCAATAGATAGGTTTAGTAATTATAGGTGGGGGTGGGCATAAACCCACAACCCATGGGCTTGCCCAAACCCAAACCAAATTAAATGGTTTGGGTTGGATAAATCATAAAAATGGATTAGACGTGAGTTTTATATAAAAAATGATTTCATTATAAGTTGGATATAGTTTACCCATGGGACATGAACGAAACCCCAACTCTCAAACTTGTCAAATGAAATAAATAAAAATGAAATAAATAAAAACGAAATAAATGAAAATAAACAAGTGAAAACTCACTATTAAATTGTTCATGGCGTGATTAATTGCCAACAACTAAAAAAGGAAAGCAACATCTAAAAACAAATATAAATTAAATAAATGGACTATTTACCAATCTGGATTCAAAATAGTTACCTTTCAACCTATAACTTCTCCTTTCTAAAACCATGACGTAAAAATTCTCAAATGGTGTTTGTTCGTTTATTGTCATTTGCTGAAATTGCAAAATCTTGAAAGCCCCCAATTCGATTATAACCTTTCTATTGATTTAAGGTGAGGTTTTGTTGCAAAAGCTTCATTTTTTTTCTTTTTATTACTGTTGCAGTGGCCCTATAACGCTTTAGATTTACAAGAGACTAATGGTTTAATTTATGAGATGCTCTTATATTTGTATTGAATGGGTAGAACTTAATTGGTATGAACAACTTTGTTTATTTGATAATTTAAGTATTTTGCTTAATGGGAATGCTTACTTAGGTTTCTAGGATTTGTGAATATGGGATTTTGGGATTTATTTTTTTAATTTTCTTTCTTTTTTTTTTTTTTGGTTGCGTCTCCATGCCTTTAGCTATTAATCCTCATAATTCAAGACCCTTTAGGGCTAGTTTCTTTGAAAATGATAGGGTGCTCAACCATGGAGATACAATACTTAGCAATCTCTCTAAAGTCTAAACTTAGGCACACTTCCAAAAATCGGCCATTTGCTTTGTGGTTGTTGATAAAATCTACATAAAACCAAATATTACACAGAGCATTTATAGCATATCTTGCTGTGTATATTCACAAAAGATTATCCAGGCATATTTTTTTATGAATGCACATGAACTATCATGCTTTTCTTTGCTAAAATTGCTTTTATAAGTTATAAGTTGAGAATTCAATGTGTTTTAATTATATAAAAATGCCGATGATGATTTTTTTTTAATGAATTTTAGATGGATGAGAACTCAAGCTATCATGGTACTAATTTCTCAAATACTTTGGCAACTACTCAAAGCAAAAGGAAAAAGCTATTAGAGAGATAAAAAACAGGGGACTATTTTACTAAATACGATCCAGGTAATAGATGCAAGTGTAATAATTGTGGTAATGATTATGCTCGTAAGAATAAACATGAGACTACAATTGGGACTAGTCAGTTACATAATCATTTATTGGGTTGTTATGATTAATTAAGCACATTTAAGGATGAAAATCCAATAATTTCACATGAAACGAAAGATGAATTTAAGTCTCATGTCTTTGATAAAGAAGCGTATAGAAAAGCCCTTACAAGGTTAATTATTATTAATGAATTACCCTTTAGTTTTGTGGAGAAAGAGGGCTTTTAATAATATAATAAGCAATTAGAACCAAATTTTGATCTACCGTTTAGGAGAACCCTTTCCAGAGATGTGTACAAACATTTTAGGATGAAAAGCAAAAATTAAGAATTTTTTTTTGTTTCAAACAAGCAAAGGGTTTGTATAACCATGGATGCATGAACTTCTATATAAAATTATTACTATATGGTGATTACGACTCATTTTATTGATAGTGAATAGAAATTGCAAACAATAATTTTAAATTTTTATACAGTACCTGACCATAAAGGGGAAACAATTGAAAAGGTGATTGAATCTTATTTACTTGAGTAGGGTATAGATAAGGTATTTATAACGGCTAGGCAAAATATCTTATTCGATCCAACCAGACCTGATCCGATCTAAAAAATATCAGGTTTGGATCAGATCAGATTATTAACAAAACTCGATCAGATGTATTTTTGCTAACCCAATCGAATCGTGATTGGAGAAACCCGATCTGATCTGAAAAACTGATCGGGTTGCCTTTGAAATTAAAAAAATAAAGTTAATGAACAAAATGGCAAACAAAAGAATGGGAACCACTAGGGTTTGGCCTAGTGGCTAGAGCCACTCCCTCACAAGTGTAAGGGAAGTGGTTCGAGCCCCCGCAGATGTATTACATGTGTTTAATTTAAATTTACTTTCTCAAAACTTGAGTGAAGATAGTTTTTCTCTTAGGAGGGGAGTTGACGTCTAACATCTCTCGAATATTTGAGAGAGTTAAAAATCTTAGCAGTGCCATATTAGAGTTGATGTAAACTAGTTTCAATAATTGTAAAATTGTAATGTCATGAGCAATATTCTCCTAAAAAAAAGAATGGGAAAAAATCTATAAACACACACACATGCACTCACACCACAAGCTCACACACACATAGAGCTCGAAGATCGGAGACGGCGAGATGCCAAACAGAAACCACGTGAAGCAGTATCCAATAGATCAGAGATGCAACCTCGCGAAGCCAAGCCATCACTGCAACTACGACATGCCGACACAATCTGATGTACCTCAACCGTTGTTGCTTGTTGTCGTTGGCTTCACCGATTACTGCAATCACTATCACCAAATTTTTCACGGTATTTGACTCTATTCTTTTAAATAATTTAATTTAAAAAGTTTGAAACGAATTTATGTAATGAGGTAAGGTTGGTTGTTTTAGACCTTGTGGTTGATTGCTTTTAAAACTAATGAGTATGCAGAAATTTAGAATGGATACTCATATAACCTAAATGCATTTTAACTCGATTTCAATCCGATCTCAACGCAAATTTTTTATCTGAATAAAATATTCAGGTTGAGTTCATATGATTTTTTCTCCAACCAGATTGATCCGAAACTCGATCATGTTAATTTGAATCCAATTTTGCTCACCCCTAGTATTTACCATTACTGTTGATAATGCTAGTTCAAATGAGTTAGTTATCAATTATATCAAAAAGGAATTGAAGAGAATGCCCTTGTGCTAGATGGTGACTTTTTACATATGAGATGTTGTGAACATGTTTTGATTTAATTGTGAATTAGGGGTTGAGAGACTTGCATGTGTCAATTTTTAGAATTCATAATGCTATCAAATATCTAAAGTCCTCCCCCGCAAGGCTTAAAAAATTTAAAATATGTGTGGAGCATGAGAGAATTGAAGGTAGTGGCCTTGTGGTTTCAAGATATGTCCACTAGGTGGAATTCCACCAACTTAATGTTGGAGAATGCTTTAAAATTCTAACTTAATGTTGGAGAGTGCTTCAATGTACATGACTTCAAATTTCTATTTTTATGAAATATGCTCAATTCATTCTGATTTGATATCACTAATTGAAAGTGGTGATAATCTTGTCTTATAAAAAATGACCACAAGTATGAAAAAAAAAGTATGACAAATATTGTGGTTCAATTGATAGCTTGAATAATTTGTTGCTCATTTTAGTTATTCATGATCCATGTTATATCTTAAAATATATTACATCTTGCTTTGAAGATATTTTTGTTATTGATGAGGTTGGGAAGAGTTTAAAGAGCTGAAAAATCTTATAATATATCATGTTGGTGTTATGTTTACTTGTTGGTGTCATGTTTGTGGAAATTTATTATTAGAGTTTTATACTCTTATTTATTGAGAAATAATTATTTTCGTGATTAAACTTTATTTTAATTTTCTAGTATTCTTTAATTTAAGGATGAAGTTATTGTAAAATTTATAATTTATAATTTTTATCCACTATTTTTTTTATATTTTAATAACAAGTAACAACTATCATAATTTTGATATAATTAAATTAACTGATAAATAAAAATATTTTGATAATAAAATTCAAACCAAACCCAAATGGATTGGTTTGGGTTAAGTTAAAAATATTTGGGTTAGTTTGGAGTAGACCTAAATTTTTGGAATTTGATTTGAGTTGACTTAAAACTTAATTCAAACCAACCAATGCCCACCCCTAATTATAGGAGGAGGCCAAAAACCATGTGAAATTAATCATACTTCATAATTTGGATAGTTCAAACTTCACATTCAACATTGTCATTATCTTCCTAAGTGATTATAAATAAATCAAGTAAGTTCATGAGGGAGAGGAAAAAAAAATCAAATGCCGCTTAAACCCATGGTATATAACATCGCGGGTTTAAAAGATTCGGCTTTTGTTGCAGTAAATGTCTGTTTCGAAGTACTGCCAAGCGGGTACTCATCAAACCAAACAGTTGCATGATGGTTAGTGTGGGTCTCTAGGTTCCCATTATTTTCAAAAAATAATTCATTACAGTTTGAGAGTAACTACAATAATTTTGCCTTTTCTATCGAGTCATTATCTATCATGCTTTAATAATAGGATCCCCCTATGTTACATTTAACGAAACATACACCCACACACAGCAACAGTCCCCATCGATGAGACCTACCACTGTTGTTGTGTGTGTGTGTTAAGTTATGTTAAACGTAACTTAGCACTTACCCTAATAATAAACGAATAGAGAATATTGTAACTCAACTAGAGTTCGCTTATAATACAGCGGCTGTATCTCATACAACCGCTTTTTTATTTTTTTAATTCAGCACATAACCAGCCACCTGTACCATCATTTTAATTGGTTAAAGAGGCCAAAATTAAAAGATAACTATCATACAGATTCCTCGTTTTAGGTAAATATCAAGAAAATCAATTCAAAATTATTAAACTATCAAAGACCCCCTCAACTTAAAAAAAAAGAAGAAAAAACTTCTTTTTCTTTTAATTCATGGAAAATATAGTTAATATATTTAACTTATGTACTAATGAAAAAATATAATTAAATAAAATTATTTAGACCACTATATTTAAAAATAAAATTATTTTATTTTATTAATATTATGTTATAAATTAAATGATATTTAAAAAAAACGTAACTTATGTACTTATTAGAATAATATTGTTGTTGTTATTATTAGAGGCTAACATTAATATGTTTTATATATACCACAAATATAAAGCATCTAATATTTGATATTTTTAAATAAAGCTCACAAACAATCTCTTATGTAAATTAATTCATACAAACTTATGTAAAACTAATTACTTTATTTAATCTTTTTTGCTATAATAATTTTTTTGTTAAACATTAATCAAATTCATAATGGTACATGACATGGATAATTACAATTTGAATGCAACTAATATTGAATAATGTTATATTATACTGTACTTACAATTATATAATTTAAGTACGGCAATTATATTTCTAAATTAAATCAAATTATTTGAGTAAAACTACGCTCACTAGATAGTTACATGATTTGTAATTATGTATATTGAACTATGAGCAATTATCACAAAATTTGTTCAATCTTACATTTATATCCATATTTTTCTAAAATTCAGTTAATTTATATAACAACTAAAAATAATAAAATTATATAAAAACATATAAAAATATAAAAATTATATATCCATTTTCATATTAAATAGTATGTTTTACTAAATTTACTTTTGAAACTCTCTATACTATTGGAGAGAAATATAATCTTATGAATCTATTTTTATTTATGCGTGTTGAGCTTGTTATAATCTCATTTGACGTGAAATATGTTTTCGTTGTACTTCTCACTAAATTTAATATATATAATTTGGGTCCGACTATGGTATAACTGTGGTACCGTACCACAATTACATCCAACCGTTAAATCCACTTGAATGAGTGGAGTCCATTGAAATTCAACGATTAGATACAATTATAAGACGGTACCACAATTGCACCATACCTTTCCTCATATAATTTTACTTTAGTGGTAAAAGGAATTGAATTTGAATATTAACTTTTTTTTTTCTAGACTTGCGAGCTTAATCAAGTGGTGAAGGTCAATCAAAGGCTGTCGTTGACCGTTTGAAAGAGCCATCATGATCATCTCTTGCGCTACCAAAGCACGAAGAAGGTTGGAGATTGAATTTACTAAAGTCGATCGGGTTATACCTTATAATTAAAAGAAAAAAAAAAATCATAAACGGTTCAAAGCCAAACACCCAAGCCCGATCCCTAAATTCCCAATTTTCTAAAGCCGCAAAACAGAACAGACCCTAACACTTTTAACACAGCAACAGAGCCGCTGACGCCCGACAGACTCTCATGCTTACAATCTAAATTTTCATATGACTCGGATGCGCTCGAGGAATTTGCAGCCGAGCAGGTGCGGTTTTATTTCTTTATTTATAGGTGTAAAAATAAGAATTTTATTATATGAAATTGTTTTACTCTCACTAACTAGAGTTAAAAACATGGGCAGGGATTGCAACAAGATGAGGGGATGCGAAAAGTCCAGAAAGAAAACAAAGCCAGGTAGGAAAATAAGTTATCATTTTTCTAGAATGTGAATGCAGCAGAGTTCGATAAGTTATTTTATTTTTAAAAAAATTTTAATCGTGCAAAGGTCATGTATTTTGTAGCTAACATTACGCCAAGGTAAAAGTTTAGGTCAGTAGATGAACAATGTTTATATATACAGCACCAAATAATGTAATACAACATATGCGGGCCGATGTAAATTTGAGCGATGAACTCTTTTTTCCAGGCTTTGGTATGGAGCCAAGTGAGCGATGTTCTGTATAATCTATTTAATCATTTTTGGTGGAGCCAAGTACTCATAGCTGATGGTGGAATGAAATTTGCCTGAATTTTTTGCATCTTAACATTTGGATCTAGAATGAACTTTTAAAAACTTGTTAGTTTGTAATTCTGAATCTCGTTTTTTTTTTCTCCAATCAGTTTAGTATTGTGGTTTTAAATCCTTTTTTAAAAGATAATTGTTAAATATATGTTTTTGCTCCAAAAGATTTATTTACTGAATCTTGTTATGTATTTTTTCACAGAATTCTTTGTGAGGGAAAGGAACGTCGGAGACTATAGGATATGTGTATATACCTTTTAATTTCCTATATTATCTTGATTGCATTTATTTCTTTGAATTGAACTACTTATTGTGTTTGTTTCTAATATTTTAGTCTTGCAATTCTATTGATCATTAAAACTGACATCCTTCATTGTTTTGTTTTATCTCGTCTTGTGCTTAGACTGGCCTCCTGAATTGTTAAGGTAACATTCTATAGTTTTTCTCTTAAAAGTTTCCATTTTTAAAATATTTAGTTATTTGCATTCTGTCTTTCTTTCTAATGGCAGCTTCCATTTTTGATTAATTGATTGGCTTTTGGAGGTGAATCAAATTGTGATTGTATGAATGTGTTCTTGATTGAGGAATCTCTTCCAAAAGTGATTATTTGAGTATTATAATGAGATGGCGATAGCAAGTTTGTTCTTTCATCTAATTCTTTTTTGAGTTATATAATTTTTTGAATCCATAATATAGGTTATAGTTTTAATATGTAATATTATTGAGTTGCCAAGAAGTCATATTATAGTTTGAAGAACTGTTGTTGAAGGTTGAGATTTAAAATAAAGCACTCATAGATCTAATTTTTTATCACTGAGATATTGGAATATTTCATTTCTCCATTTATTCTTGTTTATTGCGGATGTATTTATCTTTCGAAGATCACTTTTCTGTTAAATGAAAATTGACACGAACATGATCGAGATTAATTTTTATAATCTAAATATTGCTGCTAAAAAATAGAACAAGCATGGTGTTCGTTCGAGATTAATTTTTATATTCTGAATATTGCTGTTAAAAAAATCTCTTTAAAAAATTGTGCTTAAAAATTAGTGTATATAGGTTTGTGTATATTTTGTATTAAAGTTTTTTCTACTGAAAAAAAAATTATTTGATCCTTCTCAAGAAATTAAGGACATGCATTTGAAATTTTGAATATTGTTTATTGTTTCGCAGAATTATTTTCTAATATCATTTGGTTTTGTTTTTTACATGCAGAGACCCTTCTGATCTAACAGCATCTGAAATCTAGCTTTTGAAACTTGTAAATTGATTTAGTTTTGTATTGGTTTTATTTGATGCTAAAAGTTTTTAAAATTATTTTCTCGCAAGCTTGTAAAGTATTCTCATATACCTGTTTGGATGAATGAAATTTTTTTATTTGATTAATATTTTTATGCACTGGATAAATTAATAGGGCATTGTAATTCCATTTACAAACAAATGCCAACAAACCATTTAAAAAATAATAAAAATTCACCAAAATTATAATCTTATGTTAACTGCAGTGTCATATTATTTTAATGCCATATTAGTCATGATAAAAATTGAAAAACTATTTTAGTTGAGTGCTAAATAATTGTACTTTAGTTAAGTCCTAAAAATTGAATAACTTATTTTGGTAAATGAAAAATTATAGGGATATTTAAACGAGAATGATACTCAATTAAAAAAAATAATGTTAACAAATTATAAGTTTTTGAATGAACTAATGCTATATAGTTGAGTAACGAACAAGAATTGGCTGCCATCTAATTCGGTTGTAAATGAACTTAATTTTTGTTTAATTCATCCTCCAATTGAGCAATTCTTTATTAATGTGAAACTCCATTATTAAATGCAGATCAAAATCGTATCAATGAATGTTGTTTCTTATACCACAGTGTTATGTTGTAACTCCATATTAATTGGAATATCCATCCAAATATACTCAGCTTTTAAAAATAATTTTAGCTACTAAGATAATTTTTGTTTAATTCATGAAAAATAATTAACTTATTTTGTTTGTACAAGGGATAATCAAATTTATGATCATATCTCCTGAAGTAATGAATATTGATATTGAATAAATAAAGATAATTTCATTATTGGTTATTAATTTTTATGACCTATAAAAAACGTATTGCAATTCGGAGTAATAAAAAAAAGATTAAAAATAAAAGCCGACATTATTGTTAAATTGCGGTGTAGGATTTACCTATTAGAGAAAAATATCCTTTCAACATTTAATTTAGGAAGAAAAATTAGTGTTTAATAAATTTTCTTTTTTCTTGATTGCATTGATTTTTTAATTTTTTTTAAAAAATATTGTTGAATTTGAATTGCGTTTACTGTGCTTAAAGCATTCATTAAAGATAAATAAATTGTGGCTTAGTAGAATTGGATCAAAGTAATACTAATTTACATCAATTTTAATATAAAAGTTATTTTTCAAAGTTCATGGGATAATCATAAAATAAATAAACAAATTTTGGTATAGCAATAAATATGAAATGGTATGGTATAAAGTGTTGTTACTATAGTAATAAATTTTCATAACCATATTAGCCATAATAAACTCTCAAAAATTATTTTAGTTAAGTCTTGAAAATTTAAGAACTTATTTTATAAATTAAAAATTATATCCATACTTAAAAACGGAAAAGAAGGATACTCATTATAAAAAAAATATTGTTAACAAATCTCATGGGGCAAGATAGTAATAATAGTAATTTTAGTAAGAGTAAAAAAAAATAATAGTGATAATAATACAAGTATAATATAATAATATTTATAATTAATAGCATAATATTTTAGTTGAAGTAATAAGAAATTAAGAAAACTAATTTGAAAAGAATAGTGGTAAAAATTTAATTCGAATTCAAAAAATCTTAATTCTTGATTTATTTTAGTTTACAGATAAATAAATATAATTAATTGAATGATAAAATGGGCATAACATTCATAAAGATCAAAAGTTAAGTATAAATAAATTCAAGTTCAAGAAATATCCTGAAGCCAACTGATCCCAAAAAAAAGAAAAAAATAAAATTCAACACAAATAGATTAAGAAAGTTTCAATTTTTGTTAGCTTAAATATTTTTTATAACTTATGCCTTCATAATTTTTAAATTATTTTTTGGAGAAGCATAGCAATTGCATGCGCTCTTACATGTTATTTTTTATTTACTGTCGAAGTTTTGAAAAATTAAAGAAATTATTTTAAAAAGTAAAGAGAGAGATGAAAATAAATGCATTAATTTATTTTAACAATAACTAAAAATAATTAACTAAAATGACAAAATGAGAATAAATATGTATAGAGACTAAAAGCTCAAGTATATAAACAATCAAGTTCAAGAGATCTCATGATATATATAAAAGGGAATTCGATTATGGACCCAAAATATTAGAAAAAATTAAGGGTTACAATAAAAAAAATTCATTATTATATGGTAAGTTGATATTTTATAAAATAGTAAGGGTTCAAACATAATTCAACTTATTAAAATTATTGTTTCTGATAATATAA
Organism: Citrus trifoliata; assembly: GCA_018350135.1. Classification (NCBI taxonomy): domain Eukaryota; kingdom Viridiplantae; phylum Streptophyta; class Magnoliopsida; order Sapindales; family Rutaceae; genus Citrus; species Citrus trifoliata. The sequence continues at coordinate 7,982,312 of CM031387.1, forward strand.
GTAATTTTGGTATTTAACCTAAATAACTGAAATTGCACCAAATTAATTGGAATATTGAACGCAAAACTAGTGAAATAATAGTTGAAACATATAAAACTATATGCGAGAAAATATAACCCAAATTAGGAACCGACTTAACCAAAAATAAATTTGGTACTTAACCTAAATAATTAGAATCTTACCAAATGAATGGGAATATTCAACTCAAAACTAGAGGAATAATTAGATGAAATATTTGAACCAATAAGCGAGAAAGTGTAACAAAAATTAAGAACTCATCCAACGAGAAATGAAAATTACTTGGAACTAACCTAAAATATTGGTATTGAACGAATTTAATAGGAATACCTAACACAAAACTAGTGGACTAATAATTTGAAACATGTGAACCTAAATATGAAAAGGCTTAACCAAAATCAGGAACTAATTTCACTATAAAAAGCTTATTTTGGTATTTAACCCAAATAAATGAAATCTTACCAAGTTAATTGGAATATTGAACGCAAAACTAGTGGAATAATAATTGAAACATATAAACCCACAAGGGAGAAAGTATAACCAAAATTAGGGGACTTATTTAACCAAAAATAAAATTACAAAAAATAAATTTGGTGCTTAACCCAAATAATTGGAATATGTCTAAGTTAATGGGAATATTCAACACAAACTAGAGGAATAATTAGATGAAACATTTGAACCAATAATCGATAAAATCTAACGAAAATTAGGAACTCATCCCACAGGAAATGAAAATTAGTTGGAATTTAACTTAAAATATTGGTATTGAACGAACTTAGTAGGAACATCTAACACAAAACTAGTGTACTGATAATTTGAAATATGTGAACCTAAATAAGAAAAAAAAACTTAACCAAAATCAAGAACTAATCTAATAATAAAAAAATAGTTTTGGTATTTAACCAAAATAACTAAAATCTTACCAAGCGAATTGGAATATTGAACGCAAAATTTGTGAAATAATAATTGAAACATATAAACCAAAAAGGAATAAAGTGTAACTAAATTTAAGAACTTATTCAACGAGAATTGAATTTACTTGGAATCTAACCTAAAATATTTGTATTTAACGAATTTAGTAAGAATATTATATATAAAGTTAGTGGATTGAGAAGTGAAAACAAATAAATCAATTATTGAGAAAGTTTAACAAAAATTAAGGACACGTGAAATTAATTTAAAACGTCCACCTAATAAATTGATATTTAACCAAAAAAATTAAAACATAGTTATTTTACTCTTTTTTTTTTTAAACTTTCTTTTAAATGAAAAATATTTTTCTCACTCAAATCTTTTTAATCTTAATTGTTGCAGTAAATGTCTGCTTAAACCCACGGTTCATAACACCGTCGGGTTTAAAAGATTCGGCTTTTGTTGCAGCAAATGTCTGCTTCGAGGTGCTGCGGAGCAGCTACTGATCACACCAAAAAGGACCACGATACTCATGAAGCATCACTATCCTACTCCGTCAAATTGGTTAGTGTTGGTCCCTGGGTTCCCATTATTTTTTTTAAAAAAAGAGTTCATTACTGTGATGGACCTGTCTGTGGTCTGCAACAAACATCTCCCGTCGTCCCACCATCCCATTTTCTATTGTTTAGTTTCTCACTCCACATCCAACGGCTGGTGCTGCAGTCTGTAGCTTACAGATTCTATAAGCTAGTCTAGTCCTACAGTGATTGGAGAGTAACTCAAGTACAATAATTCTGCCTTTTCCGTCAAGTCATTATCTATCGTGCTTTAATAATAAACGAACAGAGACTGTTGTAATTGATCATGACCACAAATTGCATAAACTCTTGTGCATGTGGGGTGCATTAAAAGGGCCAACAAAAATTATGGATAAGACTTGGGATCGTGTTTGGCGTGTTGCGCCTTGCATTGCACAGGCACGGCAGTAGCCGGTGAACCGCGCATTAATTAAAATAGAAAAATCCAAAGTTAATTTATTGGGATGCATTGCAACGCTATTCACCTGGAGGCGCTGGGCCGTGACTGTTCAACGACTTTCACTGTTTAATCTTTGACAAAATATCATAATATAATTACGTGAAAACTTCATATTAATTGACTGGACACGGCTATCATGCAGGGCCTAAAGTCCCCTGTATGGTGCAGGGGCTGCCATTGAGCCATTGGATTCAGTTTATTTGAATCCAACGGTTGGGGTTTTAATTTGAAAGAAAAGAAAAAAAACATGAATAAAAGCAGAAAAAGAAGGGCAACCGGAAGAAAAGCATTTTCATCTCCCTCTCTTTCTCCCCCACCCCCTTGTTCTTCCCCCCCCCCCCCCGGGAACATTGAACCAGAAAATCCTCATCTTTTTCCCTCTCCATCCCCACATTCTTCCTCGCTCTCGCTCTTGCTCACTCTCGCGCTCCTGCTCACGCTCATGTTCCCGCTCCCCGCTCCCGCTAAAAATGGAGAGAGAAAAGTTCGGTTAAACCCTAGGATGAATTTGAGATCTAGAGTTTTGGATGTTAAAAATGGATTTTACGGATGATTTTGAGTAAATGAAGTGATGGAGAATGATTTTTGAGACTCAATTTGATGCCAAAAAGGAAGAAAATGATGGATTTTGGAGTGAGATTGAGTGAGGAGTAAACGGTTTTGAGAGAGAGAGGGAGATCCGGAATGCCGAATGAGAGGAAGAAGATGAATAGTAGAAATAGGTCCCGAAACCGGCTAGCCGGTTGTGACCAGAAGCTTACAAGCCGTAAACGGCTTGCCGGTTTTACTTGAACCGGAAATCCGGTTATGTTCCAGCAAGTCCTTCACTTGAATCTGGTTTTCCGGATATCACAAACCGGCTTGCCGGTTGGATCCAGAAGATAGCACGTTAAAACCGGCTTACCGGTTTCCTTAACCGGTTGGCCGAATGAATCCAAAATGCTGCCAAAGTGCAGCTCGAATCCAGATTTTCGGATTTACAGAACCGGCTATCCGGTTAAATCCAGTGAAGGCCATACGCGAATCCGGTTTTCCGGATTGATAATCCGGTTTTTCAGATTGATAATCCGGTTATCTGAATATTGACCCGAGAGCAACCAAAGAAAATGCGGCTCACCAATTTGGACAATCCGGTTATCCGGAATTTGTCTCGAGAGAAATCAATAAGAAAAACGGTTTTCTGGATGAGAAGAAGTGGTATACCGATTTAGACTTGGAAATCTTTTTGTCTCTAATTGGGCAAGCTCTTATACTTGTATTACACACACCATTTTATTTTTGGCCTTTTAAAATTGATTAATTTTAAATCATTTTGATATTTAAAACCTTTCAATAAGCCATTTAGGGTGCGTTTGGCACACTATATTGTATTATTTTAATGTCGGTGTATTGTATTATGTTGTATTGCGTTAGCATTCTATTATAACAATATTGTACAATGTTTGGTGCTACGATGTACTGTATTAATTTTTAATTAAACTATATTTAGTGTTACATTGTATTGTATTAATTTTTATGATTAATTAAATTAAATAATTAAAAAATAATATTTATTAATACTCAGAAAAATAATAAATATAGAAATCTTAATTGTAGAAATTTAACAATTTTTTTAGTAAATATTAAAAATTAATGATTAAATTTATAAAATTTGTATTATAATTATGATAAAATAAATTTATAAAATTTAATATTATATGTAAATAATAAATTTAGATTATAATTAATATTATAATTGTTAATATAAATTAATAAATTATTATTCAATAATATTAAATTATATTTTAATTTACAATATGTTATTATTTTTACATTTTAATATATTAATAAACTTATAATTTAATATAAATAATTATAAATATTTAAATTTGCATAAATTTAAATAATATTAATTTTAAAATTAATATTAATGTAAATAATATTATAATATTAATATATTATTTTTATATGAATCATTAATAAATAAAATAATATTATCATATAATTTATTTTTATATTTTATTCATTATATTAGTAGTTAATAATAAACAACAAACATGAAACGTAGAACAACAAACATGAAACGTGGAACGTAAACATGAAACGGGTGCAAAAAAGAAAAAATTTGGGGTATTTGAAAAATTATTACATGAAACATTAAACAGCAAACATGAAACATCTTACTTAAAATATGCAACAGCGAACATAAAATATGAGTACCTCGGTAACAGTGAACATACAACGTCAAACATGAAACGTAGAACAGCAAACATGAAACGTAGAACAACAAGCATGAAACGTGGAACGTAAACATGAAACGGGGGCAAAAAAGAAAAATTTCGGGGTATTTAAAAAATTAGTACATGAAACATTACACAACTAACATGCAACAGATCACTTAAAATATGCAATAACAAACATAAAATATGAGTACCTCCGTAACATGGAACATGAAACATAAAACATGAAACGTAGAACAACAAACATGAAACAGAGAACGTAAACATGAAACGGGGGCAAAAAAGAAAAATTTCGGGGTATTTAAAAAATCAGTACATGAAACATTGCACAACCAACATGAAACATATTACTTAAAATATGCAACAACGAACATAAAATATGAGTCCCTCCGTAACAGTGAAAATGAAACATAAAACATGAAATATAGAACATCAAACATGAAACATAGAACATCAAACATGAAATATAGAACGTAAACATGAAACGGGGGCAAAAAAGAAAAATTTCGGGGTATTTAAAAAATCAGTACATGAAACATTGCACAACCAACATGAAACATATTACTTAAAATATGCAACAACGAACATAAAATATGAGTCCCTCCGTAACAGTGAAAATGAAACATAAAACATGAAACATAGAACATCAAACATGAAAAATAGAACATCAAACATGAAACATAGAACATCAAACATGAAATATAGAACGTAAACATGAAACGGGGGCAAAAAAGAAAAATTTCGGGGTATTTGAAAAATCAGTACCTGAAACATTGCACAACCAACATGAAACATATCACTTAAAATATGCAACAACAAACATAAAATATGAGTCCCTCTGTAACAGTGAACATGAAACATAAAACATGAAACATAGAACATCAAACATGAAACATAGAATGTAAATATGAAACGGGTGCAAAAAAAAAATTTTTGGGGTATTTAAAAAATCAGTACATGAAACATAAAACATAAAATATGAAACTTAAAATGTTAAACATGAGATAAATTTCATAGAAAATGAATAAAATTTTTGTCTTTTTGTTAACACACATTTTATTTTATTTTTTAAAATATTTATAATAAAAAATATTTTTTTCATTTTTACTTTACTTGTCATTTTTTACTTCTTATTATTATTATTTTTTAAATATTATTCGTTTTAAATATTTTTTATTTTAATTTATTTAAATAAAAAAATATATTAATGGCAGCAACCGGCTGTAAAACCGGTTGCTGCCAGTCAAAAAAGTTGTTTGGCTGCCAGATGGCAGCCAAACAACAAAGGGGTCAATTCTATGATACAGGGACTTTGAGTCCCTGTATCATAGCCGTGTCCTAGTTGACTAAGAGAAACTCACTTCAAAAACGTACAAGAAAAGCTCCACTTACCAACCCATCTTAAATGTACCTACGAGATTACTATCTTTAATACGTAACATTTAGTTTTATAATAAGTTTTCATTTTTTTTCTTTTTTTATATAAGTAACATGAATAAATAAAGTAACAAATATCGAGTTTGCATACAGATTAATTTTTAGAAAAATTGTTTGTATTAAAAAAGTTATAAAAAAAAAGTATGTTGTTCGCATAAAAAGTAATTAAGCACTAACAGCAATTGCCATATCTTTTTTGACTTGCAGTTCGTATGATTCCATTTAAAGAAGATTCAATGTATGCCTCAAGCAACTTTCCAAAAATAAAAAAATGAAAAAATTGCATGCCTCCAAAGCATAGAAGTACCAAATTCCATAAAATATTTTGTTGTTTTTTTATGAAGTAAAAGATTTTTTTACTATGTTGAATATTTTTTTTAATTGTCAATTAATGTATTTTTGATATTTTTAAGATTGAAAAATGTTCTTTTTTTTTTTTTTAAGATTTGGAGAAATACACCAAGGTCAAGATTTTCTTTCTTAAACTAAAACTACAAAATAAAATTTTTTCGTGGGTAAAATGATGATATATAATTAATTTTATGTTCTTGGATTACACTTTTTTCAAGGATAAAGAATACTAGAAAATAAATAGTCAGTTAATCTCTGAAATTTATTTCAATGGATCATTATGGACAGCTAAACCCTTAATAAACATGCAAAACTTTTGGATTTTAGTAAATTTTATCATCTATTGGATGAAGATAAGGACATTAATCTTGGCAGGCCTTATAATTAGTAAATTAAAGTTCTCATCCCCCAATTAAAAAACAGATTTTTTTCAAAAGAACTAAAAAAAAATGAATTCAAAACTTCAAAAGGATAAGAACTCAATTGTCCTTATCTCTAACTATAAGAATTTTTTAAGGCTTACACTAAGTTACGTTGCATGTAACATACATTCAAGAGGGAAAATATCTTTTAATACCCTTGAACTCTATGGAAACTACATTATTTGAATTAAAAGAAATACTTTTAACTCTTAAAGAAGAAATGAATGAAATTAAACAAGAAATAGGAAAAATGAAGATAGAATTGGCCACAATAGAAATAAATAAAAAGAAAAATAAAAGAGTAGAAAAATTTGATATATTAAAATCAGGAATAATTGGAACAAGTTTTAAAAAGCCTACTGTAAAACCACAAACAGGAAGCTATGATAATTGGCTTATAAAAACCCAATACCCAAAAATTTTAGAGGAAACAGAAAAATTAAAAGCAGAATTAAAAATTAAAGAAAAAGGTAAAGAAAAATTAGAAATTAAACAAGCAACACCAAGTGATTCAGAATGACAGAAAATACAGTAGAAGAATTAACAGAAAAATTTAGTGATATAAACCTTAGTGATTTAGAAGATTTTGAAAAAGAATATTGCATAAAAATGAATGTTGCTGGAGGTCCAGAATTAAAACCTGATATTGGAGAACCAAGCCATAGATATGAAACAAATAAAAAGAAAAATAGACCATTTTTTGAGTACTATCCACCTGTTAAAAATACCCCTTGGAAAAATGAATACCAACCCAATAATGACCATTTAGTACCAATAAGCAATGCAGGTACATTTCTAGACTTAGATTGCAAGGCAGATCCCCGAAAAGCTTTAGTAGAATGGGGAATGCAAATGAAATTATTTTTTATATTTAATGGTTCCAGAGAAGATTGGAATGTAGAAACAGATGAAGAAAAAATAAATATATTCACAGATATCCTAATAGCAAGTTTTACAGGAAATGTATTTAATTGGTGGAAAGGATTAAGTGAAGATACACAAAAATTAATAAGAGACTCAACCAAAATAGCACTAGGAAGAAGTAAAGAATTAGGAATTGAAAGAATAATAGAATATATTGCCAGTGAATTCTTAGGAGAAGATTGGTTACAAAATTCAGAAAAAGAAGCAAAACATGATAAATTAGATGCCATAATAAAATTAATAAACTTAACGCTTTGTAATATGTGTTTTGTAAAAAAATATACTTGTGAATTCTCTAAATATTATTATACTCAATTTATGAGTCATGAAGATCAAAATATTTATAAAAATTTATACTATTCAAAACTTCCATACCCATGGAATGGATATTTCATTAATGAATATGAAAAACACACTAATAATAGTAAAAATAGACTTCCCGATACATTAGGAGCTAGAATAAAATTCTTAAATACAAGATTAAGTGAAATATGCATTCAAAGGAGATTAATAAAAAAGAGTAAAAACATAACAAAAATATGTTGTGAAAAGACGGAAATGCCTACCCAGTGGGGGTGTTATATCCCTAATAGACGACACAAAAGACATAAAAAGGTTTATAAAAAAGAGAAAAGATATAAGAAATATAATACCTTTAAAAGACAGTATAAAAAACCAGGAAGAACATATTATAAACGAAAATATAAAACCCAAAGAAAAATATTAGATAAATCTAAATGTAAATGTTGGAATTATGGAGAAATGGGACACATTAGTACAGATTGTACGAAAAAGAAAGCTAGACTTTTAGCAGAAGATTTCGATAATATAGAAAGTGATTTAGAAGAAATACATAATTTATCTGATTATAAAGGAAGAGAGGTTTATATGGTAGAAGAATTAAAATCAGAAAATGAGTCAGAATAAAGAAGAGTTAGTAGACAATGAAATAATAGAAGAAATAGACGAGATTGAGAAAGAAGAAAATAAGAGCGGATATAGCCTTGTTGCAACCTTTAACAAAGAAAAATATAATAAACTTTTAAAATTAAATATGGAAAAACCAGAATATGGAATAATCCATAGATTTAGAGATATGTTTAAAAGAAAACGAATAATATTACATGAATATTATGAACAAGAAAAAGCTGTAACAATTACATAAGCTGAAGGAAATATTAGATTTAGTTTAATAAATAAAAGATCTATAGACTTAGCACTAAGAAAAATAAAAAATGAGTCAACTAAAGAAAAGATTCAATATATATACCTAGCGGAAATACAAATTTTAATAAAATCACTCTTCAAAGAAGGAATAGATAGCCCTATAGTTTTATCATTACATGATCAAAGATTTACAGATCCTAGTATAGGACATCTTGGAACAATAGAAGGAAACTTATGTTATACTAAATTATTATTTACTTGTCACCCTAGATATTGTGTACATATAAAAGATAAAAATATAGATGAAACATTAAGTTTACATTTTAAATTATTAAAAAAGAATTTAATGAAAGAAGGTAATAGAATAATGACAATACATTATTCAGCATTATATAGTTTTTGTAATTCAAATTATGGAGAAATATATGGCAATAAACCTTATATTGAGAAAACAATTTTTAGATAATAGTAATGAAAATTCCATAATCCTTATAAGTTTTGCTGGAAGAACCTTAGTAAGAGGAAGTTCTTCTAGAAGACTAAGTACTGATAAGCAAATAATCAAATCTGTACCAACAAATAATGTAATAAAAATACTTGGGCAATACTTTAATGGAATAGACTATACAACAAAAATACTTATACTATTAGACACTGGTACAAGCCATAATTATATGAACCATACTAAAAATAAAGGACTCTTAGTAAAAGAAAAAGAAATCCCTTACGAATATACTGATTTCAATGGAAATAAACATATCTGCAAACAAGAGGTTAAAGTCCCTATAATAATAGAAGGACTAAGAATAATCGTAGCCTGTTACATAGACTCATTTATGACAACAGATCCAGAAAAACATATAGTATTAGGCAATAGTTTTTTAAATGATTTAGAGTATTACAAGATTGAACCAAATAAAATAACTTTCTTAATACAAGGCCAGAAAATAATATGTGAAACATGTTAAAACAAGCTTATATAAAATACCCTATGTCTGTGTATATACAAATAAATATAACAGAAAAAGATATAGATACTTGTGCCTTAATTGACACAGGAAGTGAAATAACTATCATGAAAGACTTTTTATCCAATAAATGGGAATCCAATGGAAAACTTAAAATTATTGGAATTACAGGAGATAAACAACATATCAATCAATCTATCCTAAACTTTGAAATATTATTAGGAAGTAAGATTGTACGTATTAATCAAATCTTTCAGTATACCAATATGGACTGTGATATTCTTTTAGGAAATGATTTTATACAACAGTTCCAATATTATCAACAAACTCCTTATATGATTACCTTAAAAACACCTTGTAATCATATTCTTCATATCCCTCGCGAGTTTAAACCTTACCGAGTTCAGCCAGCCCAGCGTGGTGATAAGTATATTTATGAAAAATATTATTTAATACAAAAAGGACAAAGTTATAATATACAATTAGAAACAATAAAATCACAACTCGAGCAAGTTTATAAAGAAAATCCATTAGCATTATGGAAACCAGACCATCCTAAAGCAAAAATAGAACTAATTGAAAATAGAATAATAAGGTTAAAACCTATGATGTATACTGAGGAAGATAAAGAAGAATTTAAAATTCAAATAAAAGAACTATTAAATTTAAAGCTTATTAGAAATAGTAATAGTCCACATAATAGTCCTGCCTTTATAGTTAGGAAAAGAGCAGAACAGGTTAGAGGAAAAGCCAGAATGGTAATAAATTACAAAGAATTAAATAAATATACAAAATTTGATGGATACTTTCTCCCAAATAAAGAAGTTTTAATAAATTTAGTGAAAAATAAAACTTATTATTCAAAATTTGACTGTAAATCAGGATTTTGGCAAATAAAAATGGAAGAAAATAGTATACCTTATACAGCTTTTAGCACTCCACAGGGACATTACGAATGGTTAGTAATGCCTTTTGGACTAAAAAATGCCCCACAAATTTTCCAAAGTAGAATGGATAAAATATTTAGAGATTATAACTATATTATAGTTTATGTTGATGATATATTAATAGCTTCAGAAACATTAGAAGAACATAGACATCATTTAAAAGAATTTGTTCATATATGTATCAAAGAAGGCATAGTTCTTTCTAGTAAAAAAGCAGTTATAGAACATAAGAAAATAGAATTTCTAGGAATGATTCTTGATAAACATGGAATCAGACTTCAGAATCATATAAGAAGAAAAATAACTGAATTTCCAGATAAGTTAGAAAATAAACAACAAATACAAAAATTCTTAGGATGTTTAAATTATGCAGAAGGATTTATAAAAGATCTATCAAAAAAGAGAAATACACTTCAAAAATTATTAAGAAAAAATAATACTAGAGGATGGAACGAAGAACACACAGAAACTGTAAAAAAGTTAAAAGAAGAATGTAAAAATCTTCCAACCTTAAGATTACCGGATGAAAAGGATAGCTTAATAATACAAACAGATGCATCTGATTTATATTGGGGAGCAATACTTAAAACTGATATAAATGAAATTTGTAGATATACTAGTGGAACTTTTAACCAAGCACAGGTAAATTATCCAGTACATGAAAAAGAACTCCTTGCAATATATAAAGGAATAAAGAAATTTTCATTATTCTTACTTCAAAAGCAATTTATCATAGAAACTGATAATTCTCAAGTAAATTCTCTTGTTAGTAGAATATTACCAAATGAACCCCAGTATAGAAGATTACATAGATGGCAAGCTTATCTGTCATATTATAATTTTAAGATTATACATATCAAAGGAACTAACAATTTCCTTGCAGATTTTTTGAGCAGAAACATAGAATTTGGAGAATGAATCCAGAAGAAAATAGAATCATTGGAAAAATAAAAGCTGAAGTACAGAGGCTCAAAAATGAAGCATCTGACATAATTGATGCAATAAATTATTTGAAAGAAACTTCTGAGGCTCATGAGAAATGAGTAAATTTGTTAGAGTCATACATAGACGACCTAACAAAAGCACTCTCTATAAACACGAGCCCAATAAACACTAAACCGGAAAATATAGGAAGCAGTAATAGACCCTTCAGAGAGGATAAACTAATTACTGATTCAGTTTCAAATAAAACCATTTCCATAGAAATTGAGTCACCAAAATCAGATCCTCCAAAAAAGTTTATCCAAATAAACACTCCTTTCATAGAAGAAGAGGAGAAACCCCTAAATCCAAAAGAAGAAGAGTATAAACAATTCTCTACATGGGTATATTCTACTTGTTCTTATCAAAACACAATTTTCAAAGCACCTGGAAAAAATATGTACCCAAGAATGATTGCTATAAAAGGAGCAGATCCACTCCTTGTTGGAAGAATAGCAAAATACGGGTATTTAGACTTAGTATATCCAGATATAAACCTTCAGGAAATAGCCAGCTTTGATGACTTATTGGTCAAAGAGGTATCAAGGTTCGCCCAAAAAAGGCCTATATATCTAAAATTCTACACCATAAGCCCCGAATACTACCAGAATGTAGAATACCAAGCTTTTTACATGATTTCTATAGGCCACCTTACAAAGAATTTCCAGATTGAAGTTGGGACAGAATACACAAATGTTCCACACATAAACGAATCTTGGATCAGAACAAGAAGAGCTAGAGGAATAAAAGCCATATGGAGCATAGCTAAAGATTTGTATAAAAGGAATTTCAGAACCATTATCAAATTCCAAAATTATATCCTTATCACTTCCGAGGATGGGCATACACCTTCAAATTTGTTGTTAGACTTCATCAACGAGATAAGCACTATGCGTTTTCCCAGCAGCAGTAAAACTATGGAGCAGGCCTATCAACTCATGGAAATGGCAGACAACATAAAGACGAAGAAGACAACTTCATCATAAAATGGCCGACAAAGATAAAAAGATACCCGACATAAGAAATCAAGAAAGAAGACAAATAATAGTGCAATTGTACGTAAGCAGTGATGTAAGCACCCAATAATATAAGGGTAGCAATGTAATTGTAATATAACAATACGTAAGCAGTGATGTAATCAGCCCAATCATACAGGGGCAATAATGTAATAGATTGCAGATATAAATAAATCAAAGAGAAGAGAGAGCTCTCAGAGCTAATTATTCACCATAACTCAGTCTTTGCAAACAATTCAAATTCTCTAAAAAAATGAAGAACTAAACTCGAGAGCTCAAACTCCAAAAATCAAATCATCACTAATCAAACACAAATAACCCTACAGAAAGAAAAGAGAAACCTAAAATTATTCAACATTTCTAAGCCAGATGATCAAGATCCATACAGTAAGGCTAATGGAGTCCGCTGATCCCGTTGAGGCACGGAGGCCGTTGAGGGAGTAAGGACATCCAAGCTGCAGGTCACTGGAAACAGATTGGAAGGCAAAGAAACGAGGATAAGTTAGGTAATAATTTTCAAATCTTATCTGTTGGTGGGAGTTTGTTGATGATCAGTAATGATGAGATTTATGGAGGAAGAGCATGTTATTTTAATGAAAAAAGGAAGTGTTTAATTATCTGTTATAATATGAGTCATAAATTTTATTTAGGCGAATCCAAAGAATATATGATAGATCCCAGTACTAGAATAACATATAATGATTATACGATGATAATAGATTTTAATTTAGGAACATATAAACAAGACTCATACCTATTTAGTAAACAAGAACTTGTCAGAACAAAAGACTTATTAGCTGTGTTTTCATTAGATATTCCTCAAGAAATAAAAAGAAAGATAATAAATCATATCGAAATAGATAATCTAAAACATAACATAATTATGTTAACATTAGATGAATGGATTGATATATCATTTGCATTTATAGAAAATGAAGACCAAGAAGCTGGCCCATCTTATATTAATGATATAGAAAATTCAGATAATGAAGAAATTGAATTATAATTTATTTATTTAGTCAAATAATTAATCCTATAATTTGATTCGTTATATAATTTTAACTCAGTATCTCAGTATAATCTCAGTATAATAAAGCGAAGGCAAAAATTGGTATCAGAGCCATAAATGGATCCAATAAGATCAATAGTTGATAGTTTATACACGTTAAAAGTATTTAATAAAGAAGAAATAAAGAATTTAATCCGAGCCATTAAGGCCGAGAAAAATAATATAAGAAATATAGAACTTGACTTAACTGAAGAACTTAGAGAAAGATTTATAGAAACTACAGGAGGAGAAATTTTAATAGAAAAGAAAATGAAGTTTATAGACGAATTTATAAAATTCTTAATTTACTGGTATAAAAAAGAAACATTATGAATCAAGCAGTTAATATAATACAAGAACTAGCAAATAGTATAGACCATATGATGTTAGGTTGGGAAATATAATCAATATATATATAAATTTAATTAATCAGAGAATAGATATTTTAGAACAAGAAAGGTCAGGAATAATAAATTTAGGACTAGAAGTTTATTCTGAAATAATAGATTTATATGAATTTGATAATCATCTATTAATATTTAAGGAAATAAATAAAATCTTAGAAAAAATAAAGAATAGATGCAGGAGGGATGGAAGAAGACAAATACATCCACAACCTTAAAAATTTGGCAATAAAAACTATTAAGAGGACTTATATGATATTTGTCAAAGAGAATAAAACAAAAAATGTAAGATACACTGATCGTAACTCAGAGGCTCCCATTTTTTAAATATAATTCAGAAGATCCTTCGTGAAAAATGCATACCTAGTATGAAAGCGTCAAAGCATGCATGAAATTGTTGTGAAAATACGGACGATGTAATGGTTGTTGTAATAATGTGAATGCAATTCAATTTTCAAATGGTGTTCTTCGAGTTCATCCGAAAAATTAAAAACAAAAAAAAAAAACAACAAATCGTCTGGTATACGCGAAGACCTCTCAATTCTAGTCTGCGTTTGATTTGATTTTGCATTGAAATCTCCTGGCGGCTTCTCGGAAGTTAGAATCCACTTTTGTTTTTCATACGATGACCACATTGCTTTCCAATGACTTTTCTCGGCAATTTGGAAGATCATGCCATGGAAATTGGAAGTAAACTCAAGTCAATGCTACTGCTATTATCGAAAATCGAAGGCTGATGTTTCTGATTTAATAAATTAGATCTTAACAACCCACTAGCTAATATTCAAAACTTCTTTCTTTTAGATAAATTTAGAGAGTAACAACCTAAATTACAGTCCCTTATAATAAAATGCCGAGTTGAGGATTGATGCTGACCCTTCAAGCTTTCCTTGATATTCAAAACTTGCTTGACAATGTATGTGGGGCTCTTGGTCTTGGAATTCTTGTCCCCGAAGCCGAAGGCTTTTACTTAATTGGCTTCTTCTCAAATGTGCTTTATAATACATGTGAATATGTGATTCCCTTTAGTTTTTATTACTTGAAATTAGGTCAAAACTATGAAAATTAATTGCTAATTTACTATTTTTTTAACAGGTGATTTGATTGATCATCATATTTACGGACATTCTAACTATTGAAATAAGAGAAAAATAATCCGCGAGTTGTTTTGTGAACGTTAACCGGCCCCACGGGTTCGTTTTTGGCGAGAGTTGGTGCAATAATAAACACACAAAGAGCCTATAACTGTTGGTCATCGAGTCAAGTCCACCATCGAGAGTGAGTAGAACTGCGATAGCAGTATAGCAGCCAGGAAAATTCACCCTCCATGCATTTTTTTTCCTTTTTCCCAAGTCACTTCCCGCTATAAAATGGCCCGCTTCTCCCATATACAAAACTTGCCAAACCACACAACAAAAGCAATCGCACTCTCCCTTTCATATTCTTAAATCTTTAACATTAGATATGGCCACCTCCCTCACCTTCAAAGTCCTCAGGCGCGCCCCCGAGCTCATTGCTCCGGCCAAGCCGACGCCTCGGGAACTCAAACCCTTGTCGGATATCGACGACCAAGAGGGCCTCCGGTTCCACATCCCGGTGATACAGTTCTACAAATATAACCCTTTGTGAATGGCAAAGACCCCGTTAAGGTGATCAGAGAGGCCGTTGCGCAAACGCTTGTTTCCTACTACCCGTTTGCCGGTAGGCTCCGCGAAGGGCCCAACCGGAAACTTATGGTGGATTGTACCGGTGAAGGCGTGCTGTTTATTGAAGCCGATGCTGATGTTACGCTCGAGCAGTTTGGTGATGCTCTTCAGCCTCCATTTCCTGGCCTCGAAGAGCTTCTTTTTGATGTTCCGGGCTCTGCTGGAGTGCTTAATTGCCCATTGTTACTCATTCAGGTATATACATATATATTTTCTTTCATAATCATTAATCTTTTACATTAATATTTTTGATAGGATAAATGCTTCGTTATTCCGCAAAATTTTAAAAAATAAGTACTTCAAAACATCCTTTTACACATGCACGTTATACTCTTACTCTTTTTTTTTTTTTTCCCTTTTATAACAATATCCTTCCAACAATAGTCTGAATATATATTAATTTATTTATAAAAAAATTAATCAATAAATTAACCAATAATTATTAACTGTTAAATTAACCAATAAATATAAAACTGAAAGAACTAATATTTTTTGTCCTTGTATAATAATCTTATTAATAATTATTTTATAAAAAACTGATTAACGAAATCCTAAAAATAAAATAATAATAATAATAATTTAAAATTTTAAGTTATTATTATTGTTTTCTTTCTATTAATATCCCAAAAATATTATTACAAAAATAGTATTATATATATATATATATAAAAGTAAGTATATAACATATTTAAAAAACAGTAGTATCTTGAAATATTTTTTTAAGTATAAAAATTGAATGAATACTTAAATAATAAAAAAATGAAAAACTTAAACGATCCTTTACAATTTTTGTTATGAATGATATGAATTGTGACTTTTTTCATCACAATTCAAAATTACTAACGATTTTCTTGAGCGCGCCACAGTTTTGTATGAGGAATATTGGAAGAAGTGATAATTATGAATAGTATTTGCATTCTTGACCATGGTGATTTCTCATAAACTGTTTAAGAAAATTTATATTTTGTTAATCAAATTTGGTTTTCAAAAATATTTTAATTACTAAATCAAATTTTGAAAACCAACAACGGCATGAAAGACCAAAAATTATTGGACGGCAACAAGTCAGCTTGAGGGAAAAGCCAAAAGACTGATACAACATAACTCCATGATCGATTTGAATTATTTTCTGTGAAATGCTTTTTCTGAAGATGGTGATATAAAGGCAGAGCCCGGAGGTTGGTGGAACGTCGTCGTGTGTTCACAATCCCATCATCTTCACTTCAAGATTTTTTTTGTCCCCTTTCTTTTGTCTTAATATTATTATATTACTACAAAATATGCCGGTTGGATACTGTTTTATGAAATTATTTTTTGCAAAATAGTGAACAGAAATTATTAGAGTTCTAAACGTTTCAATCTTTTCAATTTAAACTTGTTTCCGAGAATATATATCTTTTTTTTTTTTTTGCTACATATATATTTTATCAATTATTTTTCATGGAAAAGAAGTTTATTATTTTCATGAACTAAATAAAAAGGCATCTTGGAGGTACTGAGCAAATTAAACAAAAGAAGCTGTATAAAAGACTGAACAAAAGGAAAAAGCAAAATAGGTTCGAAAAATCATCCTTCACCTCATAAATGACTTCTTTTGTTTTTTTTCTTTTTATCCTTTGTTTTACCAGTGGGCTCAAGATGAGCTTAGATTTCACATCGAAGTTGCTTAACCAAATAGCTAGTCACCTTACCCTTGGTTGATATGGAACAAAGTTATAAGAATATTATTATAAATACGCCAAGCTATTTATAAAATTGGCAAATGAATTAATAGCCATTTAATAAAGGGACATATGCACTTAAAGTCCCAAAGTTTGCTTAAATTACATGTTGTACATTTGTTGATTTCATAAATAGATACATAGAAGTTTGTCTTCCTATTTTTGACTGAGTTGTTGAGACATATTTTTTTCAAAGTCTTAATATACATTTGAACAAACTTTTGGAAGTTGTTAGTCTTTTTCCTTTCGCAAAAAAAATTGAAAGAGACTAATGAAAAATAATTATTGAAAAATGTAGACCCCAAAACTTCAATTTTGAGTTCTATTTCTTATTTTTATTTATTGAAATCAAAGGCATTTAATTTTATATTTATAAAAAAGCTCCTACCTTACAATTTATCAAATTCCACTCTCACTAAAATTTTCGACTGCTTCATTCTTTTTTCTTTTTTTTTTAAAGAGCATAATTAAACTTTGTATAATAATATATTGTGCAAATGAATTGACAGGTGACGCGCCTGAAATGCGGTGGTTTTATTTTCGCCCTCCGGCTCAACCACACAATGGGCGACGCAGCCGGTCTGGTCCAATTCATGTCTGCAGTGGGCGAACTCGCACGCGGCTTACGGGCCCCCGCAGTTCCTCCAGTGTGGGAGAGACACGTCCTCAACGCGCGAGACCCGCCTCGGGTGACATGCGCGCACCACGAGTACGACGAAGTAGCCGACACCAAAAACACAATCATCCCGCTGGACGACATGTCGCACCGCTCGTTCTTCTTCGGCCCGCAGGAGGTATCCGCCATCCGCCGCATCCTCCCACAACACCTCCGCCGCTGCTCCGCCTTCGAAATCCTGACGGCCTGCCTCTTCCGCTGCCGCACAATCGCCCTCCAACCGGACCCCAACGAGGAAATGCGCATCATATGCATTGTCAACGCCCGTTCCAAGATCAACCCGCCGTTGCCGACCGGATACTACGGAAACGGGTTCGCTTTCCCGGTGGCGATAACGACGGCGGAGAAATTGAGTAAGAACCCGTTAGGGTTTGCGTTGGAGCTAGTGAGAAAAGCCAAGAACGATGTGAACGACGAGTATATGAGGTCGCTGGCGGACTTGATGGTGATAAAGGGCAGGCCCCACTTCGCGGTGGTGCGTTCTTATCTTGTTTCGGATGTGACGCGGGCGGGGTTCGGGGATGTGGACTTCGGGTGGGGGAAGCCGGTGTACGGAGGGCCGGCGAAAGGGGGAGTCGGGGCGATTCCAGGGGTGGCGAGTTTTTATATTCCGTTTAGGAACAAGAAAGGAGAGGAGGGAATTGTTGTGCCGGTTTGCCTGCCGGCTCCGGCGATGGCGAGGTTTGTAGAGGAGCTGGAGAAGACTTTGAAGGGGGAAAATGAGATGGTTGCCGCCGAGAGTAATACTAGTTTTATTACTTCTGCTCTGTAGAATGTGCAATAATGTATTTGCGAGTGCTAATTTCTTTTTCTTTTTTTTTTTTATAGTGAGTGCTAATTTCTTTGAATTGCAAACAAATGTTAATCTTTTTTCTTTTTCTTTGTATTATAATCTTTTTCTTGTATTATCGTTGGATAATAATGTGTTCATTATTATATAAAATTATAAATCTTGTTTACGGAAGGCCACGTTTGGCAGCCAACTGAAAAATTATCACTACTTAGACAAGCAGAAAAGGGACGCGAAAAGTAAATTTATTCATTCATTATTAAAGCAACAAGATTAAAAAATGAATAGATACGGTGAGCAAAGTCTTGAAAATATGTTTGGAATTAAGGAACAGTTTTCTGGAAGACATGTATAATGCAAAAATATTTAAGAGGTGTAATTAGAAACGAGCTTTTCTTAGGAAATCAAAAGGGTGCCGATAGGTCAATTCTTTAACAATGATACCGTCTGTATAAATATTTTATATAAATTAAGATAAAACTTATATGGTATGAATTGATTGATTGGATAAAAGTTGATTGATTGGATAAAAGTATCACATAATCCACATAATTCATTTCATAATTATTTTTACTTTTTAAATAAATTAACTCATAAATTAGAGGTGTGTTATGCGTTTAGTAAATTTATTAACGTTGGGTTTACTTTTCAAAATTGAAATGGGATTAGTAAATGTATTAACGTTGTGTTTACTTTTCGAAATTGAAATAAACAATAATCAGAACGAAGAATGAAAATCTAAATAAGTTATTTACTTAAACTGCATGAATAAGAATTAAAATGAGTGTATTCTTATGGATGTGTTTACTTAACTTATAATTAGAATATATTATTACAAGTTACTTAACTTATAATAATAATAATAATAATAATAATAATAATATTATTATTATTATTATTATTATTATTATTATTATTATTATTATTATTATTAATTCTTATTATTGCTATTAATATATTTGTTTGTTCATTATTACTACTATTACTTTGTTTATAATAATAATTACTATTATTTAATATTTAAATTGAGTAAAAAAATAATTTTTAATTTTGCTTAAGGGTAAATTCACTCCTCGTAAGGATTGACAATGGCGAGATCTCGACCCATGCCAATCCCTAGCCCAACCCTATGACTGAAATGAAGAGATTTAGCCGTGAGGAAGCTCGAGTCAGGGTGGAGCTCGAGCTTTATCCGAGCTTAGTTATAATTTTTTTAACTTTTTTTAGAAAATGACTCGTATTCTTTATCCTTTATTATTATTCCATTTTTATGTTGAATTTGATTATAATGAATTTAATAATTTTTTTAGATTTAATAAATATAATATGTAACAATTTAACCAAATTAACATATTAACCAAACTAACAAATACATAAATCAAATATAAAAAAAAATTAATATGAAATAGAGACGAATATACGTAACGTGTAGTTGTGTCCATGTGTGGGTGTTTGTGTGTGTTAATAACTTTTAAGTATTATATATTTTTTTTAAAAAATTAATTTAATGGTCAAGGGTTAGGTCAGGACTTTTTGGTAAAACCCTAACGGCTCGATTTTGATTGCTTAAGCCTAGCTTGATTTTTGATTTTTTAAATTCAAGTTAAAATCCTAAAAATTAAGATCGAGTTAATCGGGCTAAGGGATAAATCAGGCATTTTACCATCATTACTCCCCATTTACATTTCTCCATTTTTGTTTCCACTTTTTTTTATGGAGTAAGACATCACTTCTCATTTCCAAATTTATGAATTCACGTAAAGTCTATTCTTATTCCTCTATATTTTTAATAAGTGAACACTATCAATGAAAAATGAGAACCATTCTCATTCGCTAATTCAGGAAGTAAACACCGTAAGTTTCGTAGCATTTGTCAAGTGTGTTCAATTGTTGTTCGCTTATTATCTTGTAGAGAACAATTGAATCGGGCCTGCCGTTGGCTAGTCCAGCCCGTTTCAATATTTAAACGGCCCAGGCCGACCCATAACCACCTTGCCATAGAAAATGAAAGTAGCAGCAGTTCTCTGCAGCCTCTTCTACACTTCTTAACTGACAATGGCCACCAAGACTCTGATATCGCGTCCGTACATTTTCTCGTCGTCATCGAGAAGCCTTTGTTGTTTCTTTATCCATCCGAAGAGATCCTTCGTTTCTCAAACCAGGACCTTTCTTAATGGAAGCCAAGCACAAACAAGCTCGTCGTTGTTGTCGTCTCGTAATAGCGGCAACAGAACCAAGCTACCAATCCAAAGTGACGGCCACTCGCGGTTTGGACGCGTGGGTCATCGTAGATTCTCCAGCGGAGCCACCCATGTCAACGACGCTGGCTCTATTGACCCGTCTCGCATGGCATCCATGGAGAATAAGGTATGAATTTTTTAACTGGGTTAATAACATTCATGCCCCTCTTTTTCATAATTTCTAACTTAAGGACCTCCTTTGTACATTTGGTATCGAATAGGTCCCTAATCTTACGTTTTAAATTACAATGTCAGCATTCGATAGTATAACGGTTAATAATAATCCTGTTTAATTTTGAGAATCATATTAACAGTTAAGACTTTGTTGAAGTGAGCTAAGGAGTTGTATTTTGTTAATGCAAGTTCTGTTAATTTTATTAAAATAGTAAATAAGAATATGAAAAGAATTTTAGAAGGAAAACAACTTAATATTCAAAACTCGAATGGTTTTCTTATGATTAGATATATTTTTCAAGCTTCTGGTTCCGAACCTTAGTTGGTAAAGAAAATACTTTGGATGTATAGTAATGTTGGAGGAACAGGCTCCAAGCTTATTATCGTTTTTCATGTTCTGTCGCATGTGATTTATGTTCTGTAACCTGTTTTTAAGTTCACAATGAAAGAGACCCTTGGTTTGTACTGATACATTATGAGCTCTTTGGTGCTTTCGTTAGCATGACTTAGAAACATGTTTATCTAGAATAGTGTTTCCTTATTTTAGAGAACTAGTTTTATATTGTTGCTAATATATCTTGTTAATAGATGTATTTTCTAGGGATCTATATTTCCCTTAACTAATGTTGAGTAGAAAGAGAATATGTCTCCAATATGCAATGAGTGGTAGCTTATCTGATGACAGAAAGAGATTTAGATGAAGTTGATCGACGAGCAACCAATGAAATTTGAGGTCGAAAAGCTGTTCTGAACATAATTCCTATATTTGGGGAACAAGTCTTAAGCCTTACTGTTCGTTCTTTTGCATCTTGTCAGACTCACCCAGTCTGACCTTCAAGAAAGCAATGAATATAGGGCTTTCATGGTCATGTTTGGGGAATAAATGTAGTGTTTATTTTCATTTATTTGTGCATTTTGTTTATTAGATGGAGAAGCATATTTTGGTTTGAGTAATAAGAAATAGCTGTAGTGCTGATCATTTCTGGCCATGTTTCTCTAGTGGATTGGGAGCACTTCTGTTGATGCCATATTATTGGAATTAAGCACTTTTGCTAGTACTTGGATATATGCTCTTATTGAAATGTCTATCCTCTTTGTTATTTTCGTTGCAATTTGCTTTAACAGATCAAGGAGCATCTCAATGCAGAGTCAGTAACTGTTAAAGATGCTTATGGGGATGGTCGCCATGTTAGGTGAGCTCGTATTATGTTCTCACTGAGATGTTTGTTCGTAGGTTAAAAATGGAGAAATTTATATTGCCTTCTAGGTTGGTTCTCTTTGTTTTTATTATTTTATCTGTGCTTTCTTCTTTAATAATAAAAAAGAATAGCCTAAATAGATTGTTCATGATGGTTTTGTTTATTTCTGTTACCTATTTGTCTCATTTCCAAGGTGGGGGTTTGAAGATAACAATGAGAAATTTTTATAAAGGAGTTTAGAGGCCCCTAGAAGTCATAATTGTTGTAATTTATCTTTTCTGAATCCTTCAAAGAGAAAGAAAGTCTAATGAGTTAAATTAATCTGTCACCCTTAGTGAAGAATGCCTGAATGCATATGGCTCAGGTCATCTTTAAGCATTGTTAGGCAGAAAAAGAATTTATGGACTATCAAGATGAGATTAAAGCACATTTTGCATTTTTGCTGTTGCAAATGTTGCTGCTACTCTTTTCGACTAGTTTATTGCATTTTCGACCTGTAACTGCATCATCCCTTAATATTTTCTTAGACTCAGAATCTATTTAGTTGATAATTAGAAATCTTGCTGGACATCCAGGCCACGAATAAATATCTGTGGCACGTTTGGTAGCACTAGACATGCCCACATCCATTTTTTAGCCTTGTAGTTCTCTAAATTTTGATTTTTGATTGAGACTTTCTGCCACGTGTATTCAGTATTGATGTGATCGCTTCAGCCTTTGAGGGACAATCCGCAGTGAATAGGCAAAGGATGGTGTACAAAGCCATATGGGAGGAGCTTCAAAGTACAGTGCATGCGGTCGACTCGATGACCACCAAAACTCCTGCTGAAGCAGATGTCAAAAAGTGATTAAGCAGTCTTCAATAAGAACACAAACTCCTTTTCCTTCTTTGTTCCATGTCTTACTTTTAACCAGTTCTTATCTGTAAGTTTTCTTCCATCACAAGTATGGCTGGCCATCGGATGTTCGTAACTTATTGTTTGCGTATTCCTAGAGGAAATGAAAGAAATTTGCCCCATTGCTACATGCTATATATCTGGTTTGATTTGTTGTGTGCGCATTCATCTAAACAATCACAACAGTATGAATTCAGCAAGGCCATAGCTTTCCATTCATGCTGGCTAATCCTATTATGGAATTTATTTCATTTTGACACTACAATAAATTAATAACCTAGAAGAACGTTCCTAATGTTACCAGGAAAGAAGCAGGGTTGTTTTGGAAAACTCGGTTGAGCTCAATTTTGTTTTATTCGTGGGCTCGAGGTTGGAATTTTTTATTTGAAGATTTAAATTAGCTATACCTTTTTCTTTTTTAGTTCTTTCTCCATTGTTAAAAGAACAGTGTAAACGGTCGTGTCGTTGAGAAAACACAAGTCTAAAATTTATCTGATTCAGGAAAACTTGAAAAGGAAAAAAGAAAATGATTGAAGGGAGTTTTGCCTTGTTTCTTTAGAACTCTGTTCATTAAGATAAAGTGAAAAAGAAATTGGATACGCGTTGAGCCATTGATTGAAAAGGAATCAATGATCTGGTTGGCCCAAAGACAGCATGAAAAGGGTTGAAAACTAAAAATTCGGACTGTGGTTGTGCCAAATTTAAGGAGCTTCATTTCATGACTTTGTTACTTTCATTTATAGCACAAATAGATAAAAGTTATCCCTTGTACAAAACGCAACCTAAAATAATTGGCACCTACGTATTCGTGCTTTAATAACTTTAAATATATGTTGAATTACAAATTCTTCTAGGCTTAAAAGTTGTTGGAAGTGTTTATCAAATATTATATGGTTATAACTTTTAAGCTATAACTCTGTAACAATAGTATCAAACAGACCTGAAATCTTGGAACACAATCGAGTCACTCACATAAGAAATGTAAAAGATGAATAAGCAAGAATCAAGTTGAGAGAGGAACATAAAACACAAGGAACTATCATGTCTTCATTTTGTAGGCACCCTAGCAGACCAAAACCCACAATATCTTGCTTCATCACCTCACTTATATATAATCTTATTTGTTCATTCATGGCTAGGCTTTATCACCATCCTTGGCTGAGCCTTCCGGAGCGCCGTGTTTGGAGTGGTTGACGTTGCCTCTTCCCGATGGTCCTGAAGGTGGGATTGGTGCTCCTTTTGTCAGCAGAAAGGCACCCATGTTATGCTTGCTTTTGTTGTGAAGGCTTAAGAAACTATGGCTTCTATAATTTGCTGCAATGCAACGAGCAGGAAGAAGCGGAAGGGAAAGGAACAAGAGGAAAGTGATCAAAATGTTTTTCGGAGCCATGAAGGAAAAGCAAGTTGCAAGAAAATTGTTTTTTCTGTTTGAGCTTTTCTTCTGCTTGGGTTATTATATAGGATGGATAGTCTCTGGGTGGAGCGGACGTTTGTTCAGAAAATAAGTTTTAGGTTACATTTTACAAGATTAAGACAGTTTAGTTTATGTATATAATTAAAATTATTTGTTGCTTGTCTCAGGGAAGTCAAAAGAGAGGTTGGCTCATTAATTAGGGTTTTGATTTAATTGGAGGCATGCATGAAGAAAATAATAAGTGAGAGTGAAAAAAAAAAAAGGTAAAGTCATCAAAGAGTAGCACTAATAGACAAGGAGAATGTCAGAGTTGAAGTGTAACGGATGCCTAAAGAGAAATAATATAAGGAAACTGTTTGCGTTAACTGAGTTTTGGGTCTAGTAATAAGAGACAAATTAATGTCGTGCATTAAATCATTACTTGTTCTTTTTCACTTGATGTAAATGAATATTATTACATACTAAATTATTACTATAGGCGTATATACTTGTACATTTCTATATATCTATCTTTATATACGTATAGTTACATATGATATGTGTCGTATGTGTTAGTGTTTGATCTTTGAAAAGAGGCAACTTGTAAACTCTTTGCTTAAGTTTCCTGTTTCCTTATCCCTGGTGAAGAGCAAAAGCTCTGTTTCTTTTTACTTTAGAATAGGGCTACAGCAAGTTATCAATTTGGGTTTCTTTTATCAACCATCTTTAAAAATTAATTAACATTCTATGTTATATATACTTTTGCATTTTCTGTGAAATTAGGAATATCCAAACATGGTTGGCTTATGATATTAGTGTAAAATGTATCTCCAAGCAAAGTTACACTTGGCCGGATTAAGTGCGTAAACTCGATCAGGGTTAAACTATTCTAACTTAAGTGCGTCATTGATTTTTGGAAATCTAATGGTGGATGAATAACCATCATCATTAAATATTATTTTCACTTTTAACCATCATCATTTATTTTCACATTTAGATTTTATGTTAACCTAATCTTGCGGTGAGCAAAATACAAGGTTACGTTCATTCGTGGTTATTTACGTGGCTCATCAAATTCGTTATCAAAAGGGAAAAATCCGAATAATCCAAGTGATAAAACAATGCCTTCAAGCAAATAGCCTCAAGCCGGACGGACATGGGAAGGAGATTCAAGCAAGAAAGGCTGGATAATGTGCATTTTTTAAAGAGGTCAGGCTATAAATCCCAAAAAGAAAATGAAAAGACTAAAAAATAAAAAATCGATTTAGTTGTGCCAAATTTAGGAGCTTGATTCCGTAACTTGGTAATTGTTCTACCATATATATACATATATAGATCATAGATATTTTCCAAAGACATCATATGGGCTGGCTAGCACAAATGTGTCTGCGTCCCTTGTTTAAGACGCAACTTTTAATATATGGCATATTGGTATTCATTGGTGAAAGTTTACCAATTTTACAACACTCCCCCTTGAACTTCATAGTTACCTATCTAAGTGTGCTTAATACTATCTCGTTAAAACCTTCCTAGCAAAATGAAGTGGGACAAAAGCTAATTGAAGGAAAAACAGAAGAGTGTATATTTGTCTAATATAGCTGCAGAGACTTTTATCTTCAAAATA
Organism: Citrus trifoliata; assembly: GCA_018350135.1. NCBI lineage: Eukaryota > Viridiplantae > Streptophyta > Magnoliopsida > Sapindales > Rutaceae > Citrus > Citrus trifoliata. Next base: position 8,008,583 of record CM031387.1, read on the forward strand.
TGCTCCACTTGATGAAATATCTCCTCAAATATTATGTATTATTTTGATAATTTTTTTAGTCGACGCATGTCAACATTGTGGACTAATTTTTCAAATATCCATGTGGCAAAACTATAGTAAAAAGATCAACAAAACTATCAGTAGAGCATATTTGCTTCATCTCAATTTTTTTGACCTACAGTAACTCATGAAGTGTGAAAGAACTTTGAGGAGATATGCTTGGTTTTATCTTGATGTATCCTCCACTAATTTGAACAATGCAAGCAGCATTGCCTTAATATATAATTTGTTAGAATATCAATTGCGGAACTTAAATTGCATGTGTTTTAAATAAGATGGAAAATAGACCGTGGCCAAACACATTCTCTATTTACTTCATGTAATACATGGATCTTAGAATGATTCGCGGAGGTGGCAAAAAATCTACTTAGTAAATCGCCATGAACTTATTGTGCCATTGTAATTAAAAACACATCCAATTTGGACGAGCCTTTTAGGAATCAGAGACATAGCCTGCGTCTGCATAACTGATAAGACCATGATTCTTTGTTGGTTGACTTGAATCAAATAACCTCAAGTCTGTTGTTTTGCAAAGATATCAAAAGGGATATTTGATGTCATTCCAATGTTGTCATGTTGGTGTTTAGCTAAATCTCACCAACAAATTCACAGAGAATGCAATGTCTGGTTTGGTACACTGAGCTAGATACAATAAATTTAGATATGACACTTGTGGACCAAATATCTTTTTGTCATCCTCTTTGGGTTAAAATGAATTCTTTTTAGGATTGAGAGATCGAACAACCATAGTAGTGCTTAACAAATGAGCATTATCCATGTTCAACCACTTTAAGATTTTCTGAACATAAGATAATTTATGGATAAGCACTTTATTGGTTTTATGTTCGATCTGTAAGCTGAAACGATATTTTATTTTCCCCAAATCTTCATTTCAATTTTTTTAAAATATTAAGCAATTTTTAAGAGTTCTTCTAAAGTTCCAATGAACTGCTACAATTGAAAATCCAGATTCAGATTTTCTAATGAATTTGTATTAATATATTAGATCATTTTTTAACTTTTCTTTAACTAAATATTTACTCAAATGATTGTACCGCGTGCATTTGGATCGTTTCAATCCATACAAGGATTATTGTAGCTTGATTGAACACAAATATGATCCTTTAATTTAAATGCTTTAGGTATTTGGAATTCTTCAGAGATTTTGATGTAAATATTAGTGTTGAGTGATCTATACAGATAAGTAATCACTACGTCCATGAGATGCATGTCAAGATTTTTTTGTTTTTTGAGATTGCTAAGCTAATTAAAAATCTAAACGTAATAACATCCATCACTAGAGAATACGTATCCTCATAATCAATACCAGATCCCTATGAGAAACATTGTGCAAGTAGTCAACTTTCTATCTAATGACTTCATCATGCTTTTACATTTCCTCATGAATACCCATTTGTATTCAACGGTTTTGACATTTTTAAGTCCCTGGAATACATGTCTAAAAACTTTACATTTAGCAAGAGAAGTCAATTATGCTTGAGTTGTTTCTTTCCATTAAAACCAATCATGTCTTTGTCTACATTTATCAACAGCTTTAGGCTCAAAATTATTTGTAATTTTAGTAGCTACTGTGAATAAAAATACACTTTGGATGTTTGTTTCTTATTTCCCTTATATAAATATAATTTGTAGACTTTTTTCTCATTTTTATGTTTTCGTACTTCTTCAGTAGTTACTGTCTCTTTAGGGACTTGTATCTTTTTAGGAACCATCAATTTTTTTGGAATTGGTAATTCAGGTAATTTGGGTTATTTATAATTCAAGCATTATTTCCAACAAAATCTTGAACGTTCATTCTCCTCTTCAAGGGAGCAATCTTTGGAACTAAGTGGTCTATCGCATTTTTGACATATAACATATAACTCATTGGCTGCTTTCGCACTTGATTGTTCAGTAGGAACAACCACCATAGCTGGTGCATTGGCAACTGGAATGTGTGCTTCGTTAGCTTTACAGCATCTGTAAATGCATCTGGTATTTGATTTGTAATTTGTTGTATTATCATTTGTACTTCATTTTCACATTAAAATGATATTAAGATTTAAATAGGACAGAGTGAGAAATTTTCAAGAACATTTATGCCTTACTTTAAGAGGGGTTTGAGGTATCTTATAATTAAAGGTGAGTTGAAACCCACATAAATCCCTAAACGACGTTGATGTCTTATCTTTGTACGTTGAGGAGGTGATATAAAAACATGCGTAGCACAACCAGAAGTACCTGGATGAGAGATGTTAGGTTATTGACCAAGTATAAGCTATAATAGAGAATATTGATGATAAGCAGTGGGTTTAAGACAAACCAATACCACAATGTGCAGAATAGCATGACCTTGTGCAGATGTTGGTAACTTTGTATGCATAAGTAAAGTTCTTGCAATTATTTACAACTACTTAATCAACGATTCTACCAATTCATTTTGTGTATTTATATGTGTAATTGAATGCTCAAAGTTGATGTCCAGTAGTCATCAAATATTTTAGATATAAACTCATCAGTATTATTTAGACATATGATTTTAATTGGATAATCTAGAAATTGTGCCCTTAATCTTATAATTCGGGCAAGTAATCTTGCAAATGCAACATTGGATGTGGACCCTAAACAAACATGTGACCACCATGTAGATGCATCATCAAAATCACAAAGTAATGAAATGGTTCAATAAGGGGTGGATTGGTCTATATATCTCCTTGAACTCTTTGTAGAAACAATGGAAATTCACAATCAACCATAGAAGGGGATGACTTAACCTTAAATTTAATGGATGCTCATGAGAGTTTTCAATAATTCTATGCATCATTATTGATATAAAATAAGGTGGGCAAAAACACCCAGGCCGGCCCAAGCCTAGTCAAGCATGGCCCAGGTCCGCGAGTTTCGATGCAGCCCTCACACATGAAGGTCTAGATAAGGGCCCAAGAAAAAAAAAGCTCAGGCCAGGCATAAGCCCACTATTTAAAAAAAATTAAATTTATACATTAGAATAATGTAATTAAAATTGAAAAGTAACTTAAAAATACAAAAAGAAAACTTAAATTCTTCACTTATAAATCAATGATGATTAAAAAAAGATAAAATTATGATATTAAACTCACTCTTTTGTATTAATTAATTAAAAGAGCGTTTAAATTAGAGAATCTAGTAGTAAAAAAAATTAAAGTTATGAGCTTTTATTTGCTTTATTTATTATTTTACTTTAAAATATTCATATTCTTTAATGTATTAATGATTATAATAACTTGTTAATCATTAATTATTTCAAAATTACAATAATTTAAAAAATTAAAAAAATAAATAAAGCTCAAGTCCGGCCCGAGCCCAGCCCATGCCCTCACACAAAACTTGAAGTGGGCTTGGACCTGGGCTTGAAAAAGCCCAGCCCAAGCCCACTGTTTTCCATCCCTAATCCAAGATGTCCAAGGCGATTATGCCACAACATAAACATTTTTGGATCTCTGAACTTATGGTTTATCACTGCTAGCTTTCAATCGCATTTATGATTGTGTAATATAATCCTAATGTGGATGCTATGAGATTTTCTAATATGTATTTTTTTCCCTGAGACATTTTTAATAATGCAGAGATATTATGCATTATTTTTTTAAAGTCTCAATATAATATCCATTTCGGTGGATATCTTTAAAGTTAAATAAATTTCTTTTTTATTTTGTTGAATACAAGTATTTTGGATTATTAATTTTATTCTGCTTGCCAACAAGAGTATGACTCTTCCAGACCCTTTTATCAGGTCTCCAGGATCAGATATAGTATTTATTTTTCCTTCAAATAAATTTATTTTGAACAAATAATTTTTTATCTTGAAGAATAGTATGTATGGTTACATTGTCAACCAAGCATACATCCACAACTTTCATTTTCAAAAAAGATAATTTCTTTCTAAAATCTATAACCTTACATTAAATAAAAATTCACTTTAGTCATTAGGATTGGATAAAAACATTAAGTATATAAGATGAAACTACAAAAAAAAAAAATTAATGACTTAATAATTATGGCATAATCGTGAAAGCTTATTAATGTGGATATTTCCATCGCTAATTAAGTGATCTTTTTCCACTGTTTCTTCAAATAAATCTGAGACATCAAGATGAATTAGATCAGTGGGATATGAGCTATCGATTAAATTAGTCTTAATTTTTCTTTTCCTCTTCTTGGATGCATGGTAGAGGTCTACTAAATATTTGTCCATATCATCTATGTGCTTGTGGCATATTATAGAAAGTCAAAAGAGAGAATATATTGGATCATTTGGGGCTTGATTTATTTCGGAAGTGAACAAAAGAAAGGGCAAAGTAGTCATCTAAGACTATGCATTAATGATGGAGATATGTCATAGGTTTGAGATGCAACGGATGATAAATTAAAAGGGAGCATCATTAAAGAAAGAGTTTAATGATCTTACAGAATCATATATATTAGTTCATAGAGTGGTGATATGGTTCGTAAATGCATGCGTATCAAATTATCATTCATGGAAATGTGAATCTCACAGCACAGCGCCACCAATAATAGTGTATTAAGGGTGTGTTTGAAATTGAGGTGCTGTAATTTTTAAAATACAACTACTATTGAAAAAAATACTATAACTATAAAATAAAAATTAGTAATATATAATAAATGTAAAATTTAAATAATAATTTTAATAAAATTATTAAAGATATAATAAATTTTTCATTATACATATAAAAATCATATCAACATAACTTTCAAATTACTGTAATTAGTGTTTACTAAACACTTTAGTGCTATAGTTTTTAAGTTACAATTTCCCAACATCAATCTTAAACGCAAACTAAATCATTTTTTTTAGATTGGATACAGAACTTATTTGCTGATTGAGGTCGCGCATATTAGATTAATTAGATGACTTTATGTGATGATAGTATTATACCTTTCATCATAACAAGACCAATATTGCCTACTAATCGTGACTCTGTAGACATATACGTGTACGTTGAAAGTGCAAGAAGATCAGCAAACAAAAAGGATTAAGACAGACAATAGCATATCTGATTGATAGAATCAAATAATGAAGACAAGAAATCGTGTCTTCACTTGGTTGACACACTAACGTATTCTGCATGCAACAGTACATGTTTAAAATAAGCTGAAAGACTGACACAGCCTACATCTTTTTCTTTCTTTTCCCCTTCGCGCCTCTTCTTTATGTCTTGTGTCTGTGTTTAGAGTCATGGCTAGGCTATATCACTATCCCTGGCTGAGCCAACCGGAGCGCCGACTTTTGGCTGCTTGTCGTGTCCTTTTGATGGTCCTGAAGGTGGAATTGGTGCCCGGTTTGTCAGCAGAAAAGCAGCCATTTTAATCTTAGGCTTGTGTTGGCTGTCAAGGCTTGAACTATGGCTTCCAGGCATTGCAGCATTGCGATTAGCAGGAAGAAGCTGAAGGGAAATAAACAAGAGAAAAATGATCAGAATGTGTTTTAAAGCCATGAAGTAAAAGAAAATTTCGAATTATCCAAATGGGTTCGTTTGGTTTATTTTTATTTATTTATTTTAGTTTTCCTTTCTGCTGTAGTTATTATATAAACATTTAGCCTCAAATGAGCCGTTTTTATTTTGTTAGATGAGTGTGACTGCACTTGGAAAAATCTAATCATGTATCATAGAAGTCAGAGGGAGATTGACTCATTTGGGTTTGATTTAATTTTGGGATATGAATCAAAGGAAAAGCTAAGCGAAAGAAAAGGTCATATGAGGACTAAGCATTAATGGATGAAGAAAATGTCTAAGATTCGAAGTGTAACGGATGATAAAATCGGAGGAAAAAGAGAGAGATAAAGATATAGTTTATTTAATTAATAAGTTATTTAGTCCGGTAATTAAATAAGTTATAGCCTTCTTGGTTGCATTAATGATACGCAAGGAGTAGCCAAGAAGAAAGCCACTTTTCCAGTTTTTGGTTGAATCTCTCATTGAATTCTTTGTTACTTGATTTGACCAAGTAAACACTACATTTTTTTTTTTTTTTGAGAAGGTAAACACTACATAATTATTCTCCAATGCGAATGTTTTCTTAAATACTGATGTGTTTACATATTTTTAATGTCACAATCTAATTTCTGTTCTTATAATAAAATATATTTAATCCCACTAATATTTAGTATCTATTCTATTCATACTTGCAAGAGAGATTATTTGTTCTTGTCCAATTAAGATGAAAATAGAGTCTGAAACCGCAGCCATAAGTTAGGACTACCCCTCAAGTTTGCCCAGCAGCCCAATATGAATGCTCACCCATTATAAAATTCAGATTTATTCTACACAAATACAAGAGCCATAAATCACTATGAAATTAAATTTAAATGTTATAACATGGAGATATCTGTACTAAAGGAGTTTAACACATTATATAATTTTCCAAGATATATAACACAGAATATAATTTTTCAGTATTTGCTCATAATATTATGTAAAATACAGAACATACCGCCCTGCAAGTAAAGTTACCTTAAGTCTTAATTAAGATTTGGGAGTTTCCTGATCCGAAGAATGTTAAGCTTTCATGTCTACATTAGCTTTCTTACAGAATCAATTCATTCAACAAAATCAATGGTTTCGCATCTAAGAGAGCAGTGAGTTCAAAATATTACTGCAACACTGGTTAATAAACCTCATGACAAGTTGGGAACCTCCCAAATGAACCAAATCATGAGATTAAATCATTCAAGATTAGTTTCCTATGAGATTAACAAAGAAAACACGAACCAAAACCTGAATTCTTATTACACATAATCTGAAGAATTAGCAATGCAATTTTCAGTAGCAAGGATGGCAAATTGCCAAATTTGCAATAGCAGTAAAAATACCTGAGTGGACACTACATTCTACAATCTTTCAACATTAGTTACAGACAGAGCAATCATTTGAGATTAGCATATAATATAATTGCAACAATTTTTTTTCTTTTTCATTTGTATCGTATCAAAATCAGAACGTATAATCTGTGTAGTTTATATACAAATCCATATTCGACTGTCAATGCAATTACGAATGACTTTTTTCTGTTGAAAAAATGAAGGTGGGGCTGTACATAAATTGATGCAGAAGCAGATGCTGAGAAGAAAAGAGGACAAGTATCTACATTACTGAAGTCCTCCCAAACAATCACTGCCTAAGAAAGAAATAGAAGTTACCAAATTGATCTGCTTAAGCTTTTGTTAACTGATTGATGGCAACATTGGGTCCATGCCAAGTCCAGATCCACCAAATGAACCAGGTTCGGCATGCTTCACCCTACCAAAATAACGGATATGACGCAAGAGTCTGGCCAGGAAGGTATTGTGGCATATTGTTGAGCTGTCGCACACAACTGCTACATGTTTGCATGCTCTTGTTATGGCAACATTCATTCGCCTACTATCCCCAAGAAAGCCAACAGCTCCCAAAGTGTTCGACCGGACCTTAAAATTGAAAGAAAAAACATTTTACATTGATATATGAAAGTCAATTAAAGTTAGCAATAATGCAGCAGAATATCAGATGAAACCTGAACTCAAGTACTGAAATTTCAACGAAAACGATTTTACATTGTTGTGCACAAAGTGTAGGATTGAGAATATGTGAGGGTACAGACTCAGAAAAAGTACATGCCTAAGAAACACATTACTTGGTAATTAAATTTTTATGCATGACACAGAAGACTGTATGTGGTACCCACACTGAACTACTTTGACTTTGAGCTGTCTTGATTTGTTTTTTCATCCTTCCTGTTTAGTGAGTATCTGCGTGGTTAACTTCATCTTCAAAAGGGTCTACAGTATGGTTCATATATGATCCCGACAAATTGTGATAAAAAACCGTCCAGGGGAAGAAAAGTAAGACACCATACAAGAAGAAATAATTTTGTAACTCAGAAGCTGTATACGATGGTAAAGACATTAGTTGGTACGGACTGTTGTGATCAACCAACAAGCCAAAGACCTTCATAAGTAGTTATCGAACAGGTTCTAGTTTTTATATGCTCCAAGAAGCAATTCGTGTCTTTTATAGTACCAATCAGGTATGAAGAACACAAAAAATATTAGGACAGGATTTTCAAGCTTAATGAGAAATATGAGCTGTTATGTGATACATAAAACTGTCAACCTACTGTAGGAACATACCATTGATATAATCACTGCATCAGCCTCCCGGCCTTGAAAGCTATCAATAGTTGCTACCTCAACACCTGCAGCCTCTGGAAGCTCATCAAGACTTTCTCTCAGGAGTTGTACCTGAGCAACGTAAGGTGATTGCACTGCAATTGCTGATGGGCTAACACCTGCATAGTGGATTTGAAAAGAAAAATGATTACCTACTTTGTCAATTATTGGATTTTGTATAAACTGTAAATTCAACCAATTCTTTTAAGACCGATCCAACTAGACAGGCATAAAATCATTTCTTCTGATAATGGTTTCAAAATGGAAATAATCATATACTGTTACAGGACCCAAACCAATCAAATCGTCACATATCATTACATGAAACAAAATATACAATACATATGGATATACAATATGGTTGTCACTTATGAAAACCCAATTATGTTTGATTGTCAGCATCAAGGTGGCTATCTTTTATCAGTAATTCTGATGACAATAAAGGGGAACCCAATTACTGAGCACAAAAGTATATGAAGCCCACAACAGAAAGCACATACATCATAAATTAATTATGCATCAAGCATGACTTCGGAATCATGGTGGTTTCTACAACAAGAAGTATGGCACAAAATTTATGCAAAAACAGGTATCGTTAACATAGCAAAACGAGATTCCCACAGTTTTAATCGATTTAATCAAATTATCTGGTCAAATTGATAGGGTTTTTCTATAATAATAATATATTGCATATAGATGTGTTTGCCACATTTATAATTCTCAAACTCAACTTCTTACTGAAATGCACAGCTTGTGTGTAAAAATTGATTCATGATTCAGTTTAGTTTTTATTAAAATGACAATGAAATTTCAAGAATGAGTTCACACGTAAGTCTATAATTACCTGCACAAATCAAGGAGAAAACATGATGCACAACAATTTCTGCTTCCCCTTCATTGTAGAATGAGCCTGTGCCAGCTGGATCTAGATGCTCTTCACAACCAAGTGATAAACTTCCGTATGGCAGCCTTGTATCAAGCAACAACAATGGGCACTGTGTTATCCATGTGGGCTGCAAAGATCGGCGGGAACTTTTTCAAGTGATGCCTTGACAATCTCAGGTAAGAAGATTAAGATATTATAAACAAAACTAAAGTAGGAAGTAAAGGACTATCTAAACATGCTTCACCGACCCACCCTACCTTGACAAATGGAGTATCAACAAGAAGATGACTAGCAACAGTAGAAGAAGAGATTAATGATCCACCATACATCTCTTTTGAGGCCCAGCTTGCAATTGCATCATTCATACGATACTGGGTTGTTAACTTAGTAGCAAGAACCCCTTCATGCAAAGTTGCAGCTCTCTCCAACAGGGATACTCCAAGCCCACCCTCCAAAGCTCTCCTAGAAAGAATCACCGGAGCAAGCTGACATTGATCACCGGCAAGAATACAGCGTTTTCCCTGCAATATTGGGATCAAGCAAGAAGGTTCAATTGCCTGTGCTGCTTCATCAATAACAACTAGGTCAAATGTATCTAGCCTTCGTATCAATGGATCAGCTGCTCCAGTGTTTGTGGCAAGCACCACCTGAGCACTTGATAGAACTTCCTTCACAGTCTCTTTCTCCTTCTTCTTCAGTGTCTTTCCAAGCTGTTTTAAAAGTTGACGTATGCCAGCAGCTAATGAATCATCTTTCAAACACTGTCTCAGATCTTTTCTAAGATCTGACTTCTTCCTTTCAAACTCAGCCACAAAACTTGCAAGCTTTGACTTGACAATTTCACCCAAAGACTTTGATGCTACAGCTGAAGATATGCGTGCTGGGTTTCCAACCCGCACAATATTTAATCCAACGTCTGAAAGTTTTTCAACCATGTTGTCAACAGCTGCATTTGTAGGCGCTGTTACTAGTACCCTTTCACCTTGTTGGACAGCACGAGCTATAATTTCCTTAAGCAAACCTGTCTTACCGGTACCAGGAGGTCCTTGGATTATCAGCAGTGGCCGCTTCTTATTTAAACCCAAGGCAATAGCCTTTTTCTGCGAGTCATCAAAAGTTTTCCCCATTATTCCATCCAATTTCACTTCAGACCAATCTGCTAAATCATTCTCTTCAAGCCATGTAACATCTTCCTTGTCTCCAAATAATGTAACTACTGCAGCAATAGAAGGATTTCTCTTGTGCAAACCATTCTTTTGAAGGAGCATCAACGCCTCACAATTGCGCTGCAAAAGAGAAACACAACATGTTAGTGATTAAGAAAAGTGCAAAGCCACTATCGAAAGAAAAACCTTAATTGCAACAGCTACAACATGTGGCTTTGAGGTCCTATGCCCTACCGTAAGTGGCATAATGATACAACTATACCTATATAACCTTGTATAACCCAGTAAATTAGGAAGTTGATCCAAAGGCAAAAAACTTAACCTGACTCGAGGAATGTCATCTGTACTGCGCTGCCTTTATAGCGTGATCCTTTTTATTTTTTACACTACACTAATTTCATCAAGATTAGAGCATGGATGGCTTCAGCTTTAATGCCATTCAACAGAGCATCACTAACATTTTGTGGACTAGGTGGATTTGGTGATTTAGTGAGGTAAATCCAGATAAAATTGAAAAAAGAGGAAAAATAAACTTGCCAAAATGTTTTGAATGGTGCAGGTTTTTTATATTGAGGAATAATTCTTGATTTAATCAACTGTTAGAAGTTCAAATATGAGAACAGGCTGTGGCAAGGAAGACAGAAGTATTTACAACAGGCCATATGGTTTACGAAATGGAATATAGAAATTCGGAAATAAAATGGGAAACTCAATCAAAGTATAATGAGAAATATGCAGAGTGAGAAACTCTCAAAAAAGGAAAAACAAATGAAGAGTGTCAGTGATTTGATTCAATAAAAGAATGAATTTCCAGCCACTTTCATCCCATTGCCATCTCTACTAGAGGTGAATATTGCACACTTTTTTATAGCATTCTGAACACAACCAAAAGATAGCAAAATGTGTGCAAATCCAAGATAATGGGAACACGTAAGAATACCCACAAGCAAGGGCTTGGGGTACTCAAGCCGAATTTTGAATGCAACATAAGAAGAACTTGGGCTGCAACACTAAAATATTTGTCCCCATACAATGTATAGCATGATTAATTGAGAAAAATGATTCCCTCCCAAACAAGGATAACTGAAAAGTATCCATACCTCATAAGTTAGAGTGTCCGCCAAACCTTGGATACGGTCAATGCGCACACTCTTGCCAAAGAGCTTAGAGAATGTGGGATCGCCATGGCGAGATTCCAGAGCCACACTGATGGTGCAACCATCCTCCCCAAGATTGTGAACAAACCCCTGTATGCAAGAAGTGGCACATGCACCCCTACTGTCGCAAATCCTCACACAAACCATGTCTCCAGGAGAAAGGGTTGTAGGCGGCAGTCGATGATTTCCTTCAACCCTAAACAATACCAAATGCATTCCTCCTAGTCCTGTGGACACATCCCAATCCCAATATATTACTAAACCAAATTGAAATTAAGGAAGGTAACACACAATTGGAAAAAATAAATAAATAAGAGATATCCAAAAAAAATCAAAGGTTAATCAATGTCACATTCAAGAAAACTACTAATCAAGGTGAAGATAAATTGCTACATAACCTGTAGAGGTGCTGACTGCAAACAAGTTGCAGATGGTATCACATAGTTCTTGTGGAGCCCGTCCATGGCTAACCAAAAACTCGATCGGCTTCGATGAATCAGAATTCTCGGCAGGGGTTGGAACAGCATTCAACTCCTCCTGAGTGAACTCCAACTCAGCATCCCTCTCTATACGAAGCAATTCTGACATCCGTTGCGTAAACTCATCAAGCCTGCTCTGTATAGTCTTAACCCTTTCCAAATCCATTCCTAAAACACCTTGCACAGGCTTTGGCTGGGTAACCTTGCGCACAATAGCCCGGTGCTGGGCTGCAAATGCACCAAAATCAATTTACAGATTGATTAAGTTGTACTATAAGCAAAACTTGTACTATGAGCAACCAATAAATGTGGTCTTCAACAATGATTTTCCCCAGAGGATACTGTGCTGTCTTAGAGATTAAATCTCAGTTTGTCTACATGAAAAATGTAATGAAAAACATAGTGTCAGCAAGAGAGAAGAACCTGAATTAGCAAGCTCTTTGAGCAGCTTCCAAGACTCGGTCTCGTGCCAATCTTGAACCAATAATTTCTGCTGCAATTCCTGAAGAACATCACGCAATTCCCTCTGAAAGTGATCAAACAGAGTCGGATAATGAGTGCCTGCCTTCAAACAAACGGCCTCCAGCCCCACGGGCATAGGAATGGCATTCAAATAAGGCTGCGCTTCTATAACAAACGTAAGACCAGGCCCCATCCGCTGCCTCAGCTCAGAAAATTCTCCTTGAATCTCAGCAGAAGCAAAATCTGAAGCCATTGCTCGCATTCCCTGGCATATCCACCTCACAACACCCTTACCAAGTTCTCTTCTACCCAAAGGGTTCCCATTTTGAGACAAAGCTTGCACATTGACTGCATTATCACTCTTCTTAGGCTGCTCCTGTTGCTTCTCACCACTTGATTTCTCAACTACACTGCTAACATTGGCCTTAGTAGAACTGTTAGGACCAGATAAAGTTTTAGTCTTTTGGATTTTGGATTTGGAAAAACCACTGCTTTTTCTTCTAGGCTTTTTCTTAAAGGTAGTACTAGACTTAGTGCTACTGCTGCTGCTGTTGCTATTGTAAGGAACAAATTGCTGGGGTTGAAAAAATTCAAACGAAGAACGTGACTTGTATCCAATAAACAAACAAATGGATCTAACAGATGAACAAACAGAAAACTGCAAGGGAGCTGCATGCCAAACACTAGAATTAAACCTTCTGACATTCAAAGCTAAAGTTTTCCTTGTAGTTACAGGCACACTCCGGCTTCCACAGAACACACAAGAGGCAGAGGCAGAGGCAAGGGCAACCCCCACTTCCATTTCAGTAAAGACGACGACAACAACAACCCAGTTCTTGATTTTGACAACAAAACACAAAACGCATTACTTCATCATGACCCAGATGCCAAAAACATTAAAAAAAAAAAAAAGAGGTTGCCAATTTGAGCCTCAAGTGGTAATCTGAGGCCAGGGGAGAAGTGGGATATTTGTGTATATATTGATAAAATCTTGCATATTAGTCCCAAATTTATATAAGAAAGAATCAGTTTCTGAGTAAGAGAGGCTTTGACACTTGAAAGTGAACAAAAGTCGTTATCGAAGGTTAAAGTGGGGAAGAGGAGATCGACAAGTTGCGTTATGATTGGTTGAGTGAGATTCTGTGGCACGGGATGGCCTGTACAGTGAGCTACGTGTTCTATTTGCCGTCCAATGATCCTTTTGTTTATGCGACTTCAATTTGTGTGGTCAGTGACACGTTTTTTAACTACGGCTCTCTGTTGTTTGAGAAAACGTGTTTCGTTTTTGAACATGAAATTACCTATTTTTAATGAAATGAAATTATTAACTTATTATTGTGGGAGAAGGAAGAATTTAGAGTTTAGAAGCTTCCAAGTTCATTCTCAGAAATATCTTAATCTTTTTGAGAATAGTATCTTTTGCATTTGGGTGATATCTCTAATACAATATTCGGAACTTCGGTACATAAAATAATTTCTTTAATTATTACATAAAAGGTAAATTATTTGTTGAATGAGGTCAACTATGCTCTCCCATCAAAAAATTTTGCTTCAAATACAACATACACTATTTTCATTTTATTATGTCACGCGGTTCCTTTCTTGAACTTTCGAAATAATTGGTATAATTTTTTAAATAAAACTTTTATCAATAAAATTTTTATAATTAGAATTTTTACTAAAAGAAAATTTAATTATTTAGTTGTCAATAAGAATTTTTATTAAAAATTTATAAAATTATTTTAATAGACAACTTTTAAATTTTTTTTATTTTAAACCACCAAGTGATGAGAGTTAGGCAGGACCCCTACCTGTGATATAAATCAATGATGAAGAAGTACAAAAGGAGGGGGATATAAGTCAAAACCTCCCTAAGTAAATACAAATACATAAGAATATAGAAGGCAAAAGTATAAAGCGGCAGCATAATAAAAAAAGCAATCATATCGTCTGATATGAGAAATCTCCTCAGCATCCAAATGAAGAATGCTAGATAGGCCAGTGAGAAGATCCCGAGAAGACAAAAAACGTCGGCTAACCCGATGAGTGCAAGCTCAATTAGCCAGAAAATCAGCAGCAGAAGTAACCTCCCTGAGTACATGTCTTACCACAATAGGGAACGAAGATGTCAAATCACACAATCTACGCAACGAGTAAGCATAGTCCCAATGAACAGGACTCTGGGAATGAATCCAAGAAACCACAGTGGTGGAGTCTGACTCTACTTCTAACACAGAATGTCCAAGTTGAACTGCGAGATCTAATCCCTCATAGATAGCCATAAGCTCAGCATAAAGTATTGATTGGTGACCAAGAAAAGATCCAAAGGCAGCCAAAAATTCCCCTCGATGATCACAGAGAATACCACCCGAGGCAGCCATCCTAGGATTGCCCCTAAAGCAACCATCCACGGTCAGTTTCACAACTCCCAAATGCAAGTTTTTTAAAGTTATATTATATAAAAAAAAAAGATTATCAAATAACTAGACAATTTATTAGACATTTTAACATTTAAAAAGAGTTTTTTAACCTCTACTTCCAAAAGCGCAAAATTTGAGTTTTTGTTAGTAGATGCAAAATATCTTATTTGAGCTTTAAAGACTTTGTTAGAAAACAATCAAACGAACAAAAAAATTATGATAATAACTTATAAGATAAAATAAGCACTTACGGCTATTAAATAAGGTATACCAAACAAGCTCTTAAGTGTCGTTTATTTTTTTTGGTCTGAAATCTGAATAAATCTGAATTAGTTTGAATTCTGAATAGATCTAAAAGTATGAATCTGAATAATCTGTTTATTTTTTCGTCTGAATCTCAGAAAATAAGTATTAAGTTATTTTTTGTTTAACTTAAAAGGCTGAAAATATGTATTTTTATATTTGTATCCTTATTAAATTTGAATGTCAAATAAATAATATATTAAATACCACAATATTTTAACATTTATAAGTAAAACTATATTCAAGTGAATACATAATTATTTTAGAATTTTAATATATAAAATACCATAAATTTCAAACTATATTCAAATGTCTACAGGTGAGTTTTGGGATAGACATGAAAAATAAATTATAAAGTATGGATATTTTTTACATTAGTAAGTAATTGATTTAATTCAGATTTCTCCATTAAGTAAAAAGCAAAAAAAAATTGGCTTATTTTATTAAGTCAAAATTATCTAAAAAGTCTCATTAAGTTATAATAACAAACACCTCTAATTAACTTAATTAATTAAGTTAAGTCACTTTAAGTCATTAAGTTAAAAATCAAACGTCACCTTAGTCTAATCGTAGTCTTGATATAATACTTAGGCTTCGTTTGGTACATCTTTTCAAGTAGTACAACTTTTCAAGTAGAGCTTTTGACAGTAAATAAATAGAACTTTTACTTAAGAAATTTTAGTTGATTAATTTTCAATAAGAGCTTTTATTAAAAATCTAAAAAATTACTTTAATAGGCAAATTTTTTTAAGTTATGTTATGAAAAGAATAAAATAAAATTGTCCAATAAGTAGATAATATTTTAATATTTAAAAAAAACTTTTTAACCTTTACTCTCAAAAATTCAAAATTTGAGTTTTTTTCTAGTAAATGCAAAATAACTTATTTAAACTATAAAAGCTTTAATAAAAAAAAACCAAACAACAATAAAAATTATGATAAAAGCTTATAAGATTAAATAAGTACTTATGACCATTAGATATGTCATAACAAACAGACACTTATTTTATGTGCTTTTAAAGGCTATGTGTCCTTAAAAGTGCAATCGAATAATTTTTAAACAGTTCTATTTAGTTAATTAATAGAGTTCAAAATTTAAGAAAGATAAAAGTAGGGATGAGCACGGTTCGATTCGGACCGAAATAAAGCAAAATCGATTTAAATCGATTATTTTATAAAAAGAACCGAATAAGAACTGAGCTCAATAAAAATAAAATATGAACGGATCTTTTCAGATCGGTTCAGTTTAGTTTAGTTTTTTCGATTCTTGGCCTATTGGGCCTCATGAATCGAATAATTTTTTTCATCAATCAATTCATCATATTTTCATTGCAAATACTAACAATAAACACAAAGTATTCAAAACGCATTTATCACTAATGTCTTACTAACTACTAATAAGGTACTCATAAAATATGAAATATTAAGATTTCAAAATTCAAAACCAAACTCCAATGTTTCATCTACATAAACAAAATGTTGTAAAGACAAATAAAAATAACAACAGTTACAACTTACAACACAAAATAAAAAAAAATTACAAACAAACGCCAACAACATTCTCCCATCTTCATCAATATCAGGATCAACTTTTGGCATTTTCCAGCTCAATATTTGGATCTATAAAAAAAATTAAATAATAAATAATTAAATAAACAATCTATATAACAAGATACTAGTATTTTTTTTTAAAAAAATAAACTTACTAGTAAAAAACATTAATCAACTGTCATTTGCTTCTCAACTACTTGTTGTTGTTGAGATAACATTGGCCTAAAAAAATCTTTAAGAAATTGAAACAATTATATTAAAATCATTAATTCTAATAAATAAAATGTTATAAGTGAGATCACAAAAATTACATAATAAATAACAATATTACATGTTTCAACTAATTCATAGAATTCAGTTTCCTCCTGACTTGGTTGTATTGTGTGCTCTCCTAATAGAGTTGAACGAAGCCAATTTTAAGTATAGATCAATGACTCGATTGTTTTTTAGTTAAAAAACTCCTAAAAGGATTAAGAATGCGCCCTCATGTGGTAAATTTGATTTAGAAGCCATAATAGACACTGGAATTGTCAAACCATCTTTGGCAATTTGAGACAAAATCATATACCGAGGCCCATTCAATTTCCACTAAGTCAAAATATCAAAATATGGATTACTAGCACTCTCACAAGTCTCTGACAATTATTTTTTAACATCATTTTTTCCACTAATGTCGTCTTTAAACTTTCTTTCATCTTTCTAAATTGTGTAAAATGATCAAATGACCTATAACTACTATTAGCACCATCATACACAACACTATTTCTCTCACCTCTGTTTGGATTACTCTCACCACCATAGCTTTCAAAAAGCTTCAACAACAAATCTTTAATGTTAACTCTCAATTCATCAACCTTTATAGTATCATACAAGCTACTAAAACATCGTGTAACAAAGTCAAGTTTGCAACGAGGATCAAACACATTTGCCATAAGCAACAACATGTTAACCTTTCCAAAAGAATGACCTCAATATTTGACAAACTTTTACTCCATCTTGTAACCTATTTGATTTAACAAAAAATCATTAGAATCAAAAAGTGACTTCACATGAATATAAACTTTCCACATTTCATTCAAATAATTATTGGAAGTGACAGTTAGAGAACAATTAATTTTTAAAGTCACATGATAAAAAAACTAAAAGACACTTGACTAACCTCTTTGCATTTTCCCAATCCTCGTCAATCAGTGGCCGCACCCTCCTTTTCTCACTCTCATCCTCATCATACCAGTTTGTATAATGGCCATCATCTTCCTTTAGTCTATCAAATGCTTTCTTAAATGCTACCACTTTTCCTAATATTAAATACGTTGAATTCCATAGAGTCGGCACATCTAACATCATAAGCCCTTCACATGAGATTTTCTCCCTATCAACACATGTTTTGAACTTTTGTAATCTTGTCAAGGAGGATCTAACATATTTCATTGTATTTCAGATACTAGTTATTGATTGATTTACCTGTGACAACCTATCTTACACAATTAAGTTGATTATATGCGCCAAACACCCCACATGCATATACAAACCATTCAAACCCATCAAATTTCCACTTCAATTTGCCAACTTCTTCTTCACATAAGATATTGCAAGTGTATTAGCACTTACATTATCCATTGTAATTGTGAACAACCTTTCAATCCCTAATCAATCAAACAATTTTCAATTAGCTTCTTTTTTTATAATTAGATATAAGTGTAAAAGTGAGAATCCTCTTATGCAAAGCCCACTCTTCATCAATAAAGTGAGCTATAACTATCATAAAGTTTGACATTTGAATTGAAGTCCATGTATTAGTAGTAATACACACTCTCTGTTTATCTGCACTCAAAACACTTTTCAGTAACCCCTTTTTCATTTTAATACATTTCAAGAATATCATTTGTAATTGTTCTTTGAGATGGTACCTCAATCTTCGGACAACAAATTTCCATGAACTCCAAAAACCATTCAGCCTCTACAAATCTAAAAAGCAACTCATCTTTGATTATCACTTTTACAAATGTCATTCTACAAGACTCTCTATTAAATCATACGTGCATAAGTTTAGCAGTACCATCATATGTACCTTTACCATTTTTACAAACTAATGTATGTTGTTTTGCATCATTTGCAGCCTTCAATTTTTTGCGCACTTTACATCTGTCCAAATGATTCTTCAAACCGCTTGCTCTAAAATTAGTAATATGGGCTGCATAACTTTTGCTGCGATAATGACACTTAACTCTTTCTCCTCCAAGTAGCTTCGAAAAATATTTCCACACAAATGATCTCAACATAATTTTTCTTTTTTTACTCTTGCTGATCTCTTATTCATTACTGACTTGTTGCGCTTCATCATTAATTTCTTACACTTCATTTTTAGCCTCTTGTACTTCACCAATATTGTCAACCATCCTACAAAATTAGAACAATCATAATGTCAAAATAAAACCAAAATATAGCCATTGTCCAAAATATAATCGGAAGCCATATTATAAGGATAAACAACAGCCATATTTGTAAATTATGCAATTTATAGCCACTGCCCAACATACATTCAGCAGCCATATTAAAAACACAATCGGTAGCCATTTTTGTAAATCATCTAATTTGATTTAAAGCCAGTGGCTAACATTTCTTGCCACATATACATATACATACACATGTAGATTTATATTATAACTTATATATACATATATACATAAAACTAAATTATGCTTCGAATATAAACAAATCACAGTATCCTCTAAAAACTAAATCATGCATTCAAAACATAAAATAAATGATAGAATCATTGAAGCAAACACCTTGAGATTATATATATTTTCTTACATTTATTAAAACATATAATGATTAAAAAATCATGTATTAATTATAATTTTAGAAAATCGAAGAAGCAAGGCATGCAAAGTATATGTACTATTCCAGACATACCTAGTGGCGCACGGTAGTTGGCAAGCAGAGCAAAAGTTGTTGCATAGTGTTCGGTAAGTAGAGTAGAAACTATTGACGGTGGCCGGCGAGTAGAAGCTATCTTGCGGTGAAAAGAAGTTATGGGCTTTCGTACGGTGAGAAGAAGCTAACGGATGTCGCACGGTGGAAGAAGATGTTGCATGGTGGGTACAAGCTGTTCAACTGTGACAGTGTCGCCGGTGGGCAGTGTCGGCTGTGATTGCAGTGCCTTTGGGTGGGTGATTTGATTTTGATTTTTTGTTTTGAGTGAAATTGTAATATATATATACCTGTAATGTAATTGTGTGTGTGCATGCATATTTTAGTTATTTTACACATTTAATTAAAATTTAACACATGTTAATTTAAATAAAATCTCAAAAATAACTCAATTCTTCGGTTTGATTTTTTGGTTTAGTTGAATAAACTGAAAACCAAACCAGCATTTTTTTTTTTTACAAATCATATATTTTGGTTATTTTTAAAGATTAAAACCAATCGTAATTGGAACCAAACTGCCGGTTTGATTTGATTTTTTCAAGAGCACAGTTTGTTTGCCCAATTCTAGATAAAAGTTAGAAAAAAAAATTAAAACTTTACCTTTCTCAAATTTTTTGTCCCCAAAAAACGATCTCAAATAATGTAATGTTCATTGATTGATTAATAAAAAATATAATTAATTAAATTAAATTTATAAAAAAATTATTAACCATTTAATTAATAACTCACCATTTAAAATAAAAATTAAGATAAAAAATATCTATTATTCCTATTCTATGTACATTTTTCGTCTGGTTCACAAATTTTTTAACTCACTGAAACGGCGTGTGTATTCACGACAGCGCCATCTTTAACCAACGTCCATTTGTATTGTTCGAATTGGCTAATAACATCCAAGGTCCCTAAACTTATAAAAAAACGATTAAGGATACAGGTTGCATCGCTTTAGTATTTGAGTGACCTGTTTGCCATGACAAAAAAATATTCAGTAGTGCGGAGCAGAGGCAGAGCAAATGAAGCTATTTGATGCACACTGTCACCTTCAAGACCCAAGAATCTTTCACAAAGCACCTCAATTGATTGCCACCACGGTGAATTCTGGAGTACTTCATTTTGCTGTAAATGGCGTCTCCGAGGTAAGTGCTCATGGGTTTTCTTCTCTTCTTTTTTTCTTTTTTTTGAGGTTCCGGCGGGGGGGGGGGGGGGGGGGGGGGGGTGGGTGGGTGTTGGTGGTGGGCGTTGATGGGGTTGCGCTACAACTTATTTCTTATCATTCATTTTATGAATTATTTTCTTGTCATTGCAGGAAGATTGGAACTTGGTTAAAGATATGAGTGAACGCCATTCTTCTGTAATCCCCTGCTTCGGAGTTCATCCATGGTAAGAACTGAGAACACTCCTACTCGTTCTTATTGAGTTCTTGAAATATATTACTCATGGGCTTGATAAATATTTGTATATTATGGATTGGGTTTGTTTCATTTTTAGGTTTGTTCAAGAGAGGACTCCCAACTGGTTTAGTACTCTTAAGGAATTCTTTGAGACCACTCCTGCTGCTGCTGTTGGAGAGGTTAGATTCTTTTAGGTTTTAGGCTGCAATTTTTCTCTTTCCTTTTAATTTTTTTTTTTTTTTGGGGTTTCCCAACAATGGGAATATATTTGTACTTCGAACCTTTCTTGAAAACTAGAGTGAAATGTAGTTCCTGTAACTCTGATGGGCGAAATTATCTCATGTTTTTAAGGTTTTTTTTCCCCTTAGTTTCGGGAATTTAAGAAATGAAATGACAAGAAGGAAAATATACGTGTGCATTCTATGTACTTTTGAAATTTTGGAAATGTGTGAAATTATCATGTTTGAGACCACATCTAACAGAAACATGCATATGAACTTCTGCAGATTGGTTTAGACAAAGGTTCAAAGGGAAGGGAGATTGACTTTATGGATCAGGTTTTACTATCCTTACCTTTCCTTGCTTGATTTATACGTAACTTGTTACTGCCAACAAGCAACAATAATTATCTTTTTTTCTTTTATCTTTTTTTGTGGGAATAATTCATTTCAATCTCTGGTGATGTCAAATGGAATTGGAAACCTAAATCTACTTGTTCCACTGCAACCTTAATCTTAGAATTTCTTTAGCATTCGTTATTCTGTTGATTATTTTCCATAATGAAGGCCGCACTGGGAGTATACCAATTTATTTTATATATACACTGAGTTAACTTTTCTTTCGTACAACAATCTTGGTAGTCGAAGCAATGTTCTGACAAGATTGTGTCTTTACACTAAACAAGAATACCTTATGGTTTTGTTATTTCAGTAGTGAGTTCCTTTCTCAATCCCATCGCATGTTGCAGTGGCCTTCTTAAAGGGCCTAAATCGTATTTTTATAATTCATGTTTTTCTCTTAGACTTTGACCTGTTTGCATATGCCAAAGAAACACATAAATCTAAATAATGTATAAGACATATATCTATGTATAATTAACAATATACTGTTTCTCAAAATATGTAAATAATATACTTTTTTTTTTCAATTATTTAATTCTCAGACTTAGATAAATCCTGAATTTTCTTTTGTACACATGGTGTTTTCTCATTCCAGGTTGGAGTATTCAGGCAACAGCTTGAACTGGCAAAAGAGTTGAAAAGACCAGCATCCATACACTGTGTTCGTGCATTTGGTGATCTGCTTGAGATAATGAAGTATGTTCTTTTTATGTTTCTATTTTCACTTAAATATTTTTATCCCAAAGTATTATAGAATGGACAATTGAAAATTGTCCATTCTTGCTTCTTGGTTGAAATGGAAATTTTAGCAAGTTTAATATTGATTTGAATTGTTTTGTGTTCGTGAATAAGATTGTTCAAAAGGGCTTTAGCCTTTTATTCTTTGTGCTACGCCACATGCTAATACATATAATCATTAAGTCATTCTGTTTATTCTTAGGCAAGCTTCTTTGTGAACCTTTTCAGGCAGCCAAATGTGATCAACCCTGCTTTATTCTTAGTTTTTCTAGAGCTTCCCTTTCTAAGTTTGATGTTTTGCACAAATTCTGTGATGCTTATAGTTTCAAACATCTTTGAGAAGCCAGGAAACATGTAGTGCACAAGGTTTCTTTGTTTCTCTGCAGTACTAGTCTTGATGAAGGTTTTATGTCTTGGAGACTATAAATATGTACATATAACAAGATAATTGTATTAAAGTAGATCTTTTGGAGATTATATTGGTGTTCAGTGGGAGGATCATATTTGGAAACAAGTTTTTCCTTTATAAATACGGCCGGTTGAACAATGGGCCAAGATTTACCACGGGGATTGGAACTCTCTTTCTTGGTGGCAACTGTTCAGTAGATGTTTGTAGTTAACCTGAAAAGCCACAATCTCTTCAAGTCATTGGGTTTGAAAGGATCATGGTTACTTAAACAGACAAGATGAATTAGAGGACCCTCTTAAGTTTTTTTTGACAAGTGAAGCTCCAAAAAAGTTTCCAATTGTCCATGGTTACTAAAATCTAAGATGCATGTCACTCTGCTCAGATTTGTAGCTTAAAATGGATTACTCTTGACTCTCCAGATAGAACAACAGAAGAAAACATAGCATCTGTACAACTCTTTTGTTAATTAACCTCAGATGAATGTATCCACTATGCTATCTTCCATAAATAGCATGTTACAGTTCACCATGAAGTATGTGAATCAAGGTCTTTGATTTGCTTTTTGCAAGTATTTCTTTATGGTTTAACATCTCTTTTTCACACCATACCTTTACTACAATTGTGCTACTTGATACTGCCCTCTGGAGTGATGGCAAGAGGGCTAGTTCCCGAAAATGCTCATTCTGCAGTGGTTGGGGCTTACAATTCACCTTGTGTCCTGTTTATTGGATATTTTAAGTTTGGGCCACCACTTGCTTCTTAATGGCTTAATAGGCATGATGTCTATTATTTACGTGCATTCTTACTATGACATTTTGTTTCCTCAGATCTGTGGGGCCTTTCCCTGATGGTGTCATTATTCATTCTTACCTGGGTTCTGCCGAGATGGTTCCTGAATTATCAAAGCTTGGCGCATACTTTTCATTCTCTGGATTTCTCATGTCCATGAAAGCACAAAAGGCAAAGAAAATGTTGAAAGTGGTAACATCAGTCACTGTCGGTTGTCTCTAAAATATTTTGAACTCTTTGGCATACTTAATTTCAAGCTTCTATTAGGTGCCTTCAGAAAGGATTCTATTGGAGACAGATGCACCTGATGCATTGCCAAAGGCAGAGTTAAATTCTCTCTTCTTGGTTGATGGAGACCCTTCCCTCCCTCAAGAGCTTTCTGCAAAGGAAGAGCATTCACCAAATGTTGGTAGTGCATCTGATAACCAGTTCCATGCTTCAAAAGATTCATCAACGCTGCCAAAAGAAACACTTAATCACCCGGCAAACATCCATAATGTATGTTTCTTTGACTCTTGATCGATATTTCCTTAGCATTACATGAATAAATTTCTGACCTTTTACTTTCTCCACAATGCATTGTTTTGTTATTTTTGCTCTTCCCCTTTTCGACTGTATCTGGGTAATTTTCTCATAATAATTCCCATATCCGTCAGACAGGACACGCTTTTAGATCATGCTGGAGGAATTGTAACTCTATGCTTTAACATGTAACAAATCTTAATGACTTTGGTTTCAGGTTCTTGATTATGTGGCATCCTTGCTTGACATGACTAAAGAAGAACTTGCAGAACTAAGCTACAGAAATGCAATTCGCTTATTCTCTTATGAAGGTTCAAAAATACTAAGAGAAAAGTAGTCCATTTCAGCACTCCTGGAAAGAAACTGGAGTTCAACACTTCCGCACCAGCCTTGTATATAAATGAATGCGGAAATGCAAGTCTTGTAATCCTTGTTAACTTGTTGTAGAGTAGCCTGCTACTGTTCTTGAAGATTTTTGTGCCAGAAAAGAATTAGTAAAATATGATGGGTATGGCTACAGCTATCCCTTCATTATCTTATTATACAGGGATTGTTTTTCTGAACGTCAACGATTTGATCATCTGGAGAGATAAAGTTACGATTCAACCATTCTTCGGTTTTACTTCCTATAAACATGAGATCATGAGTCAAAACTTCATCATATACAAAAGAATTATATTTCTATTTTTCTTATTGTTATATTTTATTTTTATGAAAAAAGAATAAAAAAAAAAAATTGTTACAAAGGACTACATATTAATTCTACATTCATAAATTATCACTTTTCCATTCGGCAATTTCTTTCTCCATTTGCATCAAAATAATTTTTTTTTTAGGTTTAAATTGAGTCAGGTTGCATTTAAAAGAAAAAGAGTTTGTATTTATGGGGTGTCAAAAGGATAAATTATATGAGGTTAAAGTGATATACTATACATAGGTCAATGAAATTTAAATATATTTTTTTAATTCAATCAGAATCCTAATTGAGATACGAAAGGAAGGTGGCACAAAAAATCTCATAAAATTAGGAGAATCTGATTTTTTGAACGTTGGTGGTTTTGTTTTGAAAGTTTCACACTGACCTCACTGGTATATCTCACTCTTTATGAGTCAAATGAATTAACAAAAATGACTTTGCAGTCTCTCTGATTCTGTCGTGTGAGTTGTCTTCACTTTCTATTACTTACGAACACCCAACTTATTAAAGATCCATGATTATATTGTCATAGTGCTTCTCTGCTTCATTCTTCTTTTATGATATTGATGATCACAGTCACAGTGACTGATTGTTTAATTTGGCATATGTGTATATATATATATACACACACGCACACATATATATTTCATCAACAGGTTCTTACCATTATGGAGTGCTCAATTCATTAGTTTAAACTTTTAGAGTCTGATTAGTGCCGTCTTCTTATCTGTTTGTTTGTTTGTTTGGTGTAACATATGATGCATAAATTTTATCTTTTTAAATGGGGTGACTCCTAAAATTGATATCTTTGAGATATCTTACTGTTGTTTTCTGGCATTATCAGAGTAAGAAACATCAACAGGAGTCGAAATATGGCCAATAGTCAAAGCACAAGGTAATAAACTATTTCTTCCCACACCCTTTTAGTTTTAGATTTTGAAAAGGTTGAGTTGTTTTACAAATTTGCTGGGTCATTTCAGGTTGCCAAAGTCTACAACCTTGACTGATGTGCAGCTCTATGTTAACGGCTTGCCTTTCATTTTGGACAGAGTGAGGAATAAGATTCACTTCATTTTGTTTGTTTAAGTTGACACTTAGTCGTTTCAAAGTTTAAATATAATTGTTTCACAAATGCGTAGGAACTCCTTGCTTCAAAATCGGCCAAGGTTGCTGCTATACTGGATGAGAATCCCAATCAAGACCTCTCTTATTTCCTCCGAGACATTTCACCTGATACTGAAACTTTTGAGCTTGTTCTAAGATTCTGCCACGGCTTTGAACCGCAGATCTCCACTGAAAATGTGATACCCATCATTGGCCTCGCTGACTACTTGGAGATGACTGAAGCTCACTGCAGAAACAATCTGTTGAGAAGGGCTCTCATCTTCTTTGAACAGGAAGTTCTCCCCAGCTGGAATGAAACCATTAAGGCTCTCCGAGTAGCAGATGATTTCCTTCAACAGGCTGTACAGCTTGGCCTGGTTGATGCCTGTTTTAGGTCTCTCATTGAGAAGGCGGTGGCTGATCCTCACCTTCTCGGGGCTCCGATGAAGAATTTGAGTTGTGATGAAGATAGTGAGGACGCTGATGATGCATATAGGCCAAACGCGAGGAGAAAGCTCTTCGTTATTGATTGGAAATCAGAGGATTTAACCGTACTGTCTCTTCAGCTTTTCGATGCCATCATTCGTTCAATGAATCAGCATGGGGTGCCTCCAGAGTTTGTGGCCTCATCCGTTTGTCAGTACACAAAAAGATGGGTTCTGTCAACCACCGTTGGAGATGAAACAGTGTCAATTTACAAGAGGAAAACTCAGAGGGATGTACTTGAAGCCGTGGAAAAGCTCTTGCCTTATGAAAGAGGACTCGTTCCATGCACATTGTTGTTTGAAATGCTTCGATACGCAATTGTTTTGGAAGCTAGCTCTGATTGCAGAACTGGATTTGAGATCAGAATTGGGAAACAGCTTGATCAGGCAACAGTAAGAGACCTCCTAATTCCATCTCAAGGCTATGCTAAAGAAGTTCAATATGATATCGAGTGTTTGAGGAGGATTTTGAGGAATTTCTGTGGCAGCTATTCTCCTTCATCTCAGTTTCCAGGGTACATTAAAGTGGCAGAGCTGATTGAGAAATTCTTGGCGGAGATCGCGGCTGACATAGATTTGAAGATGAATACGTTTCTTTCCATTGTGGAAATGTCAGCTGAAGTGCCCACAGTGACACAAAGAAACTCGGATGGAATTTACATGGCTATTGATATATACTTCCACAAGCACAGATACTTAACTGAATCAGAAAGAGAACAAGTATGTAGAGTTTTAGACTGCCGCAAGCTGTCCCTGGAAGCCTGCGAGCACGCGGCAAGAAATGAAAGATTGCCGTTGAGGGTGGTGGTGCAAGCATTGTTTGCGGCACAGTTGCACATAAGAGATACAATCACTAGAGAGGTGGCATTGTTTCCTGATGATAAAATGATCGTAAAGGAAGAAATGGAGGAGGAGGAGGAGGAGGAGGTGGTGGCGGAAGATGAAGCAATGGTGATTAAAGAAATGAAGATAATGAGCAACAAGGTGATGGAGCTTGAAAGAGAGTGCCTGGTGATGAGGAAAGAACTTCAGAAGAGTTGCAGCTTGCAGCAACATAATAATCATAATGATAAAAATAAACAGAAAAATGAGAAGCCTAGCATGTGGAAAGAGATGAAGAGGAAATTTGGGTGCATTACTTCAATTCATGATTGTAATTGTCAAGTCAAGAAGAAGAAGGTGCATCCATGATTTGGAGTTTGAATTTTTATGTTATAATCGTAAATTCGTAATGATTTTGCACCACTTAATTTGATTATATATATATATATATATATATATGAGTTGGCTTGTCTCATTCTTCTAGATTGTTCATGTACACGTCACTCTCAAATCTCAATTCATATGCATTGACGATAAAATTTTCACTTGTAAAAGAGTTGCTTAGTTATATCGACGAATTATTTTTGATCAATTAATATTGCGTGATTGTCTTTGGAAAAATATGATAAATAAATATATAACATTGTGTAATATGTTAGCCAATGTTCCACGTAAATTTTTATTATTTATATCATCTTTCTAAATTTAGTGAAAGATGATCTTATTAAATTTTGAAATATTACTTGAGCTATTAGGTAAGCTATCAATAGAGCCAATTAAAATATTGGAGGATATTAAAATTAATAATACAATAATGAGATTTTTTTCAAATGAATTTAATTGTTCTACTAAAAAAATGGTTTTATTATTGGAATGAATGTTTTAAATGGTGTTGCTCGACAATATCTGCTAGTACTTGCTTAATGATGGTATCTAATATGGATTTCGAAGATTAATATAATTGAGTTAGGGTCCGGTTATGTTGCAACTGTGGTACCGTGCCACAATTACAACCAGCTATTGGATTCACTTGGATGAGGGGTGCAATAGTGGATTCAAGTGGATGCAATGGCTGGTTGCAACTGTCGCACGGTGCCTCAGTTGCAACATAGCTAAGTTCATTGAGTTAAGAGATGTTTTTTTAATTTATTTAAAATTTTAACTTCTCTTACCCCGCTTGTAGAATTAAGGGGTTCACCTATGTTGCAACGGTTGTACCAAACCACCGCTTTTGTTTTTTGTGATTTAACTAATGTTAAATTTCATTGAGCACCTTATACTTTCTTTTTATTCATAAGATATCAAGAAATATTATAATATTTTCCACTCACATACACTGATAAAATTCTATTGAGTCGCCTTACACTCTTTATTTATTATTTTTTATAAATATTAAAGTATTTATTTGTTTACATCCAAGATGTATTAATAACCAAAAACACTAATATAAACAAAAAGACGACAATACCCTTAAATTTCTCTTTCCTCTCACTTTCGTCTCCATCATCATCACTCCTCACCTTCATCTTCCTCCATCATTATCATCTTCTCCTACATCTTCGCATATTTTAAGAAGAATAAGATATTATTTTACTTTCAGAATTAAAATCGGCAAAACCCACAAAAAGAAGAAGAATAAGATACTATTATGCTTTCAGATCCAAAATCAACAAAATTCCTAAAAAGAAAAAGAAGATACTATTGTATTTTTTTATCCAAAATCGGCAAAATCCCCAAAAAAAAAAAAAAAAAATGATCTTGAGGTTCAAACAAACATCAATAAACCCACTTCATGTTTCTTTAACATAAATTATTTCTAGCCTCAAAAAAGCCGCACTACCAAAGACCTAGCTTTATTCCAAAGCCTACCCATCAAATTCCACTTATCCAATCTCTTTCTCCCTACCTCGACAACAGTGGACTTTGTTTGCTAAAGTTGTTACCCTTCCATTGTTGCCGCGGCTTTTCATGAGCACAAAAGTACTTGAACTCTACACCTCATCAATTTTCTTCAACATTTGTTAGGAAGGATAATTTGGTCCATCTAAGATTTATAAATAAATTGTAAATGAAAGGAGAACAAGGTGCTGAAGTAAATTTGACAGTAATTAAATCATAAAAGACAAAAGTTGGGGCACGGTATAAATGTTGCAACACAGGCAGATCCCTAACAGAACTGAGTTGTTACACAACTTTTATATTTGGTCTCCCAGGAGCATATCATGGGCACTTTCAAAATTGGCCCTGTATTAATGGTATGTTTAATAATTGCTTTGTTCTACATCTTACTCTAACTGTTGCAGATAGTCAAGTTTCATTTTTCTATGTTGACACATCTTATTATTTTTATTTATTTTAATTATTATTATTTATGATTATTACTGTCATTATTATTAAAATTTATTACTTTTATTATTTTAATTGTTATTATACCGTAATTAATTCATTATTGTTAATATTTATCTTGTTATGATTAAAATTATTGTTATTATTAAAATATATTAACTTTATTATTTTAATTATTATTAATTATTTTTATTCAAAATATTATTATTAAAACTTATTAATAATTTTATTATTTTTATTATTATCATTATTATTATTATTTCAGTTAATTTTGTTGTTGTTGTTATTATTATTGTTGTTAAATTTTATTAATTTTTTGTTTTAATTAACATTATTGTCATAATTATTATTTTTAGTTTTATTATTATTATTGTTTTAATTATAATATATACAAATAATATTAGGGACACAATTAACAAATGGCATTTTAATAACTTATAATAGTCTATTTTAAGTATAAAATAAAGTAAACACATCAATGAGAATGTTGTTCATTTCGATTCCAATTCCTATAACTCAAGTAAATAACTTATTCTAATTCAAATTCATGATTTAAAATTAGCTCATTTCGATTCTTATTTAATAAATGCACCATTAAAATGTGTTTACAACATAATATTGTATATTGTTATAATATTGTTCATATTAATTTATTACTTACCTATATTTGGAAGTTTTAAAAGTTAGATTGTGGTCAATTATATAATTCACTACAATGTGCTAACTTTTGTCTTAATCGAAACATTAAATATATTTAAATTATATTATAATTTTATTTTATTATATCATATTATATTTATATATTAATAATTAATATAAAAATAATAATTAAATATAATTATTAATAAATTTAAATAATGAGAGTAGATCTAGAAATGATAGTAATAATTAAAAAATTATGAAATATTTTTGAATTTGTGGAATAAATAAACGTATTTATCTTTCCGAAGTTAGAGCGCAAACATAAGTTTTATTTTATATTTAATGAGTTGTGACTCTTATAAACAAGTATTAAATCATGCATTGTAATTGCCTAATATCAATAATAAAAGGCCTCTTAAATTTCCTACTTCTTCCTTATTTATATCATTTAACAACTAAGCCAATAAATAAATAATTATTATTATATTTTTTCCTAGCATTTCAGAAAAGAAGAGGGATTGTAATGAAAAAAACAAAAATAAGTACACCATGCCGTTGGATTTGCTTTGCCTTGGATCCAATGGTTAAATTACAAAATGACAAAAGTAGTGGTATGTTGCAACTGTTGCAACACAGGCCGCTCCCATTTTGTATCTCATCTTTGGTGAATGAAGCTGCCATTTATATCACTAAAAGATCAGAGAAAAAAAAATAAAGGAAAATGAAAATAACAAGCCAACCTTGGCAAAAGCTTCAAAAAATTTATGAAAGGACAAACGAGAGCAGCCATTTGCCCCCAAGAGATTGTCAATTCAAAACCCAATGCTAATAGGCAACCACCCTCTTCCCTTTAGCTTTTGCCTCACCGTCCTCTTATCACTCATATGCACACACCATCATCACAAGCATAGAACATAGCATCCAACTCAAATCTTAACCAACAGCAGTGACAAACGAAATCGGAAACAAAAAGCTTCTCCTAAACTATTTTTCTCCTAAAAAATCACCAAACCACCACCCAAAAAAAAAAAAAAAAAGGAAACAAAGAATACACAAAAACCTAAATTGCAACTACAAAATATTGGGAAGCTGGTAATCCAGTCTCTGCTGCAGCTCCTTGACTTTCATCGACAACTCTGTCTTCTGCTCCTTGTAGCTCTGCAACAAGTAGTCTTTCCCGTCTATCACTTCCTTCAATTCGCCGACTTCCTTCCTAAGCATCTCAATTTTTCCCCCATCTCCCCTACCCTTTTCCTGATTATCATGATTATTCTCACCATCGATGTACCCATTTGCAAGGCCATTTCTTGCCTCAGTTGGCCAAATGGCGTGAGTCGGGGGCTTGTCGTTGGTACCCACATGTCCCACACAATGATCTGCAATAGCTTTCCTCAGCCTCTGGACTTCTCTCTCAGAATCAAACAAGTCTTTGTTTGCAGCATCAAGCTGTGACTGCAAATGAGTAGAGAGCTCAAGCTGAGCATTAAGAGAGTTCTGCAACTCAACAATTTGGTCTTGCATCTCAAGTATCATATCATCTCTCCTCTTCAACTGCTGCCTTAGCTTGCATATAACTTCTCGTTTGCTGAAGATATCGGAGCCAGATTCTGAGACACATGGTGAATCAGAGCAGTTTGAATGATGAAACGGCTTTGGAGGCACCTCAAGACGATCAGGAGATGACGCCCACAAAACCCCATTCTCCTTGCCAAATTCTGGGGCAGGAACAGTCACAAGTGCAAGAGGAACATCAGTTTCAGACAGAAGCGGGCCGTTTGGTGGGTGCTTCATCTCCACCATGCCTTCATTTCCTGTTGCAAAACCAAATATCATATAAAACTAAATAAAATATTATAAGAACAACAAATATGTATTATCTTAGCAAAGGAGTTATGTAAAGTAATGCCAAATTAAGCAGGGGAAACAACTGGCATAGCAACAGCCAACTTATCACACACAAGAAATTCTAGCAGGAAAAATCATATCATTCTGTATTAGCTAAAATCACGATGAGTACAGTAAGAGAGCAGGGCTCAAAACTTTCCGGAAAAATTATGTCCTCACTTGGAAAAATCATCCGTTACAAACTTTCCAGAAAAAACAAAAAAGCACTTGCTGTCAACACAAAGCTGAATTCTTAGAACAGCCAGTAACCTCCTGACTAAGAATTATCTGGACCTTGCATTCACACCCCCCCGCCTAGGGGTGGGCATTTTACCCAGCCCGACCCGACCCGATAAATTTCGGGTTCGGGTTGGATCCAGTCGGGATTGAAACCCGATCGGATTGAAATTTACAAACCCGATCAGGTTGTGATCGGTTCTGGTCAAACCTGACCCAATCCGAATACCCGATCGGGTTCCCAAAAAAAAAAAAAAAAAACCCTAAGCTAACAGCCTAACACTGCACACAGCACATATCGCTGCTGCACACACATACGCAGAACGACAGAAATCACAAGCTGCACAGCACACACACATTTGCCAAACATGCAAAGGGCAACATAGAATTATAATTCGTGAACAAAACATAGTTTGTGGTTGGAAGAAATAAATTATCTCGGCCTGAGTCTGCCGCTGTAGCTAGCTTTGTGTGGCAGCTGTTTCCACTTTCCTGCTCTTCAGTTCTGAGTCACTGAAAAGGCACACAGAACAGAAGTCACAAGCTGGCAGCTGCACAGCACACACACTGACCCACACGCTGCACACACACGAGCTGCACAGCACACACAAACGCTGCAAGTGCACAGCACACACACACGCTGCACACAGTCACTCGCAAACCTTACACACACACACGCTGTCAGCCACAACTTCACAAATCACAACTCACAAGTTCACTGTCAAACAAGTAAACAAACACAAACAACTGAACTGAACAAGGCAGCCGCAACCCGCGAGTCTGCAACCAGCCACCACAAGACGCGATCTGTTGCTGCTGAACATAACCGATCCAACCCGAATTATTGACCCGACCCGAACTTAGTTCGGGTCAGTTCAGGTCGGGTCCATAATTCGGGTCACGTTCGGATTGATTCTTGTCTAACCCGACAACCCGAAACCCGATCAGATTGACCCGAACCCGACCCGAACCCGACCTGAACCTGATTTTGCCCACCCCTACCCCCGCTAAAAAGTAATTAAGTGGGACAAAAAAAAAAAAGAACAATCAATGTGTCAAAAAAGCTATTGCAGGAGCACTAACATTTGCTGTGCTTGATACCAGCAACCTTTAATCAATATACAGTTCAAACTACAATAAAACACAGAAGGAATTTCACACCTGAAACGCAGTTGAAGCAACTGCCGTCGTCTTGCGTAAAGGAATACATGTTTGTTTGCAAATGGCGAGCAGGTGACCTCCTCCTGCCAGAATGTGTTCCATTTCCTGCATGCACACAACGTTTAAATGTAAAAAAAAAAAATTATATTACATACAACTTCTTGATGCAATAAACATTATCTTACAAGACCTTTCAGAGCATTATTAGCATTTGCCTGTTGTTGCCTTGAGTCAAATGTCTGCTTCAGCTTATAACCAAGGCGAATTGATAACGTACTTAATAAGGCACCACCAGCAATAAGAATCCAATTTGGCCCCTCACCCTGTATATGCTTGGTCCTCTGGCCCCTAGATGCCCCATCAGTTCTTGGTATCATTTTAAGATCGAGCAAAATGTTGAAGTGAAAAATTCTGAATAATCCAAATATGACCTACACCGACAACGCACCAAATTTCCATTGCTATCTATATGACAGACAAATTAGATGATATTACACATTTAACCTCTCTCCAACCTCTTTTCAAGAGGGGAAAAAGAATCAAGGGGGTTCTTTCATTGTTGAATCTATTATAAACATTAAAATGATTTTTTGATATTTTGGCCCATGATTAAGACTGTCTACATCATGTTCAGGATACACACACAAAAAAAAAATATGTGGCAGATACAAGCCAGTCAATAACTAAATATTGATACATTTATCCTATAGCAATGTGTTCATGTCACTATAACCTTTCTGACTCCATATCTTTTAACATACATCACGTAATTTAAGGATTGTATATTTCTATCATTGTTGCTTTGGTTATCCATGTCTAAAACTGTAAGCGCATTCTCGACAAGAAGTTGAAGGCATACTTGACATTGAAACTTGCACCTTTGCGTATCTCAAGTTGTAGAGTGATCAGGAATATGAAAAAAGTTCTATTTGGAAAGAAATTTTCAACATGCAACCAAACTGAAAATCCAAAGTAATAAAAAGTTTATTTTTTTTGTTCACCGGTAACAAAAGAAAATAAAAATATTCTCCATAGATTCATGTTTTTGTCCACATTAATAACTAGATACAGTAAAACCAGACCAAGCTTTCATATGTTTTGGATCCACATTAGGCCCAAAATACTGTTAACCAGGTAACAGAGAGCCTGTCTTGGCATTGAACATTCTAAAGATATAACCAAATGAGTTATGGAATGTTAAAAACGTTGAAGACAAAAAGGGTTATAGGAAGAGCTGTGGAATATTAAAGCCATAACATTTCAAAATTCTAATTATTTAATTTTCATTTGAAATTGGAGTTTAAATATGCCCAGCAGATAGCAACTTAGATAAAAACCCAAATTCATTTGTAAAATGCAAACAACGAATTCAGAGTTGAAGGATTGAATTCAATTTTCCAACTGCAAACAAACAAAATAGACCTCAAAAAAATTAACACCTTTATCTAATCCCTTACTTTCCCTTATGAAAAAATTTGGGGTCTTCCCCAAAATTCCTACTAACCATGGCCAGGAACAAACAGTAAACAGTCATGGATAGCCAACAGAATCTAGGGGTTCCCCAATTAACACAATTATATATGAAGTAATTTAACTACCAAAGAAGTCTGCTTATTGTACATCTTCCCCCAAGATCATTCACATTAAATTCTCATGGAAAAGCAATTGTTATAGTTAATTTTCTACCCAAACCACCAATTAGGCAATTAGAAATCAAATAAAATATTCAAGCACTAGTTAATTGAAAATAAAGAGGAGTTCTATCGCTTCACATGCAGCCTTACATATCAAAAACAACTATCTAGAGGGAAAAACGTGTTATCTGACAACCATTTTGCAAGGCCTTTGATTATCCGTTACCTAAACATATCCATAATAAGCATAAAATGAGACTATGAGATTACATTTGATTCCACATCAAAATGATTGCCTCTGCAATAACAACAGCTCAACGCATTCAAAAACTGAATCCACCTAAAAAGTTAATACTACATAGCAGATTCCAGAACAAGAACGGTTCCAAGGGAAATGCAAATAAAGCCCATGATACAATCTAAAGTCTATTGTTACTACTGTCATAATAATTATTTTCTATAAAAAAGGAATTAATTGTTATTAAACCATAATTATTCATCCGAGAATCTTAATTGCTCTAATCAATACAATTTCCCGCTAGTTACACAAAATCGATTAACAATATGACACCTTTAATCTCGCCTCAGCGTATTAGTAACTTAAAAATTACTCAAAAAAACCAAAAAAATTGTCGCACAAAATCACTCGTTATATCACAAAAACATTAAACACAACAATCAGAAATAAAAAGACAAAAACCTAATCACCGAACCCTCAAAAAGAATCGAAATTAAACGAAAACAACGAGGGATGGATATCGATGAGAACAAAGAAAGCGTTTAGAAAAGTAAAGAAAACACAAACCTCATTCAATACTCAGGAATTGGATTCTGCCTCTCTCTCTCACACTCTCTTTCTTTTATTAAACTCGGTTACGATGTCGTTTTTGCGCGCGCTCTCTCTCCCTCTCTCTAAAACTGCCTCATTTCCTCCCTCTAGAACTCTGTCTCTTTCCTTTGCCTTTGTCTCTTTAAAAAAGACAATAAGGAATCACTCAGTAAAAATAACACCTGAGACAAGCGAAGCCAGGAGAGAAGAGGGCTTCAATGAAATGGCGGCTTTAAAGCTTTTAGCTGTGAGTTTTTATTTTTATAATTTTCTTCGTGGTAAATAAAATATATAAATCCAATAATATCTCTACAAAATAATTTTTTTTGCCGCCACGTCAGTTGAACACGTGTTAAACATATGCCCTATATGTAATTTTGGGCTATTGTCTCCTCCAAAGAATTTTTCTTTATTCCTTTTTTAGCAAATATCAAAAAAGGGAAAGTATTTGCCAACAACTGGGCGGCAAGATTTGGCTGCTTTAAGAAAAGAAAAAATAATAATTAAAAGAAAAAAAAAGAGTAAAAAGAATAGCGTTTACTCATATGCTCTGAACATAAGAATCATGTTGAGGACGTCTTTGGTTGATCATTACTAACGCATTCCTCAACTTCGTTAAGAGTATTGAATAAAGGCCCTGTTTTGTATCAAGATTATGTAATTTTAACTTAAAAGTTATAATACTAAAGCATTCAATAAACATTACCGAACTTAGTTCAACCCAAACATATTTTTTAAACACTGAGGCTAGACTTGGGCTTCACCTGAAAAGATAGAACTTGGTTCCAAAGCTTGAAATATATATATATATATAGAGAGAGAGAGAGAGAATTTCTAAAATAAACCGGACATACCATACCAACTATACAACAAATAAATAATATCATAACATGTGTTTATTTATTTTGAAAAATCATTATGTAAGTAGTGGTTGCATTAAATTCAACTACGCGTGTTATTCATGCATCAATTAGTTGTAATACATCTGAGGTATTCTAGAATTTCTCATATATATGAGTAGTTTTTCAATCAATGATTCCTGACTTTATTAAAATTAGAATTAGCCAAAAGACAAAATAAATACAGACTCTAATGTACTGTATTTTGTCATTAGTATATCAAAAAAAAAATTTTCTTTTAACTAATTCTTGACTTTATTAAAATTAAGGACCCGTGATTGAAAAACTATTAATATATATATATAGACATTTTAACATATTTTAACTCACCTATAACATATGCTTCAAATTTTAAATCCTTTAAGCCCAACTTTTAAAACCTAATCTGACCTTAAAAAAATTATTAAAACATAATGAAAAGATATAGATTGTGAAATTCAAACGTTTTAGTAGCCTAATATTTTGTCATCACAACACTAGATATTGTGCCTTAAAAGATAAGTTGATTTGATCTCATATTTGTATGATAAAAAAAAACCTATAATATCATTTTTATTTTAAAGTAATATTTATTGCATACTATCTATTTTTTTCATTGACACAACTTTTTTTATTTATACAATAACTATAACTTTTAGGTTTTATTTCTACAGTAACTGTAAACATGGTTTGAGTAATAAAATGATATGGATTGCTTGCTATTGATTTGGGTTTTAATATTATGACAATTGAAGTTTTAATACACGGTTAGTTGAACCTTCGATAATTAGTTGATATTGATTAGTTGAACCGATTTGTTATAAACACTATTACATTACATTTTCAGGAAGGGTCCCGATGGACGCTTTCTGAAAAGTGTGCTACTAAACAATGTCCTCATCACCGACACATGCAAATAATGTTTATGAATAATTATGACAATCTCAAGCAAAACAAACAGTGAATAATTGTCTGTGAAAATGCCAAGCAGGCTACAATTTCTATGTTGGATGGTTTCTCTGCTATCCCTTATTCACTTCAAGGAATCCACAAAAGAAAAGTAAAGAAAAACGAAAAATGTAAATTTGTGTGTGTGGGAAATACAATTCATATTGCTGCTAAATCCCACTTATCACTGCAGCATTCATGCCTCCATCAGTTAACGAGGCTTTCGACATGTAATGATGGCGAATTTAATAAGATTCTTCTGGTATCCTTCGATCATCAATGGCATTGCCAATGCTCCTTTTATGGTTTTTAATCCTGATTAACATGGCATTCAACCCATATCAACAAAATGGAGAAAAAGCCAAGTTTGTAATGATAGCAATCAGAATCTTTCCTTAAGTAGCTTTATCATCAAATCAACTTCCACTTAGTGCATTGGGAAAAACTTCCTCTAAATGATTGCATAATATAACCTTTCTGCGTGTAAAGATTTCTAGCTTATCCATAAAGTAATGTTCAGCCTTTTTGCAAAAATATCAAGGTAATTATATGAAATCACATATAGGTTCCAGCAGCAAAGAATGCTAAGCTTACCAGTTCGCAGCAGTGATGTGAAGCCCTTCCATGTCAATGCTGAGTGTATCACTGCTGGCCAGAATGGTGCAACATTCTGAGACCAATCCTCTGCCTTCATATCCTGCCACAGCAGTTTGCAAATTCCACAATTAGTTATGTCTGCCCAAAAATCAAGCTATTTATACACCAAGATGAAAATTCACAAATTAACTCCCGACTTCAGATATTGATCAGTACGTAAAAATGAAGATACCAATTTTCAAGTGGGTATTTTTCTCAGACAATAAATAACTCAATCTATTAAATCAAACAATAAAACAAATGTTTCACTCTGCTTTAAAAATGTTCAAGCTTAACAATATGAACATGAAGTTTTTACCTCAAGGGAAAGGGACTGAAGTAATTTGACATAATCAGCAGTAGAGCACCAAGCTGGCAGGTAATAAGCATCACATATCTTTTTCAAGAGCTCTTGCTCCCATGGCTGCAAAGACTCTTCGGAAGGAGCAAGATCCCTATGGCACCATGTTACTATTATTATAGTACCTGCTGGGGCAGTAACTCGAGCCAGCTCACTGACAAACTGCCAGTTTGAAGGAGTTAAGTGAGAGAACCTTGACACATGGACCTCAATTGAATCTGAAGAATTTAGAGGAAGAAAAAACCTTTGATTTGTCAGGCATGTGTTCTCCGCTCTCCATGGACCAAACTAGATCAAATTGCCCATCAGGAAACGGTTGCTGCAAAGCATCTCCAACTTGAAAGGAAACCTGCGGACATTTCACATTGTCATTTCTAACACTACTCCTTTACGGCAACATAAAAGGAAGCCAGTCCTGAAGAACATTGGCTCGTGCAGAGATAAGAACTATGTTCACCAACTGGATCCGTAAAAGATATCAACAGAGTGCAATTAAAAACAAATAAATAATGACTGGAAAAGATATAAAACAACTAAACACCTCATTTATGATAAATTAAAGAACACGGGAGGCTTTTATTCTATTTAAAAATAAGAAATATGGGCAAGATGTTAAGGTATCACTTCAGCAAATATATTAATGTCAGGAACCCCCATTAATTCATCAAATATAATTTGACTGTCCTAGGGAGCTCAGGAAAGAGGAGGAGTGTTGCGAACTAATATGAGAAACTTGTAATTTCCTTCAATGATGATGAACGAATGCAAAGCTTGTAATTTAAGAAACCAAAAAAATTGGACCAACCTTATCGGCTAAGCCTCGAGCAGCAGCAAGGGCATTAGCCCTCTGTGCTTGGACGGGACTGAGAGTGATGCCTTGGCATTTAGCGCCAAATTTCTTAGCCAAGTATCTAGAGCTGCCTCCTATCCCACAGCCAACATCCACAACATCCTTTGGCCTCTTCCTTGGGTCCTCTGAATCCAATTCACATATTAAAAAATAAAAAATAAATAAATAAATCAGTTGTCAAAAAATATTCACCAACACGAAAACACAGTAATATAAATGAAAATAGAGAATTTTACAGTTCAATTATCAAAGCTATTCTGCAAGTTAAAAAAAAAAAAAGAATAGGGTTGGAGATTGTGTCAAAAATCATAATTTTGTTAATAATTTAATTTCACATCGTTCTTATTTTATATTATCATTGTTGTTGTTGTCATTATTAACCCATTCTTATTATTGTTATTGTAGTTATTATCACAGGCGGATATATACAGAGTGAGAAAGGAGCTACATCACTGACCGGAAACGCCGGCGAAACGGAGCGTCTCTTCGATCATGCGGACCTGGGCGGCGCGGTGGTCGGAGACGGAGACGGAGGAATCCGGCTCGTAGAATCCGTGGTGCATGTGGTCGCCCCAAATGTCCTCCCAAAGACTAGACGACTCGTCGTAGAACTCGGCTATTCCTTCTTTCAGCTCACGTGCGGCAGCGTCACTCATCGTCGTCGTCGACGTCGTAGATGACGCTCGAGTTATTAGCTTCCTCGAGAAAGAGCTCACTCCAAAAAGCAGGGAACTTCGCCACGTAGGAGCCGGAGGAGGGGCTGGGAGGAGGGAAGGGCGGAGACACGCGGACATTTCTGATTGGATGTCGGAGAGCTTTTTTTGTCTTTTTTTTCTTTTTCCAGAAAGAATGAAGAAGTGCGAGCGGTGGGTACACACGGTAAAGCGCATACAACTATCGCAACTTGGAGACTGTTCCAGTTACGTGGAAAATTTAAAGACAACTCAGAATCACCAACGTGGACAACTATACCCTTCATAGTTCATAGTTATCAACTTGTTATCATCATTCATTCGTTTACGAACAATTACTTGAATAACAAACAATAATGATATTTCATTTTTAGATATTAAGAGCTCTGGATTAAAGCATGATATAAACACGCTCTAGTGTTTTATTATACATTTTAATATTATAACTTATAAATTATTTAATTATAATATTAAACAAGACCTGAATTTATATATATAACTTTGTGACTTTTTTTTTTTGTCTAGTGTCTCAAATCATGTGTCTTCTTATGATTAATTATTTTATAAAAAAAAATTTGTGGCATGCCGATGATAACCGTTCAACGTTCAAGTCATTTTTTTTACTTCATTTTTAGAGATAAAAAATCTAGAGCGAGATGAACAAGTTTTTGTACTCATATTATATATTTTTCATCTTATCTTTAAATGTGGGATGCTTGGCTTTTATATAGACAACTT
Organism: Citrus trifoliata; assembly: GCA_018350135.1. Taxonomy (NCBI): domain Eukaryota; kingdom Viridiplantae; phylum Streptophyta; class Magnoliopsida; order Sapindales; family Rutaceae; genus Citrus; species Citrus trifoliata. Next base: position 8,049,623 of record CM031387.1, read on the forward strand.
GAAGTATAAGGTGGAAGAGTTATTATGGCATATAGCATTATCATTGTGACATTTGTCTACAAAATCCATGCAAGAGGACATCTATCAATATGTGTACAAGACTTGTTCATGACCTTGATTTTGTGAGAAACCAACGTAAGTGTCGAATTTAAACTCAAGCCCATTTATCTGTAAGCTAATTTTAAAAAGTTTTGCCCATAGCGTATTTTGTATAATGTTTGTTAGCTTGTAGTCTCATTTTGTAAAATGTTTGCTATGTCATAAGCTCATTTCATAGAATATTTGTTAGCCCGTGGACTTATTCTAAGGAATGTTTGCTATCCCACATGCTTATTCCATGGAATGTTCTTTTTTCCGTAGGCACATGCAAAAAAATGTTTATTTAGCTCATAGGCTCATTCCGTAGAATGTTTGTTTGCCTGTAATCTCACTTTGTTAATCTTATATTTCGTGATATATGCATTTTCGGATAATGTATATTTGCTTTTAGGCATACTCTTTTTTGTAAGTACTTAAATCATTTTTTTTTTTTTGTAAAGAATGAACTTACGATTGTTCTTTATAAAAAGTAGACATTTGTCATTTTTTGTAAAGAATAGACAAAGGTCCTTCTTTATCGAATTATGTCTTTGACACTTTGTCAAAAACTCATTCTTTGGGCATTGGAGTTAAGAATATTTTTTTAAATATTTATATCATTCTTTATAAGGAATAAACTTATGCTGCGTTTACTAAACTGAAATCGGAATGAGCTGGAATCAGAATGGGCAGGAATGGGAATGGGCTGGAATGGGAATGGGGAATGAGAATCAAAATAAGTTGTTTGCTTGAACTGTGGGAATTGAAATCGAAATGAGCGGGATTGCCATTAATGTGTTTACTTTGTCTTGGAATCGAAATCGGAATGAATTAAATTGTAACAAATTACTAAAAAGTACTTAATGGATTATTGTCATAATATTTATTAACTAATATATTAATTAATTGAATTTTTTTAATTAATTATAATAACTATAATAAAAATTATTATATTAACTAATAATATTAATATTAATTACTTAATTAAAATAATATATTAATTATTGTGATTATTTATTTAGGAAACAATAATATATTAATTAATAGTAATAATTATATTAATTCATAATAATAATATATAAATTATTATATTAAATAATTATTATAATAGTACATTAATTAATTAATTAAAATAGCAACACAATAATAATAAATTAATTATGGTGATTATTTATTCAATAACTATAATTTTTAATAATTATAGTTAATAATTTATTTATTTATTAATAATAATATATTAATTAATTAATTATAATATAATAATATTAATTAATTATAATATAATATAATATAAATTAATTATAAAAGAGGACAAAGTGGGCATTTTTAATTTTGGAGGAGGGGTAATTTTTAAAAATCTCCCCTGAGGTTTGGATTTGTTGCAAGTAGATGGCGAGAATCTGTTTATTTGTAAAACACCCCATATCGTCAGTTTATTTGTTAAAAACTAAAATTGTTGGCGTAAAAAGCACAATCACTATTTTTTGACAATTTTATCCTTGTCAATTCCAAAAATTTACAATATCATAGATAAAGCTTATAACTATTTTATTTTCAAGTTTTTAATTTTATCTTTTTGTAGGAACTTTAAGGAAATATTAATAATTTAAAGATGATTTTTCAAGTTTTTAATTTTATTTTTCTTGTAGGAACTTTAAGAAAATATCAATAATTTAAAGATGATAAAATAGCCAACAATTTTAGTTTTTTTTTTAGTTAATTTCGTCTACAAATTGTTGTTAAGGATAATATTGTCTTTGTACAGTCAACTAACGGTCAATGTTAAAAATAACTAACGGTAGAAGGTTTTTTACAAATAAATAAATTCTCTCCATCTACTTGTAACAAGTCCAAACCTCAGGGGAGGTTTTTAAAAATTATCCTTTGGGGAGGGCAAAGTGATCAATCATAGGAATGAAAGACTCATTCCCACTCCACCTCTCCCATGGGAATCAATCTCCCGTTTCTCATTCCCAAATAGTGGTGGACCCCATCATTTTGATTCCGATTCCTACTTCATATTTACGAAGTAAACACCATCAATCATTCTGATTCCGAATTCTAATTTCTCAATTCGGTAAGTAAACGAACCATTAAATCGTTCCTCTAAATAATAGATTTAGATTTTTTTTATATAAAATGAATTTAGATTTTTCTTTATAAAATCACACCATGAGTTATATTTTGCATTTAAATACTTTACTTAAAATTCTAAATATTTAAGTAATTCTTATAAGGGACAAACATGAGTTATTTCATGTAAAAAGTTTTTATTTGGGCCCATACGCAGAGAGAGATGCTGTGAAGGACAAAGTCAAAATAATGCAAACTTATAATAGATTATCGGAAGGACACATCACACAACTCCCAAGTCCGATTTATAAGATTAGAGCAAACAAATTTTTCAAGCTGTAAGGAGCGAGCACGTGGAAATCTGTGCCCCACAGATACGGACCCACGCCATGGCATCAAATGAAAATAATGTAAATGCTCGTTCTTTTTTTTTTTTTTTTGAAAAGGTAAATGCTAGTTCACTATAAAAACGATAATGGATTATTTTACAAGATTGCAAGGCTAAAACCGAAAAACTTGGCCCAAATCCCCAAAATGCCCAACAACAACGTTCCCCCGTATAAGATTTTTTATTTTTATTTTGTGAAGAATGTTTCGAAATGGCTGTAAATAATTATCAGCGGCAGAGCTGGCATGGCAAAATCACACGTATAACGTCGGTGGACATAAAGTAATCTGCCTGGCCCAGCTTGTGAGATCGTGACTTTTGGTAATAGTTAATAGCCGTGCCCATCCGCCATGATCTGCTCAACTGGCTTATGCAGTTTTGGCTTGGAGTCAACAATGAGCCATTTAAGGAAATATATAAACTACATTCGTGCTCCAAATATATGACTATTAACCTCTAGAATATTGTCATATAGATGTTTTGTTTGTTTAGAGAAAAGGGAAAATGAAAGAAGAAAATAACTATATGACACTAGGCTGTTGTGATGTTGGCAAGTTGAACAGCAGCAAGAAAAATTCATTCCAGAGCAAAATTACTGAAAGCAACACTTAATCTTTGTAACTGAGCAAATTGAAAACCAACATGAATTGAGATTTTTTATTTTGGTTTCAAATGGTTTCCATTGAAGAACTAGAACAGGCTGAAGCTCAAATCGTGAACCAAAATACAGAAGAGGCTAGCAGCTAGCAGAAACTGATGTGATCAATCAGTTCAGTGTCACTAAAAGAATTGCTGCTATATAAATCGAGATAAACCATCAACTCGAAGACAACAATAAAGAACAAGCAAGGGAATACATATATATATGTGTGTGTCTATATATATATATATATAGCTTTCACTAACTATCAATTGATATGAATTACAAGCTAAGGAGTGACAAAGTAAGAATTGACACTTATAAGTGGTTTTTTTAAACAAATTCAACATCACATATATATGTAAGGCATACGTATACCTGGAATGCCCTATCTGATAACTACTGCAAAGGATTATTCGACTCTCAACAAAGGAGTCAATAAATCTAGAATAAAATGGTGAAATCAACACAAAGAACGGAGCAAAATATAATAGAATGGTAGACTTTACTAATAAAGCTGGACATCAAATACTACTAGTAAGCAGATGATCCTATCTATTTTTCAACTATCTTGTTAGATTCATTCTTGTACTCTTCCATCTCCTTCAACCAAAGATCGGCAAACTCACAGTGCTTCCAAGCTTCAAACCATGGTCCCCCACGAGTATAATGTATCGCTTTTGGGAATGTCGTGGGGTCATTCTCAACAACCCTGTTGTGACCCTCAAGAAAGTTCCATACAAATGGGATTGACCCAATTTCTTCATCCTCAAGCCACTGGAACCTGTGAAGAAATGCACCTGTCTGCGTGTTCACAACCTCAGGTGTCAGAATCTTGTTCTTCGGATGCCCACAATTGTACAAAACCATAGACGACCAATTCTTCCTCGGGTACACGGTTTGCACCGCCCCGTCCATTTTTGTGGTCTCTTTAGGGGTATAATCATGATGGACGCACATAATAGCATACTTATCATCAATCAAGTCACACAACTCATTAATATCCGCCAAATAAAGAAAATCACAATCAACAAACATAGCCCACCCATCAAAACCAGCTAAGTAAGGGGTCAAGAACCGGGAAAATGAGAACTCAGTGCTCTCAGTTTGGCCTCTTTCACGCCAATAAAGGCCACTCTTGCGAAGATCTGATTGGACAATGGGTGTGATCTTCACAGGGACGGAGGATCTTTTCAAGATGGAACGATGGCAGACCCTATAAGCAAGATCTTCACGCGGATCATAGCCCACAAAGATCTTAAAGGGTTTGTTATCTTGTGTTTCCCCATTGGCAGTCACCTCGCGCACAGTGCCATTACACAGAGACATTGCAGCTAGTAATAAATTGTTGAATGCAACAGGATCTGCATGGTCATTGGAAAACGGTTAAGAATCAACAGCAAATAATTCAACCTCTTCTTTAGTTCCTATAAAAGAAATGGTAAGTGAAAATGAATCACTTATAAAGAAAGTTTTTTTCAGCTCAAATAAGTGAAAAATACCAGATCTAAAATTCTGGGTTTTTATTATTTTTCTTGCCAAAAGATATTTCTCTAGATTTATATCTCAACATATTCAAGAATGTAAATCCAACAATTAAACAAAAGCAGACGAACAATCAAATGCATCAAATTTCAGTTCCATAATCAAATGTAAAACAATAATAATAATAATAAATAACAGATCAGCACCATTACATTGTTATAACTAAATCAAGAAACAGATAACAGAAAAAATAAATAAAAAGAATGGTTACGAGAAAGAGAAGAGTACCTGAGCAAAATGAGATGTGGATCTTGACGAAGAAGAATTATTAGGGCATTAGTAACTAAAAAAGAAAGAATTTGTATTTTTATTATTGTGGGTTTAGCACTTTGGACTTAGTTGGAAAATTATGAGACTAGAATTCAGTGTAAGAGCGAGGATTCAGGATTCAGCGGTGCCTATGACGCGTTGTTTTTGAGCCATAAGAGCCTGCCGTTTTATAGATTCTATTTCCCATAGAAATAACGGATCCGCCTATGATGCATTCTCCGCACCATGCAGCAAAATTCATAACCGCCGTTGGTTTATTATTTGTTAGATATTTGGACGGTTGGGATAGCTTCGAAATGGCAAGGGAAAAGAACGGCGACCGGCAACTTGGGTAGTTATACTAGGACTAATATGAAAAGAGTCTGAATAGTTTCAGTGGGCAGCACGTCAGCCATTGTAACATGTGTCAGCTCCTTGTCAATTGCCACGACAAAATCAAGTCCGCACGATGCAGATTACGCACCGTAGCGAGACCCACAAATAACAGGTTGCGTCGTTCTTGTTTAAAAACCGCGGGCAAATTGGTAATATTTCACTACACGTGACGTTATTGAGCTGTGCTTTGCTGGAACAATGATCTTTACTTTTTGTTTCAGCCTCTCAAAGAACGAACCACCCCTTATAGTTTATCAAAATTACAAAACAAGCGGGAAGTTCCAGATTTGCTTGGTGCAGAAGAAAAGAATCATCCGCTAAAAATTAAAATCCATCCCACACGGGCCAAACACCTGTCCCCCAACATATCATATCATATATATATATATATATATATATATATATATATTTTTTTTTTTTTTTTTTTTTTTTTTTTTTTTTTTTGCGTGTCGTGATTGGCGATGTGATTCCCGGCCATCTGTATCGGCAGCGGAGGATTTGTGGAACCACAGATTTTTAGAATGTGGATTCTGGATTGTGTACAACTGAACATTTCTGACCTCTCTTGACTTTCTGAAAATGGGCCAAGCCTACTGTTTTTTTATTACGACGTGAGGACCCAGATACTCTTCCGCCTTTACAGCAAATATCTTGCACAGGGCCTCTCCCACCGACAACTCTTTTGCATTTTTGTTTTACACCTTGATATTCATACGTAACGAAAAAGGCATCATCATCATCTACGAAAAAGCACTTCCAAAAATTTGGAGATAAGAAAAAATAATAATTGACGAGCCTGCTTTAAATTTACGTTCTTATTGGGTTGTGTCAAGAAAGATAATTACATTATTGCAGAAAAGATCAAAATCAATTTGCAACATGCGTACAAAGGTCATTGCTTCCTATCACAGACCAAAGGCCACTCTCTGTACAAAATCCGGTCGTCTTTTGGTAGGCATCCGAATCAGCCCCGTAATCTGGAGCTCTGTAACTGCCTTACAAAACCGCGCTCTGTAGGAGACAAAGGTCAAGGATCTCCTAGAAAGTTCTTTATTTTCAGAAATAATCATTTATAGACACATGAGAATTTTGTCAAAATGCATCAAAGATTTAACTGTTGACAAATCTGCACACGTTATAAAATCAGTTGAGCTTATGATGGTCAATCTTGCAGCTCCACATCATGAAAGATGCAGAAGCTGGAGCATATCTTTATTATAATAACTGGATGAAAGATAATGAGCTAGGTTGTTAATGAGATGATGAGCAGTCAAGAACAAGCAATGTAAAATTAAAGGGTTAAAAAAAAAAAAAGAATGGCAAGCAGCAAACTTAAAAAGAATCACAATATGCAGGTATAGATGATACTTATATAGAATTTGCACGTGTAAGAATAGCTGCCAGGCAGAAAATAGCTTTGCAGTATGATCTGTGTTTGCCAGAAAGCCAAAAGAATGGCAACTGGGTGAGTCTGGGAAAGATTGAAATTTGTATACTGGCAGCCGGAAAGAGGAGGATAACTCCAGACTTAGTTAATCAGAGATCCTATTTATATTTCCTGAGCAGTCGGAAGTATCTGCATATGATCCCTTCATAGCAATATCTATACCACCGTGTTGTATGCCCATATGGACTCAATTTCAAAAATGAAAAGCAGAAAATATGAAGAATGATAAAGAAACCAAAGGATACTGAATTGAAGCTTCACATGGCTTATCAGGTTCATTCATATCTTTTCTTTTCTTTGGTAATGGGGACTGCTTTGATTTGTGTTTTCCTTTACTTCTTGAGCTACAGACTTTCGATTTGAATGACTGGTACCAGTCATGGAGGTTGATATGATCGCCATGTTCTTGAGCTAGGTTATACCTAAAAGTACAGATGAGCAACAAACTGTCAACTTTCAAGAAACAGAAACTCTATAGGCGTCTACAACTATTGAAATAAATTCATAATGGATCAAGGTAAGAATGAAATGACAAACTAGTTTCCTTTAAGATTATATAAATAGATGCATAAGGGAAAACTATAAGCTTAGACATATTAGAAACATTCTGCTATGTCATAATCACACATTTCATCGAGGAGAAAGAAAGGCTCCACTCAAAAGCAGCAGAGAACTGAAATAATAATGACAAATTTCATAAAAATAAAAAACATAAATCAGACCACAGCTACAGTATTCCTAGTGCATTTCATGATTTCATCACACCACAATTCTATTAATTCAAGAAGGATCAGGAAATACTTACAGAATTGATGTGTCATGCAATGATGGCAATAGGGAATGTCCACTCCTACTGCAGCAACTACATCGGAGAATTTTGTAGGATTCCAGAAGATCAATTTGAATCCTTCTTCTAGGGTCTCCAATTAAAGCCTAAATAATTGAGAATATATGAATTACAAAGATAATTGGCAAGAATCAGAGACTTTAAATCTCAAGCTTCAAAAGGGCAATAAAATTACTTTCATGACGAAGAAGGGATAGGCAAAGCTTGGAAAGTTTGACACAAAAAACGTTTAGTTATGCTAGATTGAAGCATTCCAAATGTTAATGAGCAGTTGGATGTACCTACATAGTAAAAGCAGGCTTTGTCTAATAACATTTTATCTAATACAATCAACAGATACACCAGAACCGGACACAGAAACAAGATTGATTTCCCCTAGCATAACAAAAATCGCTCCAATTCATTTATTGTTGTCATAACAAGGCCATTATTGTATCCTCTAGTTGTCTTAAAAGATGTATTAATGTATCAAAATTTTACAAAGAAACGAACTGAAAAAGAAATTTGGCATGACTGACATTAAATTCCACTGGTAGCTGGAAAACTACATTTGGAAGTTTGAACAGATTATTTGGAATTGGGACCAAGAGCAAGGTTAAGTTACTAATTGTGTAGTCATTGCTTGGTTCAACCCATCCAAGAAAGAAGTAAAAGGTTAAGAAGTCCAGAGACTGTCTATCAAATTTCTCTCAAGTTTTCAGTTTTCGATTAACACCAATCAGAATTGAGAATATCCTTATTCAAAGAGCCAAATCTTCATTAAAAAGCAATCAGTTAGATCACTATCAATTTCATGGCATAAGATAGTACGATCAAGATGACTAAACTGATGATAGAAAATGACTAACAGAAATCAATTTTCTTGCTAGAGAACAGTAGACCTTGTTTAAGTAGATTCATGATGGTACTATTCTTGGGATGCTTACCAATTGAAGTGTTTCAACATTCTTAAAGCAGACGATTTCATGCAAAGGTGAGCACTCAACCGGTTGCATATAATCCCTATTTAATAAATAAAGCATCTCATGTCAGAATAGTTATAGATAACAGTCAAGCATACTAAAGAAACAATAGCAGAAAAGAGGACCAAATTTGTTTACACAATGAATAGAGAAGCATAAAAATCTGGGATAAAACACGTGGTCCTTATTCTCATATGAAGACAAGAATTAAAGCCACTGGGTATGTAACGATAGAAGCATGAAAACGGAAGGCAAAGACAGCTAGGATTAAGATGCACAGAATGAATTTCCATACCTAACCATGCACTCTATTAATGAAGCAGCTTTCTCATTGACCGCTCTGGATTCCTTTTCAATATTCAACTGACTCCGTGATACAGGTCTCCTGTCACAAAGATAATCAGATAAAACCACAATCACCTATTTTTCCACCATATCGAACTAAAATAACCACAATCACCTATTTTTCCACCATATTGAACTAAAATTGGATGTTTAGGTTCTGATTTAATAAAAACACAATTTGAAAGATTTTAAAATCACAAGGTATGCATGAAATGTGAAAGTTTACAAAACCAGAAATCAGAAATATTATGTAGTGTTGGAAAACTAGATGAATTCCTCAAAGGAACTATATTTGAAAAGTAGACATAACATGCAGAGTTAGGTATATTAGATTGACAATAGCATGATAAAAAGGTTCAAGAAATATCCAGAAACTTACTTGGAAGAGTCAGCCATATCTTGTCTTGAACTCCTGCCATTTTCTAATTTTATTACAGACAGCAACTCCTTCAATTTTGCATGGATCTGTAGAGGGGAAAAAAACCCAAAATTTAAAAAAAAAAATCAGTTATCAATACTTTCATACATAATCAAGGTTTACAGTCATGTAAGGGTAACCAAGGTACCCTACATAATATCAAGCCAAAAGCCCACAAGCAAGCATAGACTAGATAACAGAAGGATAAAAAGGCAAAGGTGCTGTTTAGGTTTTATGAAATTCAACATTTAGATTACTTAAATGTGACAAGTGTTATTGTTCAGTCCTTATGCAACCAGTGAAGTCCAAAAAAATAAGTCTTAGTGCTGATTGCAGTAAACAAGAATCCACCAACTAGCTAAAATGCTAAATGGGCTCATTTGAGCTTAAATTTGTTTGAAACATCATAAACAACAAATAATTACAGCAAGATCAACAGTCTATCAGTTTTTTATTTTTCTGTGGGTTATTATGGTAAAAAGAACAAAAACACACACCCAAAGAAAAAAGGTGGGCAAACAAAAGCCTCTGAATATTCTCTATTGCACAAGTATATTTTCCAGACAAGGAAGCAAAAATTTGAAGTGTATACTAAATCATGTTTCTCAGCAGTTTTCAGTTAAGTAAAAATAAAGAATAAGGAATACAGCAGGAAATGATACAGAATGTGAAATGAGAAGTTATAGCGATATAATTAAAATAAACAAGGATCAATAGTCTTTCCCAATACTTAAATTGTATACCTCATTGATATCCACAGTAAGCTCCTCCCATCTTTTAAGCAACTTATACAGCTGTGCTATTGGAAGATCCCTGATCAAAATTCAAAATTCAGTAGAATAGTGACATGAAATAAAATCATTGACCGAATTATTTATTACAAAAAAGGTGCTTAGAAGTAAGAATACAAGAGTAAGACCTAATAGTTTCTCAGCTTGAAAATTCGCACAGGAAAAGGCAATCATGAAATAGATGTCACAAAGTACAACATTATTAATTCCAAAGTTAACTTCTGGAAAGTTAACAAATAAACTTTGAGCATGCAAATTCTTTAATTAAAAAGCGTACATAGAACCCTCAAAGGAGGATTGTTGATTATTATATGTTTAAATATTGTCTCAGGTCTGCTGCTTCTTCAGCATTCTTATAAGGACATAAATAACATAAAGAGCGGATTATACATTGCCTCCTTGTGGTTAAGTCATTTTTTAATTTGTAAAGTAACAATTTGCTCCTTGAGATATGATACCTTACATTTCCATAGAAATTGACAGTTTTTTTAAAATTCAATAAATTTCATACTAGAAAGAGATACCATTTTTGTCCTCAGAAACAAAATAATTAACTCAATTGTAGGAAATGCACATAGGAAAAGGATAAGAAAACCAGTCAGGATTGTAAAAATCGTGCTACTTACCTCACCTTCTGGACTGCCTGACAGATCAAACGACCCTTTCTCATTATAGGATGTTGTTGAACTGGAAAATTATTTGAAGGAGATACACCATGACCTTTGTCTACTTTTGTGCATGTACCTGAAGTCCTAGAGCTGTACAAAGCAGGATTAAGTGCCTCACATAATAAGTCCAATAGCTGAATTCTATCACCCTTTCCTGCTTCATAGAGGCACTGCACAAGATTAGATGAGCATAACAGAAAGATTTAGTTTCATTATATGACTATCAACCTTTCTGAAATTACACCATTCAGCCATCAAAGGAGCTTTAACTTAAAGGTAGAAGCAACAACTGCCGTTATAAATTTCAAAATTACAGCATAAATATATCAATTTTCTAGTGTGTGTGTGGGGGGGGGGGGGAACCCTAGTTATTATATTGGGGTGCAAGATAGAGAGAATTAGGAAACTCCACAAAACTGATGGTGGTAGCAGTTGGGGGGAGGGATGGCGTACTCAGAAGTGTATGCAAAGGGAATTAGAAAAGCCAGGCAATAAAGGCAAACAAATCATGGTAAAAAGGCCGAACCTACAAATTTTACTTACTGAAACAGTTCTGGCATAGCAACCAATTCATCAAAGGAAGAATCAATATAAAGGACTTGAATGAACAGAGAAAGAAATACAAGATAGAACATGAAAGCCCTGATGATTGGCATGTAAAGTAAATTAAAAGATTGAAGCCTCACCAAAACCACAGTTCTCCACCGAGTCTGTGATCTCTTCAGTTCTGATAAACAATGAGCAAAGCTTTCAACATTCTCTTCCCCCATTTTATTCCTAGTCAACACATTTCATCACCTAAGTCAGCAAACATATTTCCTGCCAGCATGTTTGTGTACAATGAAGTACAGTTATGGTGAAATTTTCAGGTATTTGAAGTACCTTCCATAAGACGGTAAGTCAAAAGCATGTTTGAACATTGCTTGTAGCAACAATCCATCTTGTAACCCCTGCAACAACAAAACATAAATCAGAAAGAAGAAATGAATATAATAGTGAGCCAATCTGATAGATATAAAGGATGCAACTGCATGCAACTCCTAGCAAGGAAATTGAAAACAACCGATAAAAATATGGATAACCAAAGCTGGAATTAACAAAAACAAAGTTTATTTGCTGGTTGTGAACCTTATGAAATGATAATATGAAATGTAAAGCATATTTCATGCTAAAAGGAGAAAAAATGGCCAACGCAAAAGTAATTGCTACTTGATAGTCTAGCAACTTTGATCACACACTACAAATTCGAAAATCTTAAACTTATGATATGATAAGAATAGTATTTTTATTTAAGGTCCAACTCTTCCTCCCACCAGCAAAGAGGCTTAACTTGCTTTTTTATAATTTAACTACCAGAATTGGGTATTCCGACAAAAGACCTTTGGTAAACTTTGACTTTGAAACCATGTTAATTCACCATTAAACACAAAGCTTAGGCTTATATGCAAGAGCCCAATAATAGGATTTAAGCCCTAAAAATTTTGAACTTTACGCCAATGATTCCTTTTCCTTCTTTTTTCTGAAAGGATCAATGCTTCCTGATATTATAGATAATTAGAGGCAAATGAACTGATCTTCAAACTCAGGTTTCTTAAGATAATCAACAAGAAAACATTGGTCTGTCATTCAGCCCTTACAAAGTACAAATCACGAGAAATAGACGTTTTCAATTTTTAGTGCATGAACAATCAAGCAAAGTAATTAAAAACAAATGTCACTGTAACAATAATGTATCATATTATATATGTCGTGCGTACACTGGAAAATGCCTAAAAGCAAATCAAGAGTATAATTGATTCATTGCTGACCTCTATGTTAAACCAAAAAAAAAGGACTAATAGGTTTTTGGAAAGGTAATCTCCAAACTATTAACACAGAATAAGGAAATCCAACCTGTCTATCCTCTTCAAGGAAAAGCCCCTTCAGTATAATGCTTAAAGGTTCCATGGAGAAATGTTGAGAACAAGCTATCTGCAAATTACATTTCTGAATTTAACACAAGTACAGATATAATCATGTTCATCTGAAAAAAGCCACAACATTATAACAAGCTGAAAGTAGTTATAAAAATTCAAGGTGAGTTTAAATCACTAACCTTCAGAGCTCTGATAAAAGAGGTTATAGTTCCATCCTGTCTCATGAAGTAGTTTCTCATAAAAACTGCCACTTTGTGGCTAATACTAAACCCAGAACATTGCCTCACAAGAACAGCCTCAATAATGGCATCCATTCTCTCGCTTGGGGTTCCTAAAGTGAACATACAAGGGCACAGGCGCTGAAGCACATTTGAAGACAGTATGTTTCTTGGAGCATCAAGTGTTGTTGTAACTCCCATTATTAAGATAACTGGAATCTTCAGTACCCATTCACTGATAGAAATGAAAAAAGCTACTTACAAGATAAAACTTCATAAACTTCTAAAGCTCATAACAAAACAATTTACTGAGCTTGCTGATTATTCATTTTCTTAAATTGCAAAACTAATATGCGGGCAAACATTTCTCTTTGACTGGTTTGGAAAGCCAGTAGCATTAGGAGATAACTGCATGGTAACCAGAAGTGTAAAGATAAAACAATTTTTTTAAATATTTGTTTGATTCTGAACATAATGGGAAATGAAACAGAATACAAATCAGGAGTGGATTTGTCAGTGCTGATAATAGGACAGATCTTGCAGCCTCGTAAGTCTCAGAAATGGGTCAGTAAAACGTTAAGAAGTAGAAATGCTTCATAAGATATCAACTCATTCAAGCTCTTTAGTTTGTTGCATAGGTAGCATACATACAGGTTAAGAGCACAGAAATCTTAATAATAAGCAATAAATATATAAATGAAACAAATGGATGTGAGAGATTAAAATGTAGAGATACCTGAACATAAGTATGAAATCAGACAATACAGAACCACAACATCGCTCAATATCATCAACAATTACAACAACTGGGTTATTGTAATTTCCTTGTTCTCTGTACCAAGATGCTAAGATGGATATATCAGCAGCCTGCTCAAAAGCAGCAAACGGAACAAGTAGGAATTACTAAGTTCTTGGAGTAGGAACCAAGTTCAATTTTCAAAGGCGTATTCAGGTTTCAAAACTCACATCCAAAGGAGCCACCAAGAATTGTCTCAACAAACTTCTTAGACAACCACCAATCCCACTCTTGGCCGTAAAATCTAGCGAAGAAAGGTTAGCCACATGGCATCCTTGAGATTTTAAATGTCGACCGAGCTCTTCAAACGTCAAAAGATCATCGACAAACTCCATATTTTCTGCCAAATCATTACTCGATCAAGAATAAATTTTGGAGAAAAAGCTATTTATTTAATCTTATGAAAGAAGCTGTATGAGGACAGCCCGAAAAGAAGAAAAAAATACAAAATGAGAGAGAGAAGATAACATAGTATACAAAATCCAACCAAGGATGGATCGCTAAAAGCTCAGATACTTTGTTATCTTTATTATGGAGGGGACTAGGGTTGGTCTGTGAGATAACATTGCCTGGATAAGTTGGAATAAAATGTTCTACCTATTATATGACAAAACAGTTATATTAGGTTTCATAAAAAATTATACCTTTACAGCTGAAATGAGGCCATACTAGCACTTGTCAGAAAATTAAAGATTAATTTCAATCAAAAAGTTTGTGGTATAGAAAGGAATATAATCAGCACATAACCATAAAAAATGATGATCTGGTAGTTATTGAGTTTAGATTTTTCTTATTCGGACAGATTGGCTCTATAAACAGAATATTCAATTGAAGGAGCACTTACTGGTTAGAACAAGCCCAGTGAATAGTTGTTTAGATGAAGCATCTGTTACAATGGGAAAAGCTTGAGTTGCTTCACAAAACGTAAGCATCCCAAATGATCTAATTGTACTAAATGAATCACGAACCCATTGATGAATTTCATTGAAGACATTAGCATTGATATCCCTCAAAACATCCTGCAGTCAGGGATAGAAAATCTGACTCCATTTTGGTTATAGGAAATATGGACGTCAAATTAAACTAGATTTGGCCAAAGGAAACAAACTTTGATAGTTGACTCGATCTTCGACCACACAACCTCAAAAGCGTCCATACGCAGGTTCCCATATCCCTCGTCACCGCCCTCTTTAGCAATCTCAACATCTGGCTTCTCAACATTTTTAAGTTTTGATGGAGAGAAGTCAATCTTTTTCCTGGTTTTCACCGTCCCTGTTGAGGTTCTCTCAGGCTTCCGAGAAGAAGCTTCGTGAAGAACAAAGAATGGCTGTAAAAGAGAAAAACAAAGACATCTAAACCTTTCATTTCATGACTATCAATTAATACAAAAAGAGATTATAATGTTGAACTATTAAGCAGGGCAACCCATGGGACCTGATCCCCATACGCCATTTTTTTAACTATGTTAAAAAATGCATAATAAGCATGAAAAATACAAAATAAAATTTGATAAGAAAATTTCTTTATTTTCCAGCAAATTTTGTCGGGAAACAAACATGGTGTAAAGTGCGCAAAAGCTAAGTAGGAGAAGACAGAAGAGTTAAAACCTGCAGGTGATTCTCCGTGGTTTCGGGACTTGAAGGAGGCGAAGAATCGGCAGCTGCTGCAGATGGCGCCATCATTGAGAAATAGGAAATTAATCAATTTTCTTTTGATTTAGGGTTGAGGCTGCTGCTTTTTTCACTCATCTCTCTCTCAGTCCCGCTCTTAATTTTGGCGGGAAAATGCTGGCCGTGGGTGTAAATGATTGGAGACTCGTCGTCGTGTGAACCTGGCGAGCCGGCCAGACCGAGCCGGATCGAATTGATATTCATATCTGGCCGTTGGCCCAACTCTGTTTGGGCTTTTAGTCCATTTTCCTTAGCTTCATTTTGTAGTCTTTTGTCGTGAATGAAGCCCACAATTTACTTTAATACTGAAATCGAAGTATTTAACTGAAAATTTTATATGGAAAGGTCTCGTTGGCGGATTCTATCATTAGAATTCTCTCATTATCTGACTTACTCGTAAGTAAAATTTATTTATGTGATTGATAATTAATAAATTAAAATATAAAAAATAATTAAATTGTAATCATATATTAAAAAATTTGGATGTTGAGTTAATATTGTGTAAGGTTTACTACTGGTTGAATAATATAGATATGTGTCTTTTTATTTTTTTAATTTACCCTAACCGACAATGCGATCTATTCTCTACCATGTGAGTGAGTTTTGAATCACATATTTTTTTTTAAAAAAAAAAAAGAAGTTATCATCTCAATTATATGGCACCCCCAAATTTATGTTTGGCAAACATCATTTTCAAATGGATAAATTTAATGATTTTTAAGGATCCTGTTATGGTGGCGCCTCAACATCATGCCTATATTATGTCCCTTTCATATCATCTATTATTAACCGTTAGGTTTAATGTAAAAGTAGTTCAATAACTTCGATAGATTTTACTGGGTTATTAACTTGATAGTCTGTACTATTTGCATCCAAATAAAAAAATGAAAAAAAGTTAGAATGTTTTAACACGAAAGTCCAAATTATTTTAAATTTTTACACTTAATTGCATTGACTTAGTTTGAGTATTTAAATAACTTATTTTACATTAGCATTAATATTTACTACTAATTAATTGCACATCAAATAGAATGATATTTCCTGCTACTCCACTCTTGATATTTTGAAAAATCATTAGTCAATCCTCTTCCATTAGATTTTTATTAATTTAACCATTGATCCACTTTCACCATATAAAAATATAATTGCGCTCTTAATTTGCATGTTTAAATGATTGAAAACCCATTTTAGTTAAAAAGTGCCTAATTAATCTATAATAAATAATTTAAATATGTAATAAACTTATATTAAGTTACCAAGAATATTAATTCATTTTTTAAACAACATAAAATTTATTTAATATACAATAAATAATTTTAAATATGTAATAAAAAATTAATTTACCAATAACATTAATATATGAGTAAATAATAATGCCAAAAATTTCATAATAATCAAATATGGTCTAGAATCCAACTGTCAGTTATAGAAACATATACGACTTAGCTATTAGAATTCTAAAGCCTCTAATATTTTTAATTTTCAGCCAAACAAAAAAAAAAGGGGACTGCAGTGTAATTAGTCAAAAACCATAGCTTTGTTTTGTCCAATTTTTAATAACAATTAGTAATATTTTCAATATATTAAAGTGAGTCATTTTTGTTATTTGGACATGGATAGTAATATAACAATAACATCCTAACTTGGTAAAAGTGAGTCATTTTTATTATTTGGAAATGGATAGTTAATAAAATAAAATGAAATTCTTTTCCAATGTGTTAGATAGCGACATTAGTATGTGTTGGTGGATGGTCAATTCCATGTTTCTTTAAATCAATTTTAATTTCTTTAAACTTGAGTTGGGTTCGAAATTGTTGTCATTTTCTCTACCAAAATTAATTCCTTTATTTGTGTATTGAAATTGTTCATATGAAACTGTTCACATTAACAAACTCACAACTACACATAAATCTAAAACAATTGCACCAAAATTTATTATACCAAACTCATGAACACAACTCACAACTACACATAAATATAATAAATAATAATCAATAAACAAAAAAGACCGTACACAATTACACCGATCCGGTAGTGAATACAAAAGTTGTCACATTCGTTGGCACAACTTGCAGCCACGAAACTCTTATTATAGTTTTGGCATATTTTGAACCACTTGCCGTGTCACAAGTTGCACCAAATTATGCTTACATTTGGAATAAATGCTTTTCTTTTCTTTATTTTAAAAAAATGCGTAAAAGTACGATTTAAAAGATAAATATCTACTAAATTTAGGATATATGGAGTGTTTGAGAGTGAGGTGCTCTGATTTTTAAGTTGCACCTATTGTGGAGTGGCAGCTCAGCTACCTCACCACACTATCAAACGAGCTAATAATAATTAACAAATTATACATTTAAGTTAATAATATACAAATAAAAGCCACATAAACACATAATTTGTTAACCAAGTAACTCCAAAAGAAAGTAAATAGTCTAATAAACTTTGTATTCTTTCAAATAAATAGATGGTTTTAAGTGAATAAAATGTGTTTCACTATTGTTTATTCACGTGTTCATTTTTATTTTCAGGTTTTTATTAATGTAATATAAACTGAAACAAACAATCGTAAATAGAATCAGCGACAAATTATTTTTTAGTTGATTTTTGGATTATGACCACCTCTTTATCTCATTTTTAAGAATTGAGATTATAAATTTAAGTATTTTCATATACGTATGAGAACATATATAATTTTTTTTCTTAAGTTACTTAGTATTAGAATTATGGTAAGTTCTGACAGACATTAGGTTGGACTTAGGTCTGGATGACTTCTTTCGATGTATTTAATTTGTGTTATACTATGTATTGTAATATTAATAAATAATAAATAAATAAATGCCAAAACTGGGGAGGGTATGCGCACTCAAAAGAGATATGTGAACGGTGCTAAATTCGAGAAGCATGGTTTTGTTTTTGTGTCTTGTGGTCCATACAGCTATAAATGACCATTAGGCCCACACAATACAATGATCAATTACAAAACCCCAAAATGTGGCAAAAGCTATGGGCCCCACTCAGTCTCTCTTTTGGCATTTGCTTTGACTGTGGTCCCCACATCGAATGTCGCCTGCTTTCCGGCAAGCGACCGGTTGCTTTCCCCTTGGATTACCGGCTATAGAAGGTTATTGAGCCCAACGGGCCCAGCCTCAGTCCAGCCCATCATGAGTGGTTGCTGTCAGGTAAATGGGTGGCAGTAGGTAGGTGAGGGGACAAATCAACTATGTCTCTTTTAAGGGCTTTGCTAAAATCACCAAGAGTGTACCAGATTGAAGTTCCCTCAATTATTGGGAATTGACACGTTTTCCGCGTAATCCTTTGGGACAACTGTAACAGACCACGCACGAGTCACGAGTCACCG
The DNA here is from genome assembly GCA_018350135.1 of Citrus trifoliata. Lineage (NCBI taxonomy): Eukaryota > Viridiplantae > Streptophyta > Magnoliopsida > Sapindales > Rutaceae > Citrus > Citrus trifoliata. The sequence goes on from CM031387.1 coordinate 8,068,431, forward strand.
ACCCCATACGAATTTTGCCCCCATTCATTTCATATTAGATTTGTAAATTTGTAATTAATGGCGGTTTGAAATTGCTTTTAAATCTCTTAAAAGTAATTCTTAAAAATTAAAAGTTAATTTTAATATTTAGTAAATTTTAAAAAAATATTTTTAGTAATGTTACTCTATCCTATAATAGATTTTAGATAATAGAAAAGGAATAGTATTTTATAATCTAATTATGTGATCAGTTTTACAATTTTATGTATATCTTCATAAATACTATAAAAATCCAATAGTATTTATTTAATTATAAAATAAAATCATTAAATTTAAAGAGATTATTATTGTCACCCATCATGGTGAGATACTAAATTAAAATAAGTTTAATAAGATCAAAATATTTTACAACTATCAAATAAATTTTATTCAATATTAACTATTCACGGTCATTATGGAGCAATCCTTGACCAAGGAGATACATTGATTATATTTATATATTAAAATCCGAATTCTGGTGATATAATGTTTGGTCCTCCAAAAGTAGAGCAAGTGTTAGAAGTGCATTCGCTTGATTCAATATCGATGAACCTATAAATGAGTATCCATTTTGGTCATTTATATTTTCATTGTAGTTTAATCAAAAGTTTTCTTCAAATACTTATGACTGTTTTTAAACTTACAATACTTTTAAAAATCAATTTTTACCAAATGTTTATGCAATTGTATTTTTTGATTTTATGTAAAATACCTATGGATCAAGATTTAATGTTGTACTAAATTTTTACTGAGCAATGAAGTAATGGTCAAAATTATTTTTATTTTTTCTTACTAAATAATTGATTAAGAATTTAGCAAAAAAATTAACCTATTACTGAATCTTTATCATGTACAAATTTTCTTCAGATTTGTGTTAAGTTATGAACTATCAATCTTTGCCCCCAAAAAAATAATAATAATAAAATCATCATATTATCAATTGGAATAACCAAATTGTTAAAGGAAGACATTTATTGATAAAGATGTTCTTTGTAGATATATCTCTAGTATAATATTAAACTCATTATTATATTATAGTGCATATAAACCAATGTTGATTTATTTCTAAATTTTACAATATTGTAATTTGTGTTTGGTGCTTTAAAATATATACCGAGAAATGATAACTATAAATTCATGTACAAACTATTGTCACATAAGTTTATTGGTTAGATGATAATCTAAAGTTGTAATTATTATGTGGATTAAGAGGTTGTTAATACAAATAATTAAATCAAACCATAATAATTTATATAAAATAAATTTATAGATGAGTGTGTGTGTGTATATATATATATATATATATATATATGTTTTTTAAATCCTCCCTTTAGATTTTCACATTTTACGGACCTTCGCCCAGATTTGACTGGTTGATAAAACACACGCATAACAATCACTTACACTTTGACAAACAACAAAACAACACCACCTCTTTCTCCTACAACAACTAAACACAACTCATGTCGGGCCAGGGCACCCACCAAAGATTTTTAACTCGAGTTGTGTGATACTCTCATTATCATCTGTATTATTATTTATTATTCATAAATATCAAAATACCTCAGAGCTTAAATTACTGTTGCACTTAAATGTAATCCTCAGTAATTTAGCCACCCTCATTAATTGCAGCCAAGCAATTTGCATTAATAACTTATGCCAATGTCTTTATAGCCTTTAGCTTCCTTGACAAAATCAGACCAAAGCTGAAACCTTGACCTTGGCTTCGCTTAGCAGCTCATTGGCCTTTGCCTTGCCCCCCCGCTTTTGCACAACACAAACTGAGGGTTTAACTAATATCTCTGTATGTAAAACACTTAAATACAAAAGCTTCAGACACAATCTGATCCTATGATAATGTTTAGTGTCACTCTAGACCATGCTATTAGGCTATAGAAAAAAACAAGTATTTTTGCTTTTGTTTTGGTTTTTGGGTGGTGTTATAAATAGTAGTGACTGTTAGTACTAGTGGTGGTGGTGGAGATGAATAGCGGCAACGGCGGTGGCGGTGCTGGTGGGGCTGGTGGGTTGGGGATGATGGGAATGAGGGCATCACCTTTTACGGTATCACAATGGCAAGAACTGGAACATCAAGCTTTGATCTTTAAGTACATGGTGGCAGGTTTGCCTGTGCCACCTGATCTTGTACTCCCTATACAAAAGAGCTTTGAGTCTATTTCTCATAGGTTCTTTCATCATCCCACCAGTAAGCCTGCTTACTTCCTCAATCTTTTCTCTCTCTCTCTCTCTCTCTCTCTCTCTCTCTCTCTCTCTTTAAAGTGGGTGTGTTTGATTTTATTTTAAAGAATCCCCTTTTTTTTCGTGTTTTGTTGATATGCATAGATTAGCATTTCAGATTTTTTTTTTCTTCTTTATCTTCTTCATCTTTTTGAGTTGTTGATAATGATGGATTTTGAAGAGATTATTCTTGTACAAAAATATATTTTTTTTTGTAATATTTCCTTTCATTGTTGACCTGAAAAGCAGTTGGGGTTTGTGGATTATGCTTAGTTGATGAGGTTAAATCACATGTCAGTGTCAAAGGTTCAAAATTTATTTGTTTAAATTTGTTTTAAGGGGAAGGTTTTTCATGCCCAAATTTCTATTTATTTTTTTCTAATAGTCTAATCAGAAACTTTTCTTGCTGACTTCATTGCCTTTCTCTTGGATTTTATTTATTCTTTAATTAGATTGTACAAGTAATTTAATAGTTAAGGATTTTCCTATTATTTCCCTCTGTTTGTGATTGTTTGCGTTTAAAGGCATATATTGCTGATGCCAATCTTTTCTCCAGTCTTTCTTTGTTCATCCATGTGATGTTGTTAATGTCTTGTCGATGAAGTGTTAGATCACTTTTAATAAGGTTTGTTTATTTGGATTCTGATGCTATTGGCTGTAAAGTTCCTTAGCATTCATAGTATAATACATTAGCTTTGTCTGCTTGCTGCAGATGATGCATTATTTTACTTGAAGAAGCATAATTTAAGCTATATCTTATGTCATGCTTGTTCCATTCTGTAATGAAGAGTGTGATGCCTGATATTTTGGGTATGATTTTTCAGTGGGTTATTGTTCCTTCTATGGGAAAAAAGTTGATCCCGAACCAGGACGGTGCAGGAGGACTGACGGCAAGAAATGGCGGTGTTCCAAAGATGCATACCCAGACTCAAAGTACTGTGAGCGCCACATGCACCGCGGCCGCAACCGTTCAAGAAAGCCTGTGGAATCACAAACCATAACACAGTCATCATCCACTGTGACATCACTGACTGCCACTGGAAGCAGTGGTGGGACTGGAAGCTACCAGAACCTTCCATTACATGCCTTTGGTAATCCCCAAGGCACTACTTCTGGAACCAACCAATCCCATTATCATGTGGACTCCATTTCCTGTGGAATTCCCAACAAAGATTACAGGTATAATATTCCTGTTTCTAAAAGAATAAATTACTGTTGAACAATTTGGTTGCTGGTAAAAAGAATTTGTAAAGAAAAATGTTTTTGGTTTTCTTTCTGCTTCAATGATTTGAGACCAGATTATCTTCATTGCATGGATTTTAATCTTTTAGGTGCTCTGCATCTGCTTTGTGATATGAATTTACTTTTAGCTGCCATACCTGGTGTGAGATCCATAGTCGGTCCCATGATGATGAAACTCTATGGTAAGAACAAATTCGTGGATATCGGCCATGTGCTAACATATATAGTGCAGAAACTTTCTAAGTTTCTGTTCTGTTCAGCTCAGGTTTCTGGGCCCTGGTGTTCTGAAGGATGAACTCCATAGTGTCTTAACATAATTTTTTCTTGGCAGACAGCCTTCTCTTTTGGACCTTCTTTTTTCTCTGCAAAATTTGTCACAGAAGTCTGACAACCATTACAAATTGTCATGAACATGTTTGTAGATACAACGATAATGAACTCTCTCCAGTGTCAGTCTGGTGGTTTAGTATGGGGTTATTGCTGAACTTTTTTTGTCCAACATTTGCCTGAGTCTATGGCGAGAAATGGAGCTGTCATTTTCTTTTTAAATTTGAGCCTCTCATTAGACACTTGCCTGCAGCCCTAACCTTCATCATTGTTCTTGCATCCTGCACCCAATAACCAATAACACTTACCTTTATAGCGGAAGCTTATAGTTTATTCTTCTGCTTAATCACGTTTAACTGTCTATGTTCTATTAAAGTTTCTATGTTCAAGAACATCATTTTTATAAACGAATTTTCAAAAGATTCAGTTAATAAACTTGTCACTGGTTCTATCCATTGTTGGACCCGTTGATGAAAGTGCTAGGTGTTATGTTGGTATACTACTGCCATCAGGGTTATGGATAAGTTGCTAGTTTTAATTTTCTTGAAGATCTATGCTTCTGGGCCCTGATGTCCACGATGATAGTCGTCAAACCCATCTTTGCAGTCTTGATGTTTGGCTTTTTAGCTTTATGTCTCCTCTGTTAGATTCATTGCAAAAATCTGACAAGCAGCCTGCACTAGTTGTATATTACTGACCCTCAGCTCTCTCTGTCAAAAGGGAAATGTGAAAACGGTACATAACTATTTCCTTGCTGAGTTTGCAGATATGTTATGTTAAAAGGATTAATGCCTGTTAACTTTTGCAGCATGACTGGAGTTAATAAGTTCATCCAGAGTTATGTAGTCTTACAGACAGCTGTACTGAGCAAAACACTTTCTGTTTTGCTCAGAGGCCTTGGACATTTTTCTACAGGATATTTTGAGTGAGCAAGCTTGTAGAGAATCAATACGTGCAGTTATTTTCTGGATGTTTTGACTTCAAGCTTGTAAATTACTTCTTTATCTTCCATTTGCCATCTACATGAAGTTGCATGATTTTGACATTTTTGGACAACTGAAATTTGTTTAGAATAACTTCAGTACCATTGTCATTGCTTTGTGCAAAACCACTCTGTGTGTCCGGTATGGTAATAATTGTTTGCTATTCCTTTTGACTTGTTCGTAGTTGTACTGATTTGCTAACATCAACATTTACTTAAAAGTTTTGGTCTAATTCCCAAAGACTAATTTATTAAGTGGAACCAAGGGGACAAAAAGGACCACCCAATATGTATATAGATGTAGAAAAACATGCTATAATCAGTGAACTCATTCTAAAGTGTTGTTTAAGAAATTTAATTTAGTGCCGGATGAATAACTTTAAATATTATCTGTTTCCTTTATTCATGTGAACATATAGGTACCTTCAAGTTCAAGGACTTAAACCCGAGGTTGGAGAGCATAGTTTCTTCACTGAAGCTTCAGGAAGCAATAGGGGTCTCCAGATGGACTCACCAATTGACAGTGCATGGCCTCTGATGCAATCTAGAGTCTCCTCGCATCACCAGTCGAAATCCAGCAACACCTCCATTTTGCAGAATGATTATCCTCAGCATTCATTTTTCAGTAGTGAATTCACCTCGGGTGAGCCTGTAAAACAGGAAGGTCAGTCTCTCCGACCTTTCTTTGATGAGTGGCCTAAGACAAGAGACTCATGGTCTGGTCTTGAAGACGAGAGATCCCACCAGACCTCATTCTCAACAACCAAGCTCTCTATATCCATCCCTATGGCCTCATCCGACTTCTCGGCAACGAGTTCTCGATCTCCTCACGGTGAGTTTCAAACTTATGTACACTCATGTTCCATCAAATATTATATTGATCCCCCTCTAAATCTTGCTTTCACTTCTGCTGCAGATAACTGAGAACACACGTGTTAAGCATTTCCAGAGCCGGGACCATGCAAGTCACTGACGACGCAAGCCCGTTGACTCCCGTGCTTGAAGAATATCTGAACTGCATATTCATTGTGTAATGTACTGCCATTTCAGGTTCAGGTCATGAAATAAAGCGAAATCTAGCAGGTGCTCATGATTGAGAAGTAGTCCAAAACTCTAAATTGTATTAAAATGCAAGTGCAACAACTTTCCTGCTTGTTTTTGATTGATTGCCTCTTGGCATTATAAATAAAGTTTCCCTAGTTTCTTGAAAACTAAAAGTTTGTGGAATTGTTAGGCCACTGCTGCTCATTCAAATCAATATGCTCTCAGCTCAAGAAATCAATGATGTTTTAATGCAATTTGGTTTGTTAAATGATATGTCTAAAGACAAAAGGACTAACAGTTGGGCACCTGCAATTAATTATCATAGCAAGCTCTACGTGAATTTATTACATGGAGTGATGAGTATGGACCACTAGCACTCTAGCTCATAACATGAGAGTACGACTTTGATAAGATTCCCAATTAAAGTAGAGCTAGTAAAGCCCTTTTTTTTTTAAATAAAATAAAAAAATCAAGGGCAGGACAGGTAAATTTATATTGATTTTTTAATTCGGTGATAAAAAAAATTTGAAAACCATTTAATCTAGCTTTTTAAGTCATTCATTCATTAAATTCCTGAAGAAAATAAAATATAATGATATGATTGGGAAAAAATTTACAATTTTTTTCCCAATATATTTGATTCCAACCTTTTTGGTTTGTCCTTAAATAAAAGCATTATTTTTTTTTTTGGGGGTTAAATGACAGAGATAATTCGATGTCGGCAAGTGTGCTTATTGGGAAAAGCGAGGGAGTGACGTCATCCTCGTGCGTGGGGCCAACGGTGTCAGGCAGCTGGCGATGAGAGGCTGGGGGTTGTGTGGGGGTCTACCATCAAGTGGTCAGGCGCCTACCGTACACCTCCTTTTTTTATATTGGTATTTGGTACTCACCGTTTTCAAATACGTGGCCCTTCCGCTGACGTCATATTTGACGCCGGGTGACCGGCTCAATGTTGCTTCCCTCTGTTCCGACAGCTGTATTTCTCCCTACGAGTGGCGATTTGGAATTATCACTGGAGTTGTGGGCCGCCCGACACAGCTTTTAATATCAGTATTACCACGCGGGCAACGGTGCACTTAACCGTTGTTATTTAACTCTTTCTAGTTCGTGAGTCCTTAAAACTCAGGTGGTTTTTAATTGAGAGGAGTAGATGGTGGGGGGAAAACGTAATTTAAATTATTTTTTTATTTTATTTTTTAGTTTACCGTTATGTATAAAAATTTAATTTTTTTAAAAAAATTTAACATCTATCATAATGTAAAATTTAAATTTCACACCATAGAGTGAAGAAATTAAATTTCTTCTCTGTTGAAAATCAAAATTTTTAAAATTATCCCTTCAACTTTTTAATTTTTTTAATGTTATTAATTAATTGTTATTTGTAATTTTATTTTATCAAGTTAACTTTATCTATAATTGTATATTATTTAAGTTTAATAATGATTTTTATAGCTTAACAAAATTAAATTTATTTAATTAATTAATATGGTAATATAGAAATATATATTTCACAATTGACAGATCACCACCGTCAGACCGCCGTCGCCGCTGCCGTCACTGGCTCGTGCAATCTCACCACCAATGCCTTTAAACTTGCCGGCTAACAAACAACATTAATACGTTCTTGCTGAGGTCAAAGTGAATATATGATGTTCAAATAAGGTTCAATTTATTTAGAAAAAGTTTTAACTTCCAAAGATATGAAAAAATTTCAAATTTTTCGGCTAAATGAGTTGATCAATTACAGAGATCATGAATCTTTGATCGTTTTCATGTCATTCACGAGTCTATACGCTATAGTGTGGTAGCGGCTTGCAACAGCCAGCGGCGATGTCAGATCTGGCGTACGGCGGCTCTATTTCTTTTGTTGATTTCTAAATGAAAATTTAAATTATAATATATTGATTTAGAAATTATTTATATTGTACTATAATTAATTTAGAAATAAATTAAATTAATTATTATTACTTAAATTAACAACAAAATAAAATTATGTAAAAATTTAATTATAAATATAAGTATGTTGTTTAAAATAATTTCTTGTTAACTATTTATGTAAATATATTGTTTAATTTCTTGAATTATATTTATGATAGTTATTGAAAGTTCAACAATTAAGGTTAAGATTGTCTAAATTAAAAAAATTAGAGATTTCTTTTTCTTTTATAATTTTGTAACGAACCAAATATTAAAAAAATATTCTCCTCTCGTTTTGCTCTATTTTCCTCCACTTTCCTTTTCTCTCATTTTGTCACATTTCTTGAAACAAAACATCACCTAAGAGTGCATGCAGTTGCGGTACTTCATGAATATCGTACATCATAATTAGGATATTGTTAAATATTTAAAAGTTGATAAGATTAATATATTACAATGTCCATTAAAAAATTACCATAATCACATCTTAAAATAAATTATATTATTTAGTCTGTATTGTGTCTTATTGCATATGAATTTCAATTTATGCTGATCGTGCAGATGATATTATGAAAGAGTAAAATGGGCATATTTAGTGTACTATAGCGTGCATGGGCGCTACACCACTAAAATGGGCATATTTGTTCCAGAGTTTGGGAAGGTCACGACATTCAAATCATTCCTAAATTGATGACGTTGTACTGAACTATTGGTGGGCTCTGTCTAAGATAGTTGAATATGCTACGTGGCAAAAAGGCAGTGGTCGACTTAAGCAACAATGAAACCTTTATTGTGACTCACACCCGACCAAACCATTATAATCTGACAGCTGGACTGGGGGCCAAAAGCCTGACATGCACTTTAAGATGTTGGATTTATTTCTTACAGATTAGCATTAATTGTTCTAATTATGTTATATTTCATAACATAATTAATACGTGAGAAACTTCAAAATATTAAGGTGCAATCTTAATAAAGTCATTTACTAAATGGTCAAATATTATATTGATGGGTCTATTTTTATATTATTTAAGGAAATAATTTTATAGCAACAAATAAAAATTCTTTTACCCACATTTTATAACTTTTTTAGGAATTTAGTTTGAAAAATTGCACTGGCCAAGAATGTAGAGCACCGGCTCTCTCCCTCCCTCCCACTCTCGTTCTTGTCTGGCGATGTGTATGAATGTGCGGTGGCTTCAAAGCCTGGTTTGCAGCTGTGATTTGTAGAGATCGGATCAAGGCGGCAGCAGCAGCAGCAGCTAGTAGAAGCTTCAAAGTAAGCTTGAAAGCAGAGCCATGGCTAACCCAAAGTAAAGACCCGAACTCATTTCCTTCCTTAAGCACGTGTGTTAATGGGATTTGCAAAATCATATAGGCTTAGAATTATATTCAGCATAAGATGCCCGTTTCAAATTTCTTAAATATAGCCTTTTGTTTTCACCAGCGCTTTTTTTGAAATATTATATTACAAATCTACTAATATGACAATATCTATCCTAAATTTATTGATACATTCTAAATCAACTTTATGAGGATGCAATATCAATATTTGGGTTCACAATGAAAATTACACAATTATAATAATTTGATAAATAAAATTAGTTAGTGGTTACAGTGAAACTGTTCTATCGTGGAATATTGATGATGACTGTCAGTTGATAACAATAAGTGCATATTTAATATTTATATTTATAGTCATACAATTATCATCAGTGCTCCACCGTAAAGCAATTTCAACATAGCTGAACCCATAAAATTATAATTGAAGAAGTGAATGTAGCACTTTTATCAACAAGATAAATAAATAAAAACAACACAATACTCTTGGTCACTAAGTTATATAATAATGTAATTTATAACAAAAAAAAGTTCATGCACACAAGCCAAATGTAGTTTACTCGTTAACCACCTTTGGATTATTGGGCACATGGATGACTACTTTGCAGATTATGTAAGGTACACCCACCTAAAATAAGTGAAATGGAGGTGGGCTTAGGTGAGCCACACTCCATTTTATTAGAAGGGTGTACCTTGCAGAATATGTAATGAACCAAACTCCTATTGGGCGCAACTTGTGGATTGATATAAGTTACAATATAACTCAAGGGGGCCTATTTGTAGATGTTATAGTACTTTTTGATAAGATATCCTCATTTTTAGAGAATGGGTTCGAATTTACTAATTGTTGGGACTCATATTTTCTCCTAATTTAATTGTGTGTGGATAAATATCTCCTCTAACATAGGCCTTGTCATAATAAAATTTATCTAAATTATTCTCAATAAAGATTACAAATTGTAAAATTAAATATACTTTAAATTATAATATACATATTAGAGTACAAACAAAATTCCAAATTTGTCAAATATGTCCCCTATCTTGTAGACCTATTGGCAAGCAATGAAGTTGAGGCAGAGTCAATAAACGTAATTACTAGTTTATTGACTATTTGTTTTAATTATGGCTAGGGGCTTTACTGTTGGTGCAAATTCTTCTCGCTTGCAGGGCTCAGCGGTTTTCTCATCCTTTTGAAGTTCAGCCCAACGCCCACCGCCCTGCTTGAGCACCCCTTTTAATTTCTCATAACACCTACTTTTTCTTTTCATTTTTTCTTCAAGTTTTTTAATACCATAAATACCCTTTGCTCTTAAGCCCTATCTACTATTAGTTCTTTTTCTTTTTAGAGATTTCTCACTCAGAAAACAAAATAAATTTCTCTTACAGTCTTGTTTATCTACCCTCCATACAAAAGAAATATCTGGCTAATAAATACTATAATGCTAATCATTAATTTAAGATAAACATACTTATATTTTAGTCTAAAAGTAGATTTTAATATGAAAATAATTAATTTTCTAAAAAAATAATGAAAGAAACAAAAATTATTTCAATAGAGCAATTGGATAGATGAAGATTGAAGACTCGTAAACAGAAAAATAAATAGAGTTGGACTATTAGCACCCCTCTAATGTTCTTATAAAATCCCTCTTCTAAAAGAACCTCATTGTTGATGGAAAGAATTCATTATTTATAAACACATTTATGTTCTTCCAAAATTATCCCTAAATCAATTCCAGTAAATCGCTTCTTTCACTTTGTGAACAAATTCATTTTTTTAACTAATACTTCATCAAAAAAATAAAAAAATATTATATGAAAACTAAAATTTCCAGCGAATGCTCCAGTCAATTAGAAAGTCATTATTTCAACGTATACTCAATTTTATCAAGGTTTAGAGGAGATTTCAAATGCTCATGCCAAGTTTTTGGTAAATGTCGCTGACTCAACTTCTAGAGGCATGCTTAATCTCATTGCTTTTATTAAGGAAAAAAATAATAAAAAAATTGGGCATTTGAAATGATGGTTAGTCGTATATTTGGTTGGGGAATGAGCTTATACAAATTGTAGTTTTTTCTTGTAATTTTTATGTTAATTCAGCATTAGCTTTTTCCTTTTCTCGAAAGACATCTTTTATAAAGAAAGAAGCTGGAAAAAGATTGAATTAGAGATAATTGTGGAAGAACATAGATATTCTTATAAATAATGAATTCTTCTAGTTAATTGATGGGGGTTTTTTTAGAAGAGTTTTATTAGAGCTTTAATGGGGTGCCAATAATGCCCCTCAAATAAATAATGACTTGTTGATATATTTAAAGAGAGAGGATGCCAAAAGTACCCTTATTTTTAAAGAAACACAATTAATTTATGTATTTTAATTTTCTATTATATTCTTGCTGCTAAAATTATTTTATAGTCTTACTACCTCAGCCTCCACACAAACAATTTCTATGCGTGATAAACTTCTTAATACAAATTAATGAATTAAGTTGAATATCTTTGAGATTATTGTTAAGAAGGTTTTAATATGAGTATAAAATGAAAATCATATAATTAATTTGTGAAACTAGAGTTTGTTAATAATCAATAGATTGAATGAGCTATTGAAGAGAGAAAAATATGGAGTACTTAAGAAAAAAAAAATTGCAGAACAGAGAGAGAGAAAACATACGTGATATATAGTAGAGTTTTTGTTTCTAAATGTAATTATAATAGGATAGGAAATTTAAGAGAATTTTGGAGAAGTGCCAACACTTCAAGTCATATCTATTCTTAGATGTAATTACATTGGAAAATGGGTGTTATAAGGATAATGAAGGTATTTTTTTTTATATATATATATTGATATATCATAATCAGAGTTCTATAAAATACTTCTAATTTTTTGGCTCATGATGATCATAATCAGAGTTTTATATGGATATTGATATCCATTGTTTTGGTGGGGGGGGGGGGGGGGGAATGGTGAAGTAACAATTAAGACTTGATGAGGTTGATTTTCATTTTGTGATTGGCTTCTGATTCAGAAGCTGTCGTTTTCACTCATGAAAAAAGCTTTTGATTTACAAATAAAAGACGGCGAGGTGCGGCGACAATAGCAACGGCGAATGGCCGTGACTGCAGCTGTTGGTTTGAAGGTCACTAGGTGCTGTTGTGGCAAGGTGTCTAGATGAAGACTAAGAGCTACAATTGTGGATGTTCCCGAGAGAGAATGGATGTTCCCGAGAGAGAGAGAGAGAGAGAGAGAGAGAGAGAGAGAGAGAGAGAAATGAGAAATGAAAAAAAAAACAGTTATTTTTAATTAAATTTTTATATTTAGTAAGAACATATTTCAAAATAAATGAAACTAATTACAAAATGGGGACTGATGAGATAAATTGTGAGGATCAAAATATTCATTCTTATAACAACTCTGTAAAATTTGTGAAAAATAAATTCATATATTAAAATTAACCATCTTCACATAAATTTTCACTCTAAAAACTGGTAGTTCTTTTAAGTTTTTATTATAAAATACATATAAAATTTAAAATTATTTTTTCTTGTTAGATAATTTCTATCTGCATAACTCTAAACTCTTATAATTTTATTAAAAGAAATATTTTAATTAAAATAAAAATACAAATATAAATTATGAAATGGATGTGTAAAAATTTTATTAAAAGAATAATTTATTTAATTATTTAATTAAATTTTCATTCAAAAAAAAATTCACTTTTAGTTATTTAGATAATTTCAATTGAAAAAGAGATTTATGAGGAATTTTGAGGGTGTCAAAAGCTTTACTCTTTTTATTTTTCAGTTACTTAGACACTTCGTGTAAAAATTTTGTTAAAAGAATAATTTATTTAATTAAATTTTCATTAAAAAAAAATTCACTTTTAGTTATTTAGATAATTTCAATTGAAAAAGAGATTTATGAGGAATTTTGAGGGGTGTCAAAAGCTTTACTCTTTTTATTTTTCAGTTACTTAGACACTTCGTGCAAGTCCCCTCTGTTTCTCACCCATCTCAAGTTTGGCCCAACTCGCTGTAAGATGGTCTCAGGAGTTGGACTGTTGGTTTTTGCATTTTTGAGGCCCAAGTTTCATTTGCACTTTTACTCGAAAGGGTAATTGATGTTGCAGGAGTTTTTATTTATTTATTGATTATTTATTTATTGATTAATTAATTAATTATTAATTATTATTAATTAATTAAGCAATTCTTTTAACACTTTGTATACTTGAGGTTAGAGAAAAGAAAAAGGAAAAAAGGTAGGTGTGGACAATTTAATCTTATCCTATTGAGAATATTACACTTAAAAAATGTCACATGAAAAAAGGAAGAAAACAAAAATTATAAAGTAAAACTGTAAGAGCAAGTATAAAACCTAAAAATTACTGACCACTCAACCCACGGATGTAGGGATGGCAATGGGCACTGCTCGCAGCGGGTTTGCCATTACCAAACCCAAACCTGCACAAAATTTAAATTATCAAACCCACCCGCAACTCGCAACGAGTTTTAATTTTTTTAAAAAAACCCACTCGCAGCGGGTTTTAACAATTACCAAATCCGCAATAGTATCCGGCGGATTTTTTGCGAGTTTCCGTATTTAAAATTACAAATGTTTAATATATAAATTTATAATAATAACTTCAAATTCCATATAACATACTCAATTTTATATTTAAACAATGTAAATGAAAAATTAAAATTTCCACATTAATTCAACATAAATTCTTAAATTTAAGTATAAATTACACAAATCTATTTAAAAATTACCCGCAACGTGAGGATTTTGGCGAGTGGATTTGGGTGAATTTACCGATTTGCGGGTACAATTGCCATTGCTACACGGAAGATTTGCTAATTTGTATTAAGTTATTAGATTATTGAAATAAAAAAATATAAGTTTAATTATTTTACATTAGTAAATAATAATAAATTATTGTAAATTTATAATATTAAATTGGCAAGTAGTATCATTGAAAAGAAAAACGTTTCATGAAAGCAACTGCCGAGATCACGAACAAAACCGCAACAACGCCACAGCAGAGAGATAGAGAGGGACACTGTAGAGATATAGCTAAACGTTTCGTTACTGTTGTTTTGTTGAAGAACCTTAAAAAGAAAATAAATAAAAAGGAAAAAGAAAATAAATAAAAAGGAAAAAGAAAATCAATGGGGTGGGGAATTGCGATCTACGAAGGAACGGTGGTGACTGGATCGTTGATACTATTGGGATGGGCAGGTCTCTGGTTCTTGAACATAAGATTATACAAAGAGTACGAAGAAAAGAGAGCGTTGGTTCAGATCATTTTCAGTGTCGTTTTTGCTTTCTCTTGCAATCTTCTCCAGCTCGTTCTCTTCGAAATCATCCCTATTCTCTCCAAAGAGTAAGCAACCTCTTCACCTTTCACTTGAGACTTCTTATTTAGCTTCAGATCATTTGCTGTTTGGCTGCTGAGAAACGTGAAGAAATTAGATTTTGAATTTATTGTTTCGGTAGCAGATATTAGGGGTTACTTTGAGTTGAGGGAGTGAGGTCGAGTCCGAGTACATTCGAGCTGTGGCTTTTAAGATATTAATAATGTGGAATATATGTGTATTCTCCTTCACGTTTAATCAGGATACGTGATCATTTTTGTTTCTTCTTTAATGCATTTGGTCTGATATGGTTTTAGTTAACTCTGGATGTAGGGCAAGAGTGGTGAACTGGAAGGTGGACTTGTTTTGTTTGATATTGCTATTGGTTTTCATGCTGCCTTACTATCACTGCTACTTGATGCTTTGTAACAGCGGTATGTTGTTGTCTGTATCAAGTCTCGTTAATCCATCGTTGTCCCTCTCTTGTGCTCCATTTTCTTGATTGACTATTTTGTTTTGGATTTCACATCAGGCCTCATTTTTAGGGCCAAACACATTATAACATCTCTACTGTTTCTCTTTCTTTTTTTGTCTACCTGTTGAGATATGACTGTAATTTCAGGTGTAAGGAAGGAGCGGGCTGCTCTTGGAGCCATCCTGTTCTTGCTGGCATTCCTTTATGCTTTCTGGCGCATGGGCATTCACTTTCCTATGCCATCACCTGAAAAAGGTTTTGCTTTTCTGTTTGTTCTTTTGCATAACATGTGTCTTTTCTCGTATAATTTTCTTTTGAAGCATTTCAAAAATCGTGTATTTAACCTTCTCATGATTTTGTTTTGCAGGTTTTTTCACCATCCCTCAGTTGGTTAGTAGAATTGGAGTCATTGGTGTCACTGTAATGGCTGTGCTAGCCGGTTTTGGAGCTGTAAATTTGCCATACAGTTATTTATCACTTTTCATCAGGTAATTGAATGAACTGTTTCATTATGTTTAAACTTATGACTGATAGGATAAGAATTTGCTTGATCCATAATTGTCGGTACCTTCTTTGAACTTGTTTCATCATTACACTTGATACGCATGACCCTGCACACACATAATCCTAAACACTGGTATTTCCGTGTTTTTCATGAGATTATATCCAAAGAATATCCAGAAACTGCAATTCTTAGGTTATGGAAAATCATTATCAAAATCACATACCAAATACCTCCTAAGTTTCTTTGCCATGTTTTGATTTCTGATTTCCTACTTTCTTATTACGATAGAGAGATTGATGAATCGGAAATCAAGGCCTTGGAAAGACAGCTGATGCAATCGATTGAGACTTGTATTGCCAAGAAAAAGAAGATCATTCTTTGTCAAATGGAGATGGAACGGATTCAAGGATCAGAAGAGGTTTGCTTTGTATTGCCATATTTATTATCCTGTTGTTTCCAAAACTCATATTGCTTTAGTCCTCAACCGTCATGGGGAAAGCTTTTAGAGGCAGCTGGTTCTTTATACTTGAGAGATTTGTTTGTGCAAGTAATTCATTGAGGTTTTAAATTCAAAGGTTCTGTGATCTCATGTTGAGCTTGTTTCTCTTTACTGCTTAGTATTTGGAATCCATATCTTCATATGTTAACTGGTTTAAATTCTTAAAGCCAACACCTCCAAATTTAATCATTTCACATTTTCCTTTACTGTTGGATTTTTTCAAACCCAAATTGTTGTGTACTTTGCAAATCCTTAGGACTAACTGTGCTTTCATCTCCCTTGGTGCTCATTAAAAGCTGTCTTTTTCAGAAACTAAAGGCTAGATCTTTTTTCAAGCGGATTGTGGGCACAGTTGTACGATCTGTTCAAGACGACCAAAAGGAGCAAGGTCATTATTTTCCCCGTGTTTCTTTGCAATTATGTTATTTTATATTTTAGCCTTTGCTTTCCTCAAATGATGTCCTTTGATATGGTTATGGTTTTGTCTAATAAGATATTAAAATCATGGAAGCTGAGGTACAAGCTTTAGAGGAGCTCTCAAAGCAGTTATTCCTGGAAATCTATGAGCTTCGCCAGGCTAAGGTTCATTCTTTAAGATATATTTTCAATCCTGCTATTCACTTAATTGGATTTCTTTTGGAGCTACTATGCCCTTTTCAAATGTTGCCCTATGGATATCTTATTCTTAGTGATATACTCGGTCTTATTCTTATTTTGCAGGAGGCTGCTGCTTATTCTCGTACCTGGAGAGGACACATGCAGAATCTGCTTGGCTATGCATTGTCTATCTATTGTGTTTATAAAATGATCAAGGTATGGCTGAGTTTCTTTTGATGGATTGTGTAAAGATTATTATTATTTGTTTTGTTTGTTCAAGTTTCGCTTGTAGTACAACTAATTAACCAGTTACTGGTAAGGTTCTATATTATATTGTCGTAAAAATTTCAAATTAAAATCAGGTTGCTTGTGTTTGGGGAACTGACGTTGGGGTTTGGATTTCATCCCACAAACCTGACTTTCCAGTTTGACTAGGGTTTTAAACCTGATTCTGATTAGAAAATGTTTACAATCTAAATCCAAAATCTGTAATAGTGTGCATTGTTATTGCTTTAATCCTTATTATGATAGATTTTAAGATTGAATAGGTTATTCAATTGTTAGTTTTCATCTGTCTGCGTAACTAATAGCTTCCTTGTCTTTTGTTGTTTCTGTTGATCTCTCTCCAATTCAGTACCTGTAAACAACAGATTTTTTGTTCTTGTGTTGTCATTTCTTATAGTTTCAGTCATGAAGTTTTATATAAATTTCATGGACTTTTATGCCACTCTAATATTTTATACTCATCAATTTTAACCTCTGTATCCATGCTAAACTCTTCCCAATTTAATTATAGGTGCTTAGAGAATCCAATTTTGACAGGAAGTTAAAAGATCATGATTAGATGTAAATGTTTTGCTTTTTATTCACAATATTCAATTTTATCCTGAAATCTGACATTAAAATAATAATAATAATAATAATTAGAAAGAAAAATCCTGAAATCTGATATAGAATTTAGAGCTTTAAATTCCAACTTAACCATTAAGGCAATGGATTAGATTCTAAAAAATTTTCGATGGTGGCTTCTCCCTGTGCTTGGAAAAGTTACTTTCTGGAATATTGTGAACTATTTTGGGAATTCATGGCTCAGAAATCTTTTTTGATGCCATTACTTTAAATGATTTTCATTCAGCATTTAAGTTTTGATGAATTGAAACTTAGGTCTCTGATCAATCTAATTGTTATGTGCAGTCTTTACAGAGTGTTGTTTTCAAGGAGGTAACTTCTCTCTTGCTTAACGATCCTTTTCATTGATATGCTTAATTTTTGTTGATATGGTTTCAAATTTCAGAACCACTTTGCTTTGTCTTCTGAACACATTTACCTTCTCTTCTTTTACAGGCTGGTTCAGTTGATCCTGTGACAATGACAATTAGCATATTCTTGCAGTTCTTTGATATAGGAATCAATGCTCAATTATTATCACAGGTTAGTTGCTACCTCAATCTGATGACAGATCTCATAACTTATGGTCCTTTAACTTTCCACCTTTTTCGGTGATTTAAAAGTGAACCATTGTTTCTCCTGTGTTTAATAAAATTTAACAACTTCCTGTCTTGTTAAAATCTTTGATATTTCTTATGAATAATCTTGTTTGTGAAACACAAAAGGTACTGAAATCTTTTGGGTTTTATAATTCACTTGTGCCGAACTTCTATGGACCTTGTAGGATGTAAAAATCAAATGGACTATAAAGTGCATAACTGCTAAAATTGTTACCTGCTTTGATAAATCTGTTGCTTGGGCTGACTGCTATCATCTATCTAATGCTGTTTGTAATAGTTCTGCAGTATATCTCCCTTTTGTTTATTGGGATGCTGATCGTTATGTCGGTACGGGGTTTCTTAATGAACGTAATGAAGGTATTCCTGCCCTTTCCTTAGTTATTCATGGTTAATCGTTTTGCTTATGCATGTTATGGAGGAATTATATATCAACTTGGTGATTGTCCTTAATTTTGAGTCTAAACCCTTGAAAAAATGCCCTATTGAGCATCACCATTTCTGTACCAAGTTTGAGAAACAAACTATATAGTCATTGAACTAGGAGCTTCTAACAACTCTCAAGTATCTAAACTTAAATTCTTCGTTTTGTATGGATAATCATACTGGTGGTTTTCTCATTCTTTTCAGATAGTTCTGGCATGAGCTTTGCATTTTAACATGTTCAGGGTTGGTGGATGTCTAGGGCAGTGGATTAATAATCAGTATAAAATTTCCTTAGGAAGAAAGTGGCAGAGGCTTGATGGAATAGTTGTCCCAATTGCTTCGCATACCCTACAGCTTGACTTCAAATTTTTTTGGCTGTGTGCAGTTTTTCTTTGCAGTCTCCAGAGTAGGGAGTGGATCTTCCAGCAATGTTGTACTTTTCCTGTCTGAAATTATGGGAATGTATTTTGTCTCTTCAATTCTTTTGATAAGAAAAAGTCTTGCCATTGAATACAGGTAAGCTTATTGTTGACGTATGATTTATGCATTTTATTTCAGATATTACAATAGGTACATTTTTGTGATTAAGAAGCAACTTACTGAAATGGTGATCAAGTGACAATAAGTGTTAATGTTTTATGCACTGCATAGTTTTGTGCCGCAAATCCTTTTTTCCGGTCAAGTTTTCATGTGAAATTTTCCTTCAAAATATGGATAGAAGATTTATAACTTTTTGAAGCCTTTCTGAACAGCTTGGAGCCATTATGAATTCTGAAATCAGCACATATTTTGATATGCATTGAATAGTGCGGCAGCTCCATGTATTTGTTTTTTGCCACGTTTATATGGTATTAGAACCCTGTTGGAGTTTCATGGCTGGTAATTCTTTGCAGGATTATCATAACAGAGGTATTGGGTGGGGAAATTCAATTTGACTTTTACCATCGGTGGTTTGATGCAATCTTTGTAGCCAGTGCTTTCCTCTCTCTTCTCTTGCTGTCTGCACATTATACATCTCGCCAGGCTGATAAGCACCCAATTGATTAACGTGTTCATATGTAAGTATGTGTTTTACTGACTCATTAATTAGGAGTCGTTCTCAACAATTAGACATACACTGATAGGATTCTTTCTTGTTCTGCAACAATTCACTTGCAGTATGTCTCATTAACTCACATTAGGTTTCTGCAAAACTATTCTCAATAATAGTTAGATTATTGGATGACTCGTTTGCTGCTTGCATTATTTATTTCTTGTTTTTCTATGAAAATGAATATTTCTTGCAAATTGCAGGTTTCAAATTACATAAATTACAGCGGTTTGTAGAAAGAAGATATTAAATACCTCCAGGCAAGAAATTGTTAACTCAGTTCTTGAACATGGAAGAAAAAAATAGTCAATGCTGTACGTGCAAGATTTTTTTGAACAAAATATCTCACTTGTAAGATTGGATTTTGTTAATTGACTAATTAAATTTACCATTCTTTGACCAGGTGCTACATCGTAGTCATAGAGCTATGAAATTATTTCTTACATTTGTTCCTTTTTTTCTTTTGTTTCAAAAAGTCTTCAGTAATTGTGTTTCAACAGCAACCTCGCAGTGAGAAAGCAAAACGAAAAAAATCAGTGAACTGTTACTTCTAACATTCATGTTTTAACCGTCCATGCACTTCAAATTAACTCCAGTTTCTACATTTATTCCCATTGATATTTGTTTCCCACAGCAATGCACACAATTTACCTTCACCCGAAGCCAAATCAACTGAGAATAAGTTATACACAGTAAGAAGACCATCAACAATCATCCTCATTCCCAACATAAACATAAATTCGTGTTCCTAACAAAATTCTCTGAGCATTCATGCTATCCTTGCAACAAATCACCAGGTAATGAAGAAATTGGGAGGAAGGAAGATGACACAATGCCAAATGCTCAATTTCTAGCTACAGCATGTTTCTTTCTTCTAGTACCACATGCTGGACCAGGCAAACTTACAATGATAAAACACAACATATCATAAAAATATGTCTGCAGATAAATAGGGGCACAATCTCAAAACAATTCTCATCTCCTATTAATAGGCTTTTCAGGTTCTTAGACCCACTTGTTAAATTGTGTTATTTCTATTGTAGGAGCCTTAGGATCATTTGTTTGTCTTGGGTATCAGTAAGAAAGCAGTAGCTTCTGAGGACTCTACGCATATTATTCTTTCACATGTATCAGATAGTGCACAGCAGAACGCATATTATTCTTTCACATGTATCAGATAGTGCACAGCAGAACGCTGAGAGAACATCCAAACCAAGTATTGGGGCCGAGAAATAGTAGATCAGTTGTGATCTTCTAAAAGCCCTAGAGACAAATAAGCACAACAAAATTTGGAAATAGAATTGTTACACCCTAACATATAAACTTTCACATAAATGATAACAGGAAAATTAATGTTGCCTCCAAATCAATGAAGCATTTTATTTGCCCCACTGGTGGATGGTTTGCACCAAAGACAAACAAGTCAAATCATTAACAACCCATTACTGCACAGTTGTATACAAAAGCGCCTGCTCGCTCCCTGACTGCAAGTTCATTCCATTGTGCTTCTCCGCTGTTTCCATCTGTTGGATCCCATGAGTGCAGAACAATTATTTCACCTTGAAGCTCTCTATGCCCTCCGATTACCAGTAAAGAGTTACCACATGCTTTAAATGCTAATCCCCATCCATTAAAAGAGTTAGCCCTCACTGGCAACCTCTTCACAACACTCCATGAGTTATTAGTCTTATTATATTTCTTAACTACATTTGTCGCTTGATCAGCAGAATAAAGCTGATTATTTACAACAGCAACCAGAGGAGGTGAGCTCATTGCAGGATTAGATTGTGTTCCTACATTGGAAGGGTACATGTTCTCTATTCTCTTCCATGTCCTTGTCTCAAGGTTATACTCTTCACCACAGGTTAAAGGGTCGGTGGGGCTTGACATGCCCCCAATGACATAAAATTTACCATCCATGAAGAAACCTGAACATAGCTTGCGCGGCAAGTTCATATCAGGCAAGGTTTCCCAAGTACCCAGTTCAGAGTTATAAAGCTCAGCAGATTTTAAAATACAGCCATTCTTGTCAGTTCCCCCAGCAACAATAGCAACTTCCCCAAGGCTGCTTGAACCAAACAAACAACGAGGCAAGTTCATCTGAGGGCATTTAGACCAGCAATTTGCGATCAGGCTATACATCCAAATTGCAAAGCCTGACAGCTCACGACCAAAAACAAGCAGCTGAGTCCCAACTGCTAGAGACTCCTTGTCAGCAGAAGTAAAACATTCATCGCATTGCATCCTAGGTAATCTCATCCACCTCTGTCTTAGGGGATCAAAGGCTTCCCAAGGC
Source organism: Citrus trifoliata (assembly GCA_018350135.1). Lineage (NCBI taxonomy): Eukaryota > Viridiplantae > Streptophyta > Magnoliopsida > Sapindales > Rutaceae > Citrus > Citrus trifoliata. Next base: position 8,090,285 of record CM031387.1, read on the forward strand.
ATTAAAATACAGGCCAAATAAACCCAGTGTTCAACCATTCCAAGCGGACGCCTCAGCTTATATAAATATCCACTGGCGATTAAAGATTTAAATTTTCTGTTCAAACAAGATAGTGTTGGATAATCTGACCTACTACTCCAGGCCAGGATATCTAATGTTGCATCATCATGAAGACCTGGTAAGAAACTGTCATCTGATGCTTGACAATTATGTTTGTCTCCACTTTTTGTGATGACCACAGGGCATTTGTTCTTCAATCCTGCACGGTCTAACTTAGATATAAGCATCTCTTTGCTTATTAAATCTTCAATACCATCTTTTAAGCTGTTTCTCCTAGTGGAGAGAATATGAACCAACATCTGCAATTTTTCCTTTACGAATTTCAAGTCTTGACCAAAGTGTTTGGAAACATCTGTAATGACATGGTTTTGGAAATCAAGCATGACAGATGATTCACAATCCCCTACCCCTCCGATCCTTGGCTCTTCTAAGGAATCTCTGAACACCATTTTGAATGAGAAGTGCAGTCCAGACACTATTTGATGATAGACAAACAAAATCTGTCAATAAGTGATTTAGAGACTGTAGAACAAGCAGAGCTGACAAGCAATTTAAAATGATACAATAATTTGAACAATGTAACGGTACACTTGCGATAGAGGTGCTGTGGCTTTTAATCGAGAACTGCTGTGGGATGAAATTATTACAAACATATATAAGTAATTGGGCAGTTAGTAAGTATTAGCTGGCAAGTGGAACTGTGAAAGCGAGTGTTTACCAAATATTTTAGCTGTGCTTTCAAAATTAACCCTCACGACAGTTACATCTGTATCCTACTTTTGACTTCAAGCCTTTCAAACAATATTGAAACACAACAAAATAATTTTTTTTTTTTTTTTAATTTTTAACAGTAGATTCAATTTACCACTCATGATGTTTTGACAGAGATACAGCTTAATTAATCAGAAACCCCAGCTGAAATTCTGAAAGCTGACTAAATTTCCCCTAAAATTCTAAAAATAAGCAGTAAAAAGTAACATGTAATGTAAGCATTTTACGCCTTTACTTGAATTTCAAGACATTCACCGAAGACAATTAAAAATTCAAAGTAATTGTTCATTGCAACAAGCCAAATCATGGACCTTTCAGTTCTCAGTTTCACACTTCAAAATTAGTAAAGCTATTTCTGTTTGTTCATTACACTCTCATACGAAAATTTGTAATGCATTAGCAGCTCCAAATTTACCCCCCAACCCACAAAAAAAAAAAAAAAAAAAAAGGAGAAGAAGAAAACAAATTAATTCTTCAGCTGAAAAAACGAAACTTTTGTCAACCAATGAATTATTAATATAAATTTTTATTCAACGAACAAATCAAACCTAATAATAAGACCTAAAATCATGGCGTGATTTTCAGACAATGACAACAAAAGACAGACAGACAGTACCTCAAAATCTCAATCAATCACGGCCGTCGATTTCTAGAGAATGAATCAGATCACATGCAGATCGGGAAAGAGAGAGAGAGCGTACTCCTTTCACCTCAGATCAAAAAAAGAACTTTTTTTTTTTTGTTCATTGTCTTTGCATTTTCCTTTTTTCTTTTTTTATTTGGTTATAAAAAAAATAAAAATTCTTTTGTTTATGTTTTTGTGCGTTCTGTAGCCATTAAATTTGATACAGTAATTTATTTATTTATACACACACCGTTATATGTATTTTTAATTGTTAATTTTTTTTTTTCTCTCTGTTTGGCTAAAGTCAGTTTCTTTCTTCCTCCTCCTTTCGAGGCTTTAGCTGCTAGTTTCGTGTGACTCCTCATGAACACCACGTGCTTTTCGCTTTTGCATGCTTGTTTATCTTTTTCTTTCTCCGAGCGACTTTGTTATATGTAAACTCAATGCTCTAACTAGAAGCAGTACCCACAAATTCTAAACATTGTTAATTTATGAAATCATAACTCCAAAGTATTAAAGTTTTTAGAACGTTTATACTAATCTCACTCTGTGATATCTCAAAATATATAATTCATGAATGTAAACTCATTACTTGCTAATAAGAAATAAGATTGATAGATAGCTTGTTAAAACTTTTCCGAATTATGATTAATAACATTTGTTAAAGTGTTTCACAATAGTTTCGATATATATGTGTGTGCAGGGGCGGATGCAGTGCAGGACCACTGGGGGCTCAAGCCCTCATTGAAAAAAAAAATATCTTTTTTTGTTTAAATGAAAATTTAAAATTTAAAATAGTCCTATGTAAAAATTATTAGATAACCTCATTCTTTAAGATTTAAACTATTATTTTAATAATTATAAAGTAATAATTTTACTTAAAAAATAAAACCCACAGCCCAAAATATTTATAATCTCAAAACTGAACAGTGAGTGCCAAACTTATAATTAGGGATTGTCTTGAAGAAAAGAGAAAGTTGCAGCAGTGTGTGTATGTACATATATACATACTATAGAAGTAGAACATCTTATATAATGAAATGCTAGTTTTATTGATAAATGTAAACTATCTTTTATTTATAATAACTTGTGATTTATATATGTTTCAGAATTGACTCTTATGCCAAATACATAATCGCATACTTTAATTATTTGCACAAAATAATTAATAAATAAATAAACTTCAGTTCACAATATATTATTGGCATGCTTTTAGGATGTGTTTGGTTGTAGTATTAAGGATGTATTAAATTACTGTCACATTAAGTTAATATTTGTACCATGTTTGAGAGAATATCACATGGATTAAGGGTACCGTAGCTAATGCGGCAACAAGACCTACGTTTTGTGGGCCTCCACGTTGAAAAAAAAAAAACAATCTTAAGACTATAAAGGGCGCTAATTAATATTTTAGCTCATTTATTCGAAATGTTTTTTTTTCTGCCCCTTGTAATTTGCAAAGGTTCGATTTTGGCCTCCTTAGCTTTGTAATTTCTTCATTTAGGCCCCTATTAAATAAAAAAACTTAATGATATTGTTACTCTCGCTTCGTTATAGTTTGTGCGGAGGTTGCTTCGATCGGTTACAGGGTGCCCAGCAGGCAGTTCCGATTCTAGCTCTTGGCTCAGTCCCTTTGGCTCGTGCTAAGTTATGATTGCAGTAACTTTCAGATGACCCCACCATATTTACCTGTATTAGGCTGCTATGCGGTAAGTGACAATAACCATAACTTAGCGAAGCCTTTACTTAAATGTTGTTTGTTGTTTTATTCATTTGTATAATTGTATTTCTTTGCATAGAAATCCAACAATGACTAATAATCAATAAAAAAAAAAAACTAGAAAAGGAATTGCGTGATGAAATTTGATTGCGTGATAAAATTTAAATGTCACAATCAAATTATTTTAAAACATATATACTATAAAAAAGGAAGAAATTTTTTTTTATCGTTATAAAATTTAAAATTTCTCCAATTCAACGTGTTTCACAGCATCACAAATATTTTTTACATTTTTATAATATTTTAAATTAAAAAAATTACAAACCGCATAATTTATTTTTATTATTTATAATTTTAATCGTCCGTGATACGTTGTATAAGTTTAAATAAAATTATTTATACAAATATTTATGGCTCTAGAATATTCTTATAAATTAAGAACAAGTCTCATGAAAATTGTGAGATATGTGTTCCCCTTACAATAGGTTAATATTTTATCATAATTTGTTATTTATAATTTATAATTTATTTTTAATATTTATATAATTCGACTTCGATAACGATGGTGGCCGAACCCTAGTCCCGTACTCCACGATAGAGGATGCAGTACACCCTCGGTGCAAGATAGTAGTCATACCGATAATCCATGTGGAAATTGCCTCACACGTGTAACATCACTCACCACGCTATTGTTGCCATAACCGCGTGTGTGAAGAGACACGCTCCTTATTGGCTTATATTCTCCGCAGCTTTTAACCAAAAAAAAAAGAAAAAGAAAAAATAAAAAAATAAAAAAAAGATAACAGAGAAAAAAAAATATATATAACAAAATAGCCTCAGAAATTAGAACACCTGACTCAAACTTCAATATAAAAGCCGAAATTTCGCAGAAAAATAAAAAAATAAAAATAAAGAGTGAGAAAGCAAGAAAGATTTTTCTCTAATTCTAGAGAGAGAAACAGGTAATCAAGAGGCTTTACAAGCCAAGATTTTATTAGATCACAGAGAGAGAAACTGGGAAATTATATATTTATGTTTCCATCTGATATGCTGTTTGTGTTTTTGGAAATGACAAATAATTGTATCCAATTGAATCTGTGAAGCGCATGAAACTTGATATGAGAGTGACAATCTAGAGACAGGAAGTTAGGGATTTTGTGATTGTAAAATTAGGGCTAAATTTGGGGAGTTGAGGAGTTTGATGTTAGGGTTTGGTGGCGATCGAGTGGGAGCCAAGCGGAAGGAACGGGGGGTGGATGAGCTGTATAATGCAACGGATACAATTGATGAAGCAGAGGCAAGATGGATTTTTAATTAGGGTTTTTGTTTGTTTGATGATTAAGTAATTTTATTTTTATGTTTATACGTGTATTGGTTTCTTTAAGATTTGATTTTTGATTAAGTTTATTCTTGGATGGGTGGAAATTAATTTTTATGGTTTGGTATCAAGGTCTGTTTGATAGGATAATTTGTTAATTTTGTTACCATGAGATTGGAATTTGATTGTTTGTTTTAAATTAGGGTTTTCTGTATTGCTGAAATGTTTCTACAATTTTTTTTTTTTGGCTTTGGTGATGTTTCTTTTGATAGATACATCAGTTTCTCAGTAGCTGTGTTGGAGATAGTAATTCGCTATACTTCCACTAATTGATGTAATTTTTTTTTTTTTGGTGTCTTTTAGATCACATCAGTTTTGAGTGGGAGTTGTCACATGCAAGGACCGGGGGAGGAAAGAAATCTTGATACCCCGAAGAATATGGTGAGATAACAGGGTAATTTACATTTCGTGTTCCTATCTTTGAACCTCCCTTTTGTTTTCTTATAGGTTTTTCCCTTTTTTTTTTTTAATGTGGAAGAAATCAAAAACAAGTTTGTTCAGTATGTGTACATGTTTCGTATGATAAAAATGACGAGACTACGGTGATGTCTCCTTTTAGACAATAGTAGTATCAGTTCTATGCATGATGAATTGATGATATGGGACTGAATGTTTTTAGTGACCAGAAAACCTAGTCCCACCCCCCCAACCCCCACATCTACATATTTTGTTTTGCCTTCTTTTTGGTATAGGAATATACAATTTTTCTTTTTCTTTTTCAAAACTTAAGCTAAAGATACTGAAATTATGTAAAGATTTTTTGTGCAGTTATAATATACCACAGTAACTAAACTTCCAAGAAATCCTAGAATTTAGGGAGGCTTCTAAGAAGTTGAAACAGACATCTCAGAAGTCTTTCATTATATATTGATATAAGTGCTCATAGTTTTTATCCAAGAATAAAAAAATAAAGGCTTTATTAAAAGTTTGGGATATCTTTTATGATAGGATGTAAAAAATGTCATGATGCACATAACTTCCACAAGTTCTGAACCTTACAGTGTAATGTTTTCTGAATTCTTTGATTGTGAGACTTTTGCATGTGACTATTTGGCTGGTTTCTGCTTGTCATTTATTTTAGTGTTCTAAATTGCTGGAAAATATCATCTTGAGACTTGGTGACACAGTCTGAGGCTTCATAACATGCTGCACCCACCTAACCGGTGTGAAAGGATATTGGGTTCAATTGATATGGGAAAATGATTCAGAATATTGTGCATTGTGAAAATATTAAAAGTAACATATCTATGCTGACAAATAAATATGATAGGAACAGGAATAGTAGTGGATTGGAGATAGAGGTGTTTAGAAATGATAATTTTTTTTTTGGCAGTATTTTGTGCTGAATATATTTGTAGCTTTGTGCTCAAGCCACGTGCTTTGTATTTAAGATGTTCTGAATTTCCATGTAAGGAAAGATGTAGTTCGGAGTCTGTTAACAGAATTGGGCGGCAAACTTAAGTTTCTGATGGCCTATGTTTATGGAATCTTTCAAGGAAGACCCACACATCAACTCTTGTGTATGCACTAAATAGGATTTGGACAAGCAATCTAAATTCATCATGGAGTCATTCTTTGTAGCAATATAAGGGCGAAGGAATCTGAACACCATACTTTACATTTGGGCAATAGATAGTTTTTGGTTGATATTAAATTTGGCTTCAGTTGTGATCTTGGATTTTCATATTGAGGTTCTACTGATTTTATATCTAAGAACACATGAATATAAATGAACAATTTCGAAGCATACTGAATTAGATGCTTTTTGGCTGAAGCTCAGTTTGACTATAGTACGTATACTTATATGGGCGCACCGGGCGTAAAATGAAAATGGCTTTGTGTAGATGATGAGGATGGGTCATATCAATTGTAATGCATATTTTGAATGCTCTGTTTATGGATTGAGAACTGGAATCTTATGCTAAATAATATTACTACTTGCAAAAGGCCATTTCTATTGAGAGGTACTATAGTACTCAGAATGCGGGACCCAATTAAAGGGGAGGCATCTTAATGATGTGAATTTTGATGCTTGTATCAGATGTGTACTGTTATGATGCTTCGAAAGAAGCCTGGTCAATAAACTTACGGGTAGGTCATTGAGGGTATCATCTATGACATAGGAAGTTAAATAGGCAGTTGAAATTGAGGACCAAGTAGTGATGTGGTTGCAACTGTGCTTCCGTCCCATGAATGACGATAGGTGGAGGTTATTTCACAGTGTGAGACAGGATGCAGAGTTAGATTAACAGTTGTTGTGAATCTATCATTTCCCGAGCCAAATGATTGATTAGATTTTCTATTGACAATCAAATGGGTGGATAGATTTTCTTTTGATGAATAAATGAGTGGTTAAATATCTGGACAACAAAATGAACTGGAGGTTACTTTTTAGTTTCCTATTGTGATTGTTGGTTTGAGGATCTGGTTTTGTTTGAACATCTTTCAAAAGGTAAATTCATCTTTTGATAGTCCGTTTGAATGCACTGTTGCTCGGTGATTCCTTTTAAATTGTTTTATCACTTCATCCAATATTAAAGTTGTCTTTCTTGGTACGGCAGTGTTGCTAACTCACGATTTACTACAAGTTTTTGGGGATGGCGGAAGTAAATAATCTGTTATCTGGAAATTGTTGTAGATTTTTCTGCTCTTGCCTGCTTATTAACTTTGGCTTTATGTTTAGTAGGTAACATCCCAGTCTGAAAGAAGATTTGGTAAGCGTTCCATGAGTCGAAAAAATCGTATGAGAGCAGAATCTGGGACTTGTAACGTGTGCTTCGCTCCTTGTTCATCTTGCATGCATCTTAACCTAGCTCTCATGGGATCCAAGACTGAGGAATTCTCTGATGAAACCTGTCGTGAGACTACTGGTAGTCAATATTCCATCAATGAAGCTGATGATTTACGTTCGTTTAAGGGTAGACCTTGTAACAACCTTCAACAGACAGCCAGTGAAGCAAGTAACCCGCTCAGTGTCAATTCAAGTCATGATTCTTTTTCCATAAATGCTGAAAGTAAAGTAACTTTAAGGTCTTCTGAGATATCTGATGCTTCGGAGGATTTTGAGATTCATCCAAAGTTTTCTTCTAGGGGAGGTACTGCAGAGGGTCAGATATCTCCAAAACTAGAGATTGGTTTGGATCAGAGAATCTCCTTGAATAAGTATGACGATCCAAAAGGTGCAGAAGGCCTCGATGACAACATATCTTGTGTTAGTAGAGCCAATGATACAAGTACAGCTCTCAGTGAAAACAACAGAAACATGGACATTAAGAATTTATCTCATAGTTCAGCGTCAGTTTGTAGTTTAGGTCCAGAAGGCTTGGAGAAAGCACAATCTTCTGAGAAATTAGAGTTGTCTGAGATTCCTTCAGTAGAAAAGGTTGGTGCAAGTTGTGGCTCTCCAAAGGTGCGAAGTCCAGTGCCTGATTCTCAGAGTGATAAGCGTCTTGTTGAAAGCAGTTCTGATGTCTTGACTAAAGTCCATCAAAAGTTAGAAGCAGAAACTGACAGGGATAATGGGGAACCACCTGATGAAGTCTTAAAATGTTTAGATGAAGATAAAGAAGAATTGAAGTCCACTCAGTTGGTTGAGTTGCCTGACGTACAACGTTTTCCAGCTGCATCGGGTGATGAAACTGATGAGTCAGACATCATGGAACAAGATGTAAGTAATTTGTTGTTGTTCTTCTTATTAATTTATGTTATATAGATAAGATATCTGAAAGCATTTACCGTTAACAGTAAGCTCATGATTCTTTTACTCTTATGTGTTAGAACTTATAATTGTTCTCTAAACGTTCTCTGGTTGCCTTCAAATGTCTCTTGGTATAGTTTAAGGGCGGGAGTTACAACCAAGATTTGTTGTCTATTTTGGCTAAGAGGTCTTCTGTCTCAACTTGAGAGGAGTTGATGAGACTATATGCTTGTCTGTTTAGTATTATTCCTTTTCATTCTTTTGCAGGGATCCTTCTCTTTCCCCATGTATTTTTTTATTATTATAAATCTCAGTTTCTTATCTGGAGAATGAAAAATGCTTGCTGAGTACTTCCTTGGTATGAAACAGGTAAAAGTATGTGATATTTGTGGGGATGCAGGGCGGGAGGATTTGCTTGCAATTTGTAGCAGATGTAGTGATGGTGCAGAGCACACGTAAGAATATATAACCTCCTATCCAAGTGGCAAGGTTTTAGATTTTATGTTATTTTGTCAATATTCAGTGCGAGTCTTTGACATTGTTATTGGTCTTCATCACAGCTATTGCATGAAAGAAATGCTTCAAAAAGTTCCTGAAGGTGATTGGCTGTGTGAAGAATGCAAGTTTGCTGAGGAAACTGAAAAGCAAAAGCAAGGTAGGTAAAATGTTCGGGTGTGTTCTGTATGCCTATGTGCTTACACGCTAATGATTTTGCGACATTTTATTTTGAAGGCTCAGATATAGAGGGTAAACGAACAAACAAACAAAGTACAAGCACGCAAAGCTCAGGTAAGAGGCATGCAGAAAATCTGGATGCTGCACCAGCAGCAAAAAGGCCGGCCATTGAAACAAGCCCGGGGTATCCAAAACCATTGAGCCCCAGCAAAGCAGCTGCATTATCACGGGATAGTTCATTCAAGAGCTTAGATAAAGGAAAAGTAAGGCCAGTAACTTTTGGTAATAATTCCAGCAATGATGTTGTGGAAACTGCACGTTCTCCTGGTGGTCTGCTGCCTCAAACAACAAAGGGTATGTGGCTTTTCTGTTGGCTAAATCTGTTTTCTCCCATATCTGTCACTCCTTCCGATTTTATTTTTTTCTCACTACATGTACAAAGTCAATGATGCTCTTTCTGCGGTGATCTGTTGGGTGTTATTTGAGCAACCAATCATTCTTTTTCTTTGATCAGGTACTCTATTAAAATCCAGTTCATTCAGCACCTTGAATTCCAAAGCAAAGGTGAAACTTGTCGATGAAGTTGTTCCTCAAAAGCAGAAAGCGACCAGAGACCAAGCATCCCTTGATGTAAAGGAAGGGCCTAGCAGAGTAATGGGCAAATCTATGTCATTCAAATCCACAAGTTCTGGACGTTCAAGTGCTGGTGAATCAAAACTTAGAGCACTTTCGCCTAGACCTTCCCGTCTTCACGATCTAAAAGGATTAAAACAAGTGAAAGAGCGAAATGCATTTGAGAGGAAAAGTTTATCTAGGTTGGATAGGTCTCTCACTGTTTCATCAATGGCAACCCCTGCCTCAACACCTAAGGCTGATCAGAAGCTCACACCTCGTGGTGAAGCTGTGTCGTTTTCATCCGCAAGCAACAACCGGGAGGCAAAGGTTGTGAAATCTGAAGGCAAAGGAAGTACCTTAACAAAATCAAACAGCACTCTACCTCGTAAAGGTTTAGAAGTTTCAGGGACTCCAGGTATGGCACTACTTAACAAAGTCAACACATCAATGGTATTTATCTTGATTTCATGCTCAATTGTACCATTTTTTGCTTGGCTAGATGTTTGTTACTTTGTCTTCTGCATTTGAGTCGAGTGAATCATGAGATTGTTTGTCTGTTTGAGCAATGCAGTTGGAGCGTTGTCTACCAGTGCAATGTGCAGTTTGTCAGTTGAACAGAAGCCAAACCTTGTTAGCCCTAAAGAAGAGCCTTCTTCCAGTTCTTCTGAGAAGCCGTCTACTATTGTTAATGAACTTGTGCAAGATGGTTTACCTCGATCAGTGGAATCAACAAATCAGGGTGAAAAATCCAGTTCTTGTCGTTCAAGGCCTACTCTTACTGCAGGCTCAAAAGGTGTTTTATGTCAAAAATGTAAAGAAGTGGGTCATGATGTAGAAAGTTGCCCCCTTGGTAGTACGCTGGTTTCTGGTATTGATGTATCTGCTGGAAGGAACTGTAGGGAGGGGATGATCAAAGGTAATAAATTGAAAGCTGCAATTGAGGCAGCAATGCATAAGTTGCCTGGAACATATGGGAGGAACAAAGTAAATGATCAATTGGATGGATTGGGCATCACAAACATGGATTTGAATTGCGAGAGATCTTCTCAAGATCAATTTTCAGTCTCTAATAAAATGAAAGGAGCACAGGAAGTGCCAATAAATAAACAAACCACTATAAATCAGTTGAAGCCTGCCCTTTTGAAGATTTCAGCCGTCCCAGAGCATGAATACATCTGGCAGTAGGATTCTTTTCTTAGTAGTCTTTCTTCCTTTTGAGATATTGCATTTTTATTCCCTTTTTACTTTCACAAGTTTCAGCTGGTGGCTGTGTCCTGTATCTGGATATTTCTTTAGTTTTGCTCACAATGCTTACCTGCAGGGGTGGTTTTGAGGTGCATAGAGGGGAAAAACTTCCAAACTTATGTGATGGAATTCAAGCGCATCTATCTTCTTGTGCATCGTCTAAAGTTCTTGAAGTGGTGAGCAAGTTTCCCCAGAGAATTCGCTTAAAGGAAGTACCTCGAGTAAGCGCATGGCCGACAATGTTTCATGAAAGCGGTGCTAAAGAAGAAAACATTGCTCTTTACTTCTTTGCCAAAGATTTTGAGAGGTTAAGAGATGCATACTTATTTTCAAAATGATAGCCATCTTCCTGAAGCATATACCATTAACTGCTTTCTAATTTTATATTCTTTTCTGGTATTACAGTTATGGGAGAAACTACAAGATTCTGGTAGACAGCATGATGAAAAATGATTTAGCACTGATGGGAAACCTGGATGGCATCGAACTCCTGATTTTCCCATCCAACCAGCTTCCTGAGAACTGTCAGCGTAAGCTTTAGTCTTAAGATTCTTAGAAATAGTAATAATAACTTTCACAGCTTTTGATAGCATTTTTTGACTTACACATCCTGATTGTTACCCTTGGATGAGGCCTAAATGATTTCTGGTGCAATACTAATATTGTGGAGCTAACTCCATAGAATTTGTCTATCTGGACACCTATATGGTACGTTTAGTAGATAATCAACCTATTTAGTTGTTGTCTACATCATGCATGATATCAAATTTAAAGTACTCTAGCTTACATTGCAATGAAGATTATGAGCAATGATCGGCAAAGTAGAATTGGAAAGATGACTTCAGGGGATTTATGTTCATTTATGTGTGTGTGTGTTCTGTGCTGTTCGTCGAGGGTGAAAAGATGCTAAATGGGAGCTGAAACTTTTCCCTATCTGTTTATGTACTGGTTTGATGATAATGCCTCTTTGTAATCGCATTATCTTTTAGTTCACGCAGAATTGTTAAGAGTAATTCTCATAGTTGTACCAGATTAGATCTCAGCATTCTTATAATTTAATCTGTAATTTGCAGGATGGAATTTGCTATTTTTCTTATGGGGTGTGTTCAGGGTAAGGAAAGTGAATTGTTCCAATTCCACAAAGCATTCATGTTTTGCCGGTTCAAAAATGGTGCCCCTTGACAGAGTCATTACCACGGATAATCTATCTTTGTCTCAGAACGTATTGCCCAAGCATGCAGATAAAGATTCAGCTGCATGTGATACTTCTCATAACATTGTCCCAGGATCATATGGTCCTGACGGGACATGTGTCACGCTGAATGAGAATTGTGATAACAAGGCATCCTCTGTTCAACTGACATCTTTGGGTTCTCAATCTAATTCGATACAACATGATGGTAGATTTGACTCCAGATTATTGTCAAGGGCTGCAATGACTGTTCCACTGTTGTCTGGAGCAATAAGATGTGCAAGGCCTCCCCTGGTAATGTTAACTTCCATATGGCTGTTTCTGTTGATTTTTCTGTTTTTGGTTTTTGTTTTATAGAGCATTTTTTGGTTTTTGTGTTTTCTAATTGGATTCCTAATTTGATATTGGGTTGGGATTTGTTTTCCTGTTTTGTCTGCACAGGAAGCTTGTCCCTTACCATGTATATAATTCTTATTTTCGTATATAAATTGTTCATTCAAATTTGTTGTAAAACAAAATTATTAAAAAAACAAAAAGAGAACCCTGATTTGGGACATGTTTGTATATTAGAAAACCAATGTGTCAAGCGCATCATGGTTGTTTCATTAAGCAATTACTAGGTTTCTATATATTCATACCCTCATGCATAGTAAATGATCATACCAACCTATCTGGTCTGTTGATTGTGTTCTTATATCTGTAGGAATTATCTGGAATATATAGTTAACAACTACAGGAATAATATCTGTAGGAATTATCTGAAATATATAGTTAACAACTACAGGAATAATATCTGTAGGAATTATCTGAAATATATAGTTAACAACTACAGGAATAATATCTGTAGGAATTATCTGAAATATATAGTTAACAACTACAGGAATTAAACACAATAGTTTGTACATTTTCTACCTTTCAATCTTAGAAATCAATCTATGCTTCTAATTACTCGGCCAATCTGACAGATAAATTTTCAAATTCAACTGCTGGCTGCCCTCAGGTTGGCCGTTTGTTATGTTTATTTGCTTTGCATGATGTTTGGAGCTCCATGCGATCGTTTGCAGATCCTATTTACTATTCTATCTGGTAGTATGTATGAATTTGTGGTTCAAATGTTTTGCACTGTTTTCTGACAGATTCTTTGTTGCTTATTCTCCTTGTTATTGACCTGGTTTCAAATGTTTTATTTTGTTCACTTTGAAGCGTTATGGTTACAAGTCTTTACTAAACACATTGATATTTTATCAATTACTTTGCAGGAAGAATGTAATCTTGCAGAGGGTGGACTAGGCACAGAGGTCAAATCTTCTCTTCAAGCAACTAGAACCAGCATCAGTTGTAGCAAAGGTGGGACGTCAGAAATGAATGGAGATGCTTCACTTGGAGAAGATAGTTCATCATTGAAGAATTTCCCTGTTGGCAATGAAGGTGCTCATGATGAGGGGAGTGTTGATTCTGGAAAAGTGCCAGGTATAATGAAATGTGGTAGAGGTCAAATTAACCTTGAGGAAGATTTGAATGAGGGAAGTTTTGATGTTGAAAAAGTGCCCGACATAATGGAAAGTGGCAGAGATCAAATTAACCTTGAAAGGGACTTGAACAAGGGGACTTTTGATGCTGACAAAATTCCAGTCATAACAAAAAGTGGAAGAGATCAAATTAACCTCGAAAGAGACTTGAACGTGAGTACCGATGATGGCAAAATAATAGTGCCTGATAAAATTAAAAGTGGCAGAGATCAAATTAACCTTGAAAGAGACTTGAACGAGGAGAGTGTTGATACAAAAAATGTGATGATGGATAAAGTTAAAAGAGTCAGAGCTCAATGTAACCTAGTTAGGGACTTAAACGATAGGGGTGTCGCTGCTGAGAAATTGCCAGATATAGTGAAAAGTGATAGAGATCAAATTGACCTTGAAAGAGACTTGGAAGAGGGTAGGTATATGAACGCAGAAACTTCCTTAGACAGAAACCTGAACTTTAAAGGTTTGAACCATCAGCAGTTCCATCACGGGAACTCTCCGCACTTGGATCTTACGGAGACAGCAGCAGCAAGTTCGTGTGGCACTAGTCAAAAGATGCCATGGAATGAGGCATTTCTAGATGGTGAAAGTAGTAGTAAGAAGCTGAAGACAGGTTTTGCTGGACCATATGAATGTAGCAGTTCTAGAGATGGTGATTCTTGTAGTGACGGTTTTTCATCACGAAGAGATGATCTGTGTCCTAGTTCCTCAAATCAGGAGAAGATAAGTGAGGAATTATTGGACAGAAAAGTTATACTCAAGGACTTGGAATCTCCTGAGAGGTACTTTTTTCATGTGGATTCACATCGTGAAAATGATTGCCGGTTGGGGGCCAACTCCATGCCTTGGAAAGAGCTCTCATCAAAGGATGAGGATGAACTCCTTGACACGGTTCCAAATCTGAATCTGGCCTTGGGGGCTGATACAAAACAACCAAACAAGGGAATGCTGCCTTTCTTTGTTGGACCTTTAGAGAAAAATAATAACCAGGATAGGCCTCCGGATAAGGGGGCTGATAAGGGAGCGGAGGAGGATATCTCGGCCTCCCTTTCACTTTCTCTTTCATTTCCGTTCCCTGACAAAGAACAAACAAGTGTCAAACCTGCTTCAAAAACAGAGCAGCTCCTGCCCGAAAGGCGTCATGTGAATACCTCGCTGCTCCTCTTTGGAGGCTTCTTGGATAAATAGAGACCAACAGGGAATGTCTGTCACAGTTTGTACATTAGTGCCTGATGAGGATGTATACCAACCAAGATCATGTTCTTGTAAAATGATCATCCATGGGCTTTATAGGAGGTCTACTTGTCCATCTGTTCATAACCCATACAGGACTTTTACTAAATAACTATTCCTTATTAATGTTATGTTAGATTTCTTGTTCTTTTGGGGTGCATAGTTACGGCTGATTGTATATAAGAGAATCAAAGCCGGCACAGTTTTAAATGCTACAAGAAATTTCCAGACCAATGTGGTGTTGAAGAAGAATTTTTGCTTTCGCTTTTATTAGTATTATTTTTTTCGCTGTCTGATTTTTTTTATTGCTGTTGGCGCAGTTTGCAAATTTGAACTGTTCGTTGCCAGGATGTAGAATTTGAGACACATGATCCGTTTTTGATTTCGGAGGGTTGATGACCAGTGAAATTTTCCAAATTTAGAGGCTTTGGACTGCCCTTTTATCTCTTAATTTAGAGGCTTTGGTGATGTTATAATAATGAAGGATCATGAAATATAGAGAGTTATAGCAAAGCTTGGTGTTGTTGTCACCGGTGAGCCTGCCGGAGAAGGTGTTTTCAGAAATCTTAACATTCTTGTCTTGGCATCACACTGGAAGATGACGGAGCTAATTGAGAGGCAGGTTAAACTTTTCTGTATTACTATTGCTCGTTAGTTTGTATTTATATAGCCAACTGTTGGTATCCGATTTGATTGCTTACCCTCCTTTTTATTCACAAAATAAAAGCATGAAGGATTCTTGCATGTGAAATTGGGCGATTCAATTTTGATTTATAATGAATTGATTGCTTACCCTCCTTTTAGACTAACGATTTCTTTTTATAATGAACAATTTTTTTTTTAAATACATATATAAATCTATTTAATTCGAATTAAATCGAATTCAATAAATCTTGACCCAAATTATCACCAAGGTGATTGATGGTCATATTATTTTGTCCTCAGAAAAGACAACACTGTGCGTTGGTTAATTTAATTTTAAGGGGGGAAAAAATTAAAAAAAAAGGCAATAAGAAATCTTTTCACATTTAATTAAATAAAATATATTGTGTAGCTTCAAACTTAAATAATGACATCGTGAACCACATCCGTCCATTACGACAGTTTTGGCTGTTCATTAGCGTTAGGCGGGTAAACCAAAGCCACCCACCACTGCTCTGTGCTTAACGGACTGCGTAAGAGCGTATCCTCGCCACCTGCGTAGTCATTTCCAATAATGCCCTCGTCAAAACCAAAAACAAAAACGCAATTTAATTTTCTCTGCTCGGTTTCATTTCCTTCTCATTCTCTCGTATTCTCTCACTCTCTATCTTCTCCGGCTTCGCTCGCTCACTCTCTTTGAAACTAACATCAGTTTGTTTCTCTCTCTATCATGGCGTACTGTTTGGCTCCTGTATCAATCTCAGGTATCTTGCGTTTATTGTTTCTGATTTTTCTTTTGGATTTGAAGTTTCAATTTTATTTTATTTCCAAAGATTAAATTTTGTGATTTCTTGATTAAGAATCGGATTCATATTTGGCAACTTGACGTGTCGAATTTCAAAGTTTGTTTTTGATCTAATTTTAAGTTTGAAATACTGGTGGAAATATTTTTACGGAAGGGAAGAATTGTTTGTATCTGATCATTTGCTTTTCGGTTGTGTGAAAGGCGGATCGCATCTCAAGGCGCGTGAGTTGTCATCGGCAAAATCTGCTACGTTTGGGAAAACGCCGAAGCTGATTGTTCAGAGGAAGAGCAACCAACTGGAAACCAACCACAAATTTTCAATTCGTGCTGAGTACGGGTAAAAATTTGTATTTTTTTTCGTGAAACGAACTTATATGAAGCATTGGCCATCATCGTTTTAGAAGTAAAATTATATGTCTCTGTGGGCGTGGGTGTGGGTCTGGACTCCAAATTTTCTGAAAATGGGGACACACAGCTCCTTCTGAAGGTTTACTAAACGTAAAAACAGTTTTGCAAACCGTTTATATGGAATTTGAGGTTTTTTTTATTTGGGGTGGGGTGTCTTCTTTAGCAACTTTGTATGAATTTGGTCGGAATGTGCCTGAGATTTTTCTGTTTATATAATATAATAACAGCGTAGTAGGTGACATTGTTCACCATATCTTATGTATATGGTTCTTCTTTAGTGAGGACAAAAGAGTTCTTAACTTCTTATTACTAAGAGTTGGAGCAGAAATTTTGTATTTTTGTAATTCTTTGTACAAAGAATTCAGGTTGTTATTAAACAAATAATGATATAATATTTACACACATCCTCCCATCAGGAAAACCTTAAGTTTTGTAACATGCGGACTTGCATTGGTAGTTGTTGGATCATGATATATAATTTGACAAATGAATAATTGGCCATTGCTTATTAATCTTACTGTTATGGAGCATTAATATTTAATGCTCCTTAATAAGCTTTGATATGAAAAGTCAAAAGGACATTGATCCAATGAATTTGGAGTTTGATGGGATCTAGTTTCAATATTCAGTTTTACTATATCTTCTTCTGTTGTTTTATGCATAAGTTGTTCAAATAAGTGATCTATTTATCAGTACTAATCTTTCATTACACTTTGTAATATATGCAGTGAAGGAAGTCAGAGGGGAGGCGGTGATTTCATTGCCGGTTTTCTTGTAGGAGGTGCTGTGTTTGGAACTTTAGCCTATGTCTTTGCCCCTCAGGTGATTGGATTTCTCCCTTAAGCTTTATTTGTCATGTCCTGCTATTATTATATCAGCATATCTAATGAATGACAACTATTGAAAGTTCATTTGCTGACCAGGGAAATTTTTTTATGTCCAATTCTGTTACGTGGATGGCCATACATAGCATGTCCAAGTTGCTGCATAATTTTCACCCAATCTAATTTCTACATTCGACAGATAAAAGGATCTGCAATTCTAATTGTGAGGATATAAAACATCCAAGTAATGGTCCTAGTGTGCATAGACAGTGTCAAAGAAACAAGCAAATAACTATGACTTGCCATCTTTTATGTGCAGGCAATTACTGTTCTTTTTGAAGATTAGGTTGTCCTGTGCCATTCCCATATTGTGAAATAGTGTTGTGCGGACCTATAAAAACTTCTACTGAAAATAGGATGAGTGGTGAGTTGTGAATGTTGCAAATGAATTTGGTGAACATCATTTGTAAATGGGGTTGATCTGAACCTGAAAAATTTTTAAATTTCCCTGGTGAATGCTGTTATGGACTAAATTGATTTGATAAATTTCAGTTGTCATATGCATCATTACCTCCATTTATAAAATTATGGACAATATTTTTCCTCAGTTTTTAGAAACCAGTTTGCAACATTCCCAGGTTATGGAGTTAAATACTGGATAATCTGTGTTTTGTTCTTTTTATTACTATTAAGTTTTAAATACTACTGTTCGACTCTTCTCTGTGAGTTTAAACTCTTGGAATTAATAGTTTGTCAACGTGATATGAGAGCAAGAGGTCTTGTGCATTTATTCCTTCGTTGGATTTGTTCAACTAGAATTCCTAATATAATGGGGGACTATGTTTGGATTTATGAATGTGATAAAATCCACATTTTTGTTTGTTTTTGTTCTGCATCAATGTTTTCTGTCTGGTTTGATGTGTTTATTTGTGTGCATTTGGATCAGCGTAACAAACCAGTTAATTATTTTCTTACATTGCATGTCAGACAGTTTTAATACTATTGTTGAGCTGTTTCCTATAACCTTAAGCCTTTGGGATTAATGGTTTTTCAGTAATTGTTTTTTTTCGATTTTCTTTATTTGTGGTTTTTTATTTCCCAGCTTTTGTGGGCTTTAGAGATGACTGATAACTTTCAATAAAATCTTGACTGTAATCCATCATATTTGCTGCATAGAGTAACAGACTCATTTTCTTATCCTTCCTTCGAAGCTTCTGACTTATTTGTTGTTTGTGTTTATTAGATCAGGAGATCCCTGCTGAATGAAGATGAGTATGGTTTTCGGAGGGCCAAGCGACCAATTTATTATGATGAAGGTTTGGAGGTAACCATTATTCACTCTTACTTGGAACATGAGGTTATATTGTTCCTTCTCTTCAAACTTTGAATTGTATTCCCTTTCCTCTGAAGCAGAGGACCAGGCAGACCTTGAACGCGAAAATCAGCCAACTTAATAATGCTATTGACAATGTATCTTCACGTTTGAGAGGTGGCAATAGTGCTCCTAAAGTGCCAGTGGAAATTGACCCTGAAGTAGAAGCTACCATGTAAGGATTTGTTTCCAAAGTTCTAAAGATACCTACTGTACTTTGCATAACAATTTCCAATTTACTGCAAATCGCATAATGCCTGAAAATCAGATGTGTAGAAATCCCAGATGTGTTCATGGTTTTTTATATTGGTTTGAGGTTCCTTTTAATGTTTACATTCTGTACTTAAAAAGTGTAATGTTCAAGGCTGAATCTGCAAAAACTCCGTTCTTTATTTATTACAAATAAGATGTTTGGTGATGAGATTAGGAGTGAACATAAATAGAAGGGATCTCAAGAGCAGATCTTAAGATTTTGATCACGAATTTAACACAAGGAGAGCATGGAATAAAACCTATCAAATCGTGATCAGGACCTTGACACAATCAGGTTGCTTCAACAGCTGAATTGCCTTGTCGATCTCTTCCAATTTAACATGATGGGTCAAGAGTTGATGAAGTTTAAATTCCTTGTTCTTGCATTTGTCAAGCAGTGTCGGAAGGTCGGATTTTGTTTTGATCCCACCAAAAGTGGTACCTTTCAAAGTCCGGCCACCACATGCAAGAGCGATTACGTTCAGTGGCACCATCGCATCAACTCCTACCCCAATTACTATCACTTTTCCTTTTCCCTGTTCCCCATTTAAAAAAGAGTGTCAGTAATTTCTTTTTTTTTTTTTTTTTTCTTTAGAGTTACATATCTCAAGTGTTGCAAGATTTTTAACTTACCACTTTTGTGGTTTCAAGTGCTTCAGAAAGTAAAGATGGAACCCCAGTGCACTCGAAGCAATAATCCACACCCATTCCATGAGTTATCCCCTTCACCAGTTCTGAAATTGACTTGTTTGGTTCATCATCAGGGTTTATGAAATCTGTCATTCCAAAAGCTTCCCCCTTTTCTTTTTTCCATGGGTTCTTGTCTATCCCAATTATCTTAGCTGCCCCTTGCATCCTGGCTCCATCAACAGCCTGCAATTACAAATTACAACAATCACAACATTGCTTTTGACAACACTAAAATTGTTTTTCCCATCTTGTACATAACATACCCCTAATCCAACAGTACCAAGGCCTAAAACAGCAACACTAGATCCTTTTTCAACTTCGGCTTCCTTCCAAGCCGCCCCATAACCAGTTGTAAATCCACATGAAAGGAAGCTAGCATGCGAAAGGTCTGTGCTTGGATCAACTCTGACTACATAACTGGCATCGATGACCATATATTCAGACCAAGTGGAACATGAAAAAATGTGATACAATTTTTGGCCTCTTACGGACATTCTTGAAGTGCCATCAAGCATTAAACCGTTCAGTGCTATTGGATATTTTAGGCATAAATTGGCCATTTCTGATGTGCAATTTTCACATTCTTTACATTCTCCAATATAAGTTGGAATCACAATATCTCCTTCTTTCACTTCTTTCACTTCATCCCCAGCACTCTCCACCACCCTAGGAAAAAATTCCAAAATTAACTTCTTAGTTTTATGTATATAGATGAAGTGATACATTCGTGCAATTGTGTATATACATACATACATAACAAGGAAATCAGTACTTACCCGACACCTTCGTGCCCGAGAACACGAGGATAAAGAGGCTGAAAAAAAAAAAAAAAAAAACAAAACAGATTAAATTATTAACCAAGATTTATGGTATATAGTTGATACTACATATACTAACCGCTGGGAATCCTTCAGAGCAAAGGATATCAGTGTGACAAACACTGGCATAAAGCATCTTAACCCTAACTTCAGTTGATTTCGGAGGCTCTACTTGTATCTCCTCTACCTTTAATGGCTCTCCTAAACCCCAACATACCACAGCTGCAACAAAAACATATCAAAAAAATTTTCCCATCAAAACGACACAAAAATCTAACAACAAAACAAAACAAACCAACCCAGTTCGTATAACTTGTTTCTAAATTTTACGCAATAATTGGATTAACAGCCTTTTTCATACCTTTGCACGTTATGGCTTGTGAATTGCTCATAGTTAGTATCGCCGTGGACTTGTAGATTTTGCAGCTTCGAATTTCGAACTGTCGATGGGGCTCTGAATAAGTGCCGCTTCAATGAAACCGTTGTCTCAAATAAATTATTCTACCAGTCGTGCCACCAATGAGCTGAACCGCAAAAGTTAAGTGAGTTTCTTAAGAAGGGCGTGGGCCCAGATTCTATTGGTTTCAATAATTTGTTATCTTTTAATGTTATATTATCAATGTAATGAAGGGTTCAGCTAAGTTACCTCAGTGCTATGGTACCACTCTTTTTTGTCTTTTTGGTATTTACTTAGGCGTCATGATCTTATCTTCTCTGACGTCTGAACTGATAAATAATGACGTTTTAACGGTGATCACCTAGCTAGGCCAAGCCCGCTGGTCTTTTCTTAATTATATAATAACCGCGTAATTGAGTACAGGGAGGAATAGCTTTCTCCTTCATTAATTTTCGTCAATGTCTGTTTATTTTCTCAAATTAGAGTTGTTTTATAATTAGATTGAACCTTGAAGTTGAAGGAGGTGAATAAAATTTACTCTAATTGATTTTTATTGAGTTGTTATTACTGAATTTATCTTTTATTCGAGAACAAAAATTGAGTTAAAATAAAAAAAAATGGATTAGAGTGAAAAAAAAAAAAACTTATTTGATATTTGTCCAATAAATGAGTTAAAGAATCACTCTTATTGCACAAGGCAAGTTTGGTAGTTTATAAAATACAAATTGAGTTTAGTCAATGATGTAATAGACCAACGGTTGTGCTGTGTTGTAAACTAATCACATGATATCACATGATTTATTAATTGTGGCATCAAAAGCTCCTAATAATTTGGTGAAAAAGCATGAGTTCGGAAGGATGTTTGGCATATGATTCATCGAACACGGCTTCCTCCTTAGCTGACCTACCTCCAATATCCAGGCTTTGTAAATGTAGTTATTAGGTGAGGAAGGTGAGGACTTCTCAACCCGAAAAAACCCCTTTGAATGAAGAAGCATTTCTACTTTTTCTTTTTAATTTATTAACCACTACCAATCATATTAATAAAATTTTCTCAGATGAAGATCATATTAGGAGAGGATCCTAATCCTTTTGGAAGACACATCGCCTGGCGGTCGGGGAAAGTCGAACAATTCTACAGTCGAACAATTTATTCTAGGGGTAAACATCTTTTTTAACCCCAAATATTAATAACGTTTAATTTACCTTCTAAAAATATGTAAATATTAATTTACTTATTTTCATTTAAAACATGAAAATAAGTGGGGAGCATGTAGATGTATTTATATTTTTTTTTCTTAATAGTAAATAAGAATAAATTGATATTTTCAAAATCTTCAAGCATAAATTGAAAATTGTCATTTTAAGTAGGGTAAAATTTAAAGTTACCCTTATCTAAATAATTGTTTTTACCAAAATAATCTTTTGATATCATATTATTTTTGTACACACTTATTTGTACGTGACATAAATCTTCTCATTATCTAAACTTATTTGAGTTTTGAAAGATCTTTTGACACGTCGTGTGCTTTTTAATTTATATATGATCAAGATTTATTTCTTTATAATGTTTCAATATAATAATTACTAACCACATAATTTTATTTGCTCATAAAAAAAAATTCTTGTCAAGTTTGTACAAAGTATTTATAACTGTATTATTTTTTAATTCCAATATAAATAAGCCTGATTAGTGTCTCGTAAACTATATAAAATATTGAAAGAAAATATTACTCTTTCCTTGCACATTTTCTTAAACATGGTTATGATTCTTCATATTTTGATCCAACACAAATAAATTAATATTACTTCGAAAGGAACCACATACCACCGTTTTCGAATATTTCAAATTGGTTTCAGAATTTATAATGTCGTAGATTGTCCAATTTTTATATCTTCGTTCATAGCATCAGAATGCTTTTAAAAAAGAATCAATTTTTTTTTTGAAAATCTTTTACAACCTATACATATATGACAACATGGAATTTACCAGGATTTTAAAGACACGAACTTTTGTCTTGTTTAATATTGAGCGGCTGTGTTTTGAAAGTTATAGTTGCTATAGAATGAAAATTGTAATTATGAAATCAAAGTTAATAATGTATGGTAAATATGATTTTAGAAAATAATTTTGATAAAAATAGTAAATATATATATATTTTTTTATCATACTTGTGTGAGATAAAATCAATTTAGTTTACGAACTACATCAACAAGTGGAGCTAAATACTTTAGTGTTATAACTTAAAGTTTGATTTTCCCAAACAATATATAAAATTTTTAACTTGTGAGGTTGCTTCTGGAGCTTGTGTCACAAATGCCTAGTCCTAAAAGTTCTAAAAGTTAATTACATATCAACTATGCACTCATATTAGTAGATATGTGGCACAAAATTTTTAAAAATTTAAGATCTTAGCACTCAAATCATCGGAGGATTCTTATTTGTTAAAAAAGAAAAAAAATCAAATGAGGCAATTTCTTGGAAGAAAATTTTGTTCAAATGTAGTGAAAGTAAATATCATCTCTATCAATGCAAAAAAAATTACTCGAAAAGTATGAGACAATGAAATGTAAAGTATCGAATGGGGAAAAGGAAAAGTGAAGTTAATTGGTATAGGTGGCCGGACTTTGAAGGCTACCCTTTTCGGGGGGATCAAAACAAAATCTGCCTTCCGATACTGCTTGACAAATGCAAGAACAAGGAACTTAAACTTCATCAACTTTTGAACCATCATGTTAAATTGGAAGAGATTGGCGAGGCAATTCAGCTATTGAAGCAACCTGATTGTGTCAAGGTCCTTATTAGGATTTGAATGGTGTTACCCTTTAAAAATAGAGATCAAAATCTTGTAAGCCTCATTTGCTTTTGTTTCTTACACATACTTCTATCTTCTTGTCTCTTTCTTCTTTTGTTGTTAGCTTTTAATAATCGAAGTGGATTCAATACTTACCTCATTATTATCTTTTAATAATTTTAGGGAAATTTATAAAAATGGCCATAAAACTTTTGTGTTTTTCAACTTTAACCCCCCAAAGTTTTTTCTATCATAACTAACCAAACACCCTACTTTTGGACTAGATTACCCTCATCACTTTCATCAAATTTACAAAGGCATGCCACTTTTTCAATTCCAGCACAACTAAATACGGTTCTTCTTCAACAACTTAACAAATATTCACCACTCTCAACAAACTTCATCACTCTCGATAAATCAATTGCATAATTGAATATAATCATCAATGGGAGAGCTTCTTAAAATTAGTTTATTCTCTTACACAATGTAAATCTTTAATCTATTGATTTTATCCACTAAGTTCGTAATTAAAGTGGGTTTTGTTGCAAATATTGTTATTTTTCATTCATAAAACAATGTGATTTGTTAGAGTACTTAGTTTGAGTTGAGAAATGAAGAAAAATCATTGAAAATACAGAAAAATCGGGCAAAAAACGAAGTTCAGAACAAGTGAGACATGCAAGTGGGACAAGTGCATGTCTCACATAAACGCACTGCATTTATGTGCAACAGGCACCTGTCCCACTGCCTGTCGCACATAAACCTACAGATTTTATAGAGTACATGATTTTGAATTTGATTTGTCTCGTCGTAAGCTTCGAAATGGTATATTATACGCCTAAAACGGACATATGTAGCTCAACTTATGACTTTTGAAACATATATGAAATTTAGTGAGATAGGCACCTGTCCCATTTGCCTGTCTCACTAAATTTCATATATGTTTCGAAAGCCATAACTTGAGCTACATATGTCCGTTTTAGGCGTATAATATATCGTTTCGAAGCTTATGACGAGACAAATCAAATCCAAAATCATGCACTCTATAAACTTTGTGAGTTTATGTGCGACAGGCAGTGGGACAGGTGCCTGTCGCACATAAAATGCTTGTCTCACTAAATTTCATATATGTTTCGAAAGTTATAACTTGAGTTATATATATCCGTTTTAGGCGTATAATATACCGTTTCGAAGCTTACGACGAGAAAAATCAAATCCAAAATCATGTACTCCATAAAATCCGTGAGTTTATGTGCAACAGGCAGTGGGACAGGTGCTTGTCGCACATAAATGCAGTGCGTTTATGTGAGACATGCACCTATCCCACTGCCTGACGCACATAAACTCGTGGATTTTATAGAGTACATAATTTTGGATATGATTTGTCTCGTCGTAAGCTTCGAAACGGTATATTATATGCCTAAAACGAACATATGTAGTTCAAGTTATGGCTTTCGAAATATATATGAAAGTTAGTGAGACATGCAAGTGGGACAGATGCATGTCTCACTAAATTTCATATATATTTCGAAAGCCATAACTTGAGCTACATATGTCCATTTTAGGCATATAATATACCGTTTCGAAGCTTGCGACGAGAAAAATCATATCCAAAATTATGTATTCTATAAAATCCATGATTTTATGTGCGACAGACAGTGGGACAGGTGCCTGTCGCACATAAATGCAGTGTGTTTATGTGAGACATGCACCTGTCCCACTTGCCTGTCTCACTTGTTCTGACTTTCATTTTTTGCTCGATTTTTCTATATTTTCAATGATTTTTCTTCATTTCTCAACTCAAACTAAGTACTTTAACAAATCACATTGTTTTATGAATGAAAAATAACAATATTTGTAACAAAACCCACTTTAATTTCGAACTTAGTTGATAAAATCAATAGATTAAAGATTTATATTGTGTAAGAGTATAAACTAATTTTAAGAAGCTCTCCCATTGATGATTATATTCAATTATGCAATTGATTTATCGAGAGTGATGAAGTTTGTTGAGAGTGGTGAATATTTGTTAAGTTGTTGAAGAAGAACCGTATTTAGTTGTGCTGGAATTGAAAAAGTGGCATGCCTTTGTAAATTTGATGAAAGTGATGAGGGAAATTTAGTCTAAAAGTAGGGTGTTTGGCTAATTATGATAGAAAAAATTTTGGGGGGTTAAAGTTGAAAAACGCAAAAATTTTATGGCCATTTTTATAAATTTCCCTTATGTCACATGCATTCCTTGTACGTATAATAACTGTCATACAAGCATTCCTTGTCTATATAACAACTATCAATCACAGCTTTGTAAAAAAATTCAGTACAAAAATAAGAGTAGCGCTTTATTTGGTTTAATGAGATGAAAGAAGTATATTTATATATTTTAGCTTATATTTTATAAAATAAGTAATGGGAGTGTAGTTAGTAGTTAGTAGTCAGGAGAGTGTATAAAAAAATTATTATTATTATTTAATTTCATTGTTAGACTTAAGCTTGCGGGTCAAGGACCCTTTCCCTTCTTCAAAATTTGATTCACATTCTTCGTAAAGAAATCTCTAATCAACGAAGAATAAGATCCTTTTTATGGAATTTTATAATTGATTTACTACTTCCTTAAAAACATGGTTGGATAGCCAAAACATGATCAAGTAAGAGAATAATCTTTCAAAAAATTAAGAGAATCGTAGTTAATATGTCATGAATAATGATACAACCAAAAACATTTGTACAAATAATATTATAGAAGCTGATATGACATAATTGCATATTCTTATTATTTGAATGAGAAATATAGTAGGAACGTATGATTTATTTTTATCAACCGATCTTATGACAATATTAGATTTAGAATCCAAAGTTAGAAGAAGATGAATAACAAAAATATTTAAAAAGAAAAATTAAATGTAATGAAGTTTCCAATATAATTCTAAAATTGCCCACATTTATCTTTTTCTTTGCAAAGTTCACCTTAAAAGGAAAAAGAAAATGAATTTAGCCTTAATCTATACAGTTGTGGCATTTTGAAGCTCATCGTCTTCTCATATTAACTTAAAAAATCCACCATATTTTTTTCCTTCATCAATATCAATTAAAATTATTTTACCTAAAAGAAAAAATCTGCTAAATCAAACAACAAAGTTTCTGGTTCTTGGAATCAAATGAAGTTTGTTGTAAACAAAACTCTGTTTACTCAAAATCTAAAATTTCTAATTTATTCTATCTTATGCGCGTCCTACATCATTCTGCCTCTTTTTCCTCGTGTTCTAGAGCTTGAGTAAGTTTACCTTTTTTTTAAAAAAAAATTATGTGTGTGTTTATTGTTTAACTTAATGGCAACTTAATTCCCCTCTCAGTTTATTCATTGTATTTATTCCAATCTAAAATCTTGATTTTGTTAATGTTCGAAAAAAAAAACTTTTAAACCATATGATTTAATAGTGTAATGGTATTATACTATTAAACCACACCGTTTAATAGCTTTTCATGACTTTAATAAGGTCTAGGATGCTGGATCAAATTAGCGCGCGCGCGCACACACACACACACATATATATTTGAGAAATGTTCCAATCAAGGATCTCTTACCATATTAAATCAAGGATAAGCTAACAAACAAAAAATAATAGACTCCATCGCAATGTATTTTGTCCTGTAGTGTATTAAAATATGTATTTTTTGGTGTTTTAGTTCATTTCTAACTTTAATATGGTAAGGAATCCCTAGGGATGGCAGTGGGGTGGGGTGGGGTGGGGTGGGGTGGGGGTGGGGAGGCCTACCCCATTCCCCACCCCGTTAGAAATTTTTGCCTCCATTCCCCACCCCATTCCCCAATAAATTTAGTGGGGTGGGGATGGGGAATCCCCATGTGGGGAATGATTTCCTCATCCCCACCCCATTCCTCATTTATTTATTTTATATTAGATATAAATGCATGATTTCAGTAAGTTAAAAATTAGAGACTTAAAATAAAATCATCACCATATTATAAAGTATTTAAATTCTTTTAAAAAAATATCTAAAAGTTTGAAATAATATCTTAAAATGATATTAAAAGAGCGTAGCAACTTAAAAGAGAAAAGAAAATATAACAATGTTTCAGAGTTGAAAAATATTGTAGGGTTTTCTTTCATTCATATCATGTTTATATTGCATAAAAATTAAAAAAATTATTAATTGACATTATAATTGATAAAATTGAAATTATTAAATAAGAATTAAAAACATATTTATATATAATGGGAATTGGGGTGGGGAGTGCAAAACCCAACCCCACCCTATTAAGAATTTGATGATTATTTTCCTCCCACTCCCCACCCTATTCCCAAAAAATTATTCAAAATTTTTTTCATTTGGGATGGGGCTCCATGGGACCCAAACCCGTGGAAAATTTTGTCATCCCTTGAAATTCCAAATTAAAAACCCACTTTATATGCACAAAATTATAGAATTGTATCATGAAATTAAGAGGTTAATTTTGAATTTTTTTTAATGAAATTGCAGGTTGGTGGAGAGCGTCGGTTATGAAGTGGTGAATTTGAAGAACGAGATATTATGATTCCAACAGTGAAAGAATTTAAAGGAGATATTGTGATTCCAACTTACAATGGAAAATGTAAAAATTATGAAACTTGCACATCGGAAATGGTCAATTTATGCCAAAAATATCCATTCATTGCGAGTGGAGGGCCCTTCCCCTTCTTCAAAATATGATTCGTATTCTTCATAAAAAAATCTCTAATCAACGAAGAATAAGATCCTTTTTATGGAATTTTATAATTGATTTAGTAATTCTTAAAAAAATGGTTAGATAGCCAAAACATTAAATAAAAACATGATCAAGTAAGAGAATACTTTTTCAAAAAAATTAAGGGAATCATAGTTAATACGTTATGAATAATGATACAACCAAAAATATTTTGTACAAACAATGTTATGGAAGTTGATATGACAAAATTGCATACTATTATTATTTGAATTCGAAATATAGTAGGACCATATGATTTATTTATATAAACCAATCTTACGACTATAGTAGATTTAGAATCCACAGTTAGAAGAAGATGGATAACAAAAAATATTTAAAAAGAAAGAGGAAATATAATAAAGTTTCCAATATAATCCTAAAATTACCCACATTTATCTTTATCTTTGTAAAATTCACCTTATAAGGAAAAAGAAAATGAATTTAAGCTTAATCTATACAGATGTGGCATTTTGAAGCTCATCGTCTTCTCATATTAACTTCAAAAATCCACCACATTTTTTTCCCTTCATCAATATCAATCAAAGTTAATTTATCTAAAAGAAAAAAATTTGTTGAATCAAACAATAAACTTTATGGGTTCTTGGAATCAAATGAAGTTTGTATAAATAAAACTATGTTCTAAGGTTTTGTTTGAAATTGAGGTACTGAAATTTTTAAATTACAACTATTGTAAAAAAAAAGTTGTAATTATGAAACAAAAATTAATAATATATAATAGACATAAATTTTAAATAATAATTTTGACAAAATTATTAAAGATATAATAGATTTTTCATCATATAAGTGAAAAATTAAATCAATACAACTTGGAAGGTACAACAGATAGTGTTTACCAAATATTTTAGTGTTATATCTTTTAAGTTACAGCTGTCCAACTTCAATTTCAAACACATCTTAAGTATTAAAAATTAGTAGAAAAAAGCGTTATTTTGATGGAAAAAATTTAGAATATCTATATGATCTTTAAAGTTATAACAAATTTAAAATATTGAAACAAGCAAGACCTGTTATCTTTTTTATCAACAAACATCAAGAACTGCAATTCAACGAAACAATTTTTTTTTTCATAACTTTTGATTTCCAGAAAAAGACAAAACTTAAGTAGATACTACCAAACGGTACCAACCTAATTTAATTTGGTCAATATAGTTGTCGGCCATATCAATATTGTCCGCCAATTAATCGAGGACGACTTGTATTGGACTAGCATATCAAAAGCAAGCTACAAATTTTTAAAACTTACAAAAATTTAGTATTATGAGCACTGGTATTTAAATAAATAGTTTTGATAGAGCAAATTTAATTTATGATAAACTTATATCGCATTAAAAGAAAAGGGTAAATAATTAATTAACACTGTAACATTACATATTGTGTTCAGTTTCTTCGATACTAAATAAGAGTGGGTTCTATAATGAACCCCACTATTCTGCCTTTTAGCGAACTAATGCCTGAATTGGTCTCCCCAGGTAATGTACGAAAATTCAACTTTGGGTGCAAAAATTAGAGGTGTAAAGAAACAGGTAATGCACACCTAAAACTAGTTTTCCACAAACCCTGAATTGTTTGAGTAGCAATAATTAGAGGTGTAAAGAAACAAGTTTTTGGGTGGTTGTTTGTTACAGATAATGTAACATAGCAATGTCTCTTTGGTTTTAATAGTAAAAAATAAACAAAACATTTAAAATGCAAAAATAAAAAAAAAAAATGTGTATGAATCCTTCAGATCTAGAACCCGATTGAAAAATACAAAATTGAGGTCGACGTTAATTTTTTATGAAATGCTATTCTTATTTTAATTTCTTGGGGGGAAGAAGAGCATATGCTAAAGAAAATATGGAAAAAAAGTTCAATTTAGTATGAAACTTTTTAATATTCTGGTTAAGATCGACTCATCCCTAGGCAACTTAAGTGTTTCCCTAAGGTCCCATTATTTATATGATATGATGCACTCACAAAAACTTTTGGCTATGTTCTTAAAATATAATTATTTCTTTTACATATTAAAAAATGTATAATTTCTATGTAATAAGTGGCTTATAATTCCTGTTAAATATTATTAGGATTAATATTCTTTTGATTGACTACTGCTTTGATACATGTTATACTACTTATACATTCCTTCTAAACTTCTACAAAGGCCTCAAATGTTTGTTGGATCATAAACTTGATCAAAGATGAACAAATCAAGCCCAACTCATGGAAGGTTCCATGAGTAGGTATGGTTTGTGAGATTTGAATTATTTGTGTTAGGTGTGTTAGTTGTGGTTGGTGAAGTAGGTGAGTGGTAGGTTTTAATGGATGGTGAGGATTTGTTTATTAGTTGAATAAATGAATGGTTGTGATTAGTTTGTTTCATATATAAATACCACATCTCCCCTTTGGTTTAAACATCAAGTGAAGTAGCAAAATCTCTAAGGTGTAAATAGTGAAAAATAAGAGTTGTAATTGGTGAGGAGTGTTGTTGAAGAAATAAAATAGTGTGTTTTTTGTGTGTTTTATTTGTTAATTCTCCAACAAAGTGGTATCAGAGCTAGTTCTTGATGTTATATATAGTCATATAGCATATCAAATCGAAGATCTCGACGAGAGGAACGCGACGCCGCAAAAATCATCCCGATCCTAGACTGGACGCGCCCACACATGCCGCCAAAAGTTTTCTATCCTGAAGCTGAGTCGACTCACCGAGTTGAACCAAGCTGAGCCGAACTGAACCAAGCCGAGCCGAGCTGAACCGAATCAAGCCGAACAGAGCCAACTCGAGCTGAACCAATCCGGACCGAACTGAGACTACCAAGCCGGTGTTGACCGTTGACCGACATTGACTATTGACCAGCGTTGACCATTGACCGTTGACCGAAAGTTGACTCGAGTCCTTCCTAAGGTTTTTCGACGTGCCGGATCCATCTGTGCTTTCAGAATCTCTAAATTCTCACTCAATTTGTGAGTTATGGCAAACAGTGGTATGATGTCATTTCAAGTTCCACAATTAAAAGGAAGTAAGTTTGACAATTGGAGTATTAAAATGAAGGCTCTATTGGGTGCACATGACGTATGAGATGTCGTAGAGAAATGCTTTATTGTGCCAGAAAATGAAGCCACTTTAACTGCGGCACAAAAGGAGAATTTAAAAGATTTGAAGAAGAAAGATAATAAAGTAAAGTATCCCATCTTTCAATCATTAGATGAAGATGCTTTTGAAAAGATTGCTGGTACAACCTCCTCAAAAGAAGCATGGGAGAAAATAGAGACCTCTTACAAAGGAGCGGAGCAAGTTAAGAAGGTTCGTCTCCAAACATTACAAGGAGAATTTGAGTCCTTACACATGAAGGCGTCGGAGTCAATTTCTGACTACTTTACTCGGGTTGTGACAGTTTCCAATGAATTAAAAAGAAATGGCGAGGAGTTAAAAGAGGTAAGGATCATTTAAAAGATGATTCGATCAGTAGACTCGAAGTTTGACCATATTGTTGTGACAATTGAAGAAACAAGAGAGCTGGAGGATATGACGATCGAGCAACTTCAAGGAAGGTTGCAAGCCTATGAAGAAAAAAAAAAAAAGTAAGGAATCGAAGAACAACTTCTCAAGATGGAAGTCAATCTAAAAAAAAGAGAAGAAAGCTCCGACAACGAGAGAATGCACTATGTCCGAGGTAGAGGTCGTGGTTATGGACGAGGTTGGAGTTTCAACAACAACAACTCCAATTATGCTAAAGGAGAAAGCTCAACCAGAGGACGAGGCAGAGGCAGAGGCAATTTAAGATCGAAGTATGACAAATCCCAAGTACAGTGCTATAATTGTCAAAAGTTTGGGCATTATGCTTCAGAATGCAGAGCTCCAAACACCAAAATTGAAGAGAGAGTGAACTATGTTGAAGAGAAAAATGGTGAAGATTGCACATTTTTACTAGCACGCAATGACACAAGTGGAGGTCAAGAAAATATATGGTATCTTGACACTAGCGCTAGCAATCATATGAGTGGAAACAGAAGCATGTTTGTGCAACTAAATGAATCTGTGAATGGTAATGTCGCTTTTGGAGATGATTCAAAAGTACCAGTGAAGGGTAGAGGTAACATTCTTTTTTGTGCAAAAAATGGTAGCCACTAAATAATTTCGAATGTTTACTATGTGCCCAATATGAAAAGCAACATTCTTAGTTTAGGTCAACTTTTAGAAAAAAACAATGATATTCACTTAAAAGATTATAGTCTTTTCCTAAGAGATGACAAAGGAAATATAATTACAAAGGTGAGAATGTCAAAGAATAGAATGTTTCCTTTAAATATTCAAAATGATGTTGCAAAATGTCTCAATCCTGGACTTGGCATCTTCGATATGGGCATCTCAACTTTGGAAGGCTGGAGCTACTATTTAAGAAGAATATGGTGAAAGGCTTACCATACATCAATCACCCTGATCAACTTTGTAAAGGATGTTTACTTGGCAAGCAGTTTAGAAAGAGCTTTCCAAATGAGTCAAACTCAAGAGCTCAGAAGCCACTTCAGTTCATTCATACTGATGTGTGCGGTCCATTCAAGCCAAACTCTCTTGGTAAAAGTAACTACTTCCTTCTCTTCATAGATGATTTTTCAAGAAAAACTTGGGTGTATTTTTTGAAGCAAAAATCAGAAAGTCTTTGAAGCTTTCAAGAAGTTTAAAGCTGCAGTTGAAAAAGAAAGTGGATACCATATTAAAGCCATGAGATCTGATCGAGGTGGAGAGTTCACTTCCAAAGAATTTTTAGAGTTTTGTGAAGCAAATGGAATTCGACGCCCTTTGACAGTTCCAAGATCCCCCCAACAAAATGGTGTTACAAAAAGGAAGAACAGAACCATCCTCGACATGGTAAGAAGCATGCTTAAGAGTAAGAGGCTACCTAAAGAATTTTGGGCTGAAGCAGTTGCATGTGCAGTCTACTTATCCAATCGATCTCCAACAAGAAGCGTGTGGGGCAAGACGCCACAAAAAGCTTGGAGTGGAAGAAAACCCGGCATCACCCATCTAAGAGTTTTCGGAAGCATTGCCCATATACATGTACCGGACGAAAGTAGAGTCAAGCTGGATGACAAAAGTGAGCAGTTCATCTTCATCGGCTACGACAACAACTCCAAAGGATACAAGCTTTATAATCCAAACAACGGGAAGATCGTGATCAGTCGAGATGTAATTTTTTATGAAGAAGGAGAATGGGATTTTGGCTCTGGTGTGGATGATTTCAACTTCTTTCCCATTGAAGAAGATGATCATACACAGATAAAACAAATAGACGAACAACAAGAGCCTGCCACTCCACCTATCTCACCAGCACCAACCGCATGCGGAGATTCACCGCCGTCTTTCTTAAACGAAAGAACCGAAGAACGTACAAGGAGTCTTCAAGATCTCTATAAGGTAACTGAGAGACATGATAATCTCACTCTCTTTTGCCTCTTTGCTGATTGTGAGCCAGTTAACTTCCAAGAAGTTGCACTAGATGAGGAGTAGAGAATTGCAATGGATGAAGAAATCAAAGCCATTGTGAAGAATGACACTTGGGAGCTTACTACTCTTTCAAAAGGTCACAAGGTGATCGGTGTCAAATAGGTGTATAAAACAAAAAGAAATGTGAAGGGAGAAATTGAAAGGCACAAGGCGAGGCTAGTTGCAAAAAGGCTATAGTCAAAAGGCTGGCATAGACTATAACGAGGTATTTGCTCCTGTAGCTCGACTTGAAACTATTAGACTTATTATTTCTTTGGCTGCTCAGAACAAATGGAAGATTTTTTAAATGGATGTGAAGTCTGCTTTCCTGAATGGATTCCTTGAAGAAGAAGTTTACATTGAACAACCATTAGGTTATGTGGTGAAAGGACATGAAGACAAAGTTTTGAGATTGAAGAAAGCTCTTTATGGGTTAAAGCAAGCACCAAGGGCATGGAATAGCAGAATTGACAAGTATTTTCAAGAGAAAGGCTTCACCAAATGCCCATATGAACATGCTCTCTACGTCAAAGAAAAAGATGCAGATATTTTGATTGTGTGCCTATATGTGGATGATCTCATCTTCACTGGAAGTAATCCAAGCTTGTTTGAAGAGTTCAAGAGAGTAATGATCAAAAAGTTCGAGATGACTGACATCGGACTGATGGCATATTACCTCGGCATTAAAGTCAAGCAAAAGGTAGAATGCATATTTATCTCTCAAGAAAGCTATGCAAAGGAGATTCTCAAGAAGTTCAAGATGAATGATTGTAAGCCTATAAGCACGCCAGTGGAATGCAGAGTCAAGTTATCCAAACATGATGAAGGCGAAGATATAGATCCAACATTCTTTAAAAGTTTGGTTGGAAGCCTACGTTATTTGACATGCACAAGACCAGATATCCTTTATGTTGTTGGACTTGTGAGCCGATACATGGATAATCCAAAGACCACCCATTTTAAAGCTGCAAAAAGAATCCATCGCTACATCAAAGGTACAATTAATTTCGGCTTGCTATACTCTTTTTCTAATGACTACAAGCTTGTTGGATATAGCGATAGCGATTGGGGTGGAGATGTAGATGATCGAAAGAGCACCACGGGATTTGTGTTCTTCATGGGAGATACTGCTTTCACATGGATGTCAAAGAAGCAACCAATTGTCACGCTATCCACCTGTGAAGCTGAATATGTCGCTGCCACATCAAGTGTTTTTCATGCAATTTGGCTCAGAAATTTGCTGAAGGAGTTGAGTTTGGCACAAGAAGAGCCAACCGAGATTTGTCTTGATAACAAATCAGCAATTGCCCTATCCAAGAATCCAGTCTTTCATGATCGAAGTAAACACATAGATACTCGCTATCATTTCATAAGAGAGTGTATTGCAAGAAAAGAAGTGCAAATCAAGTATGTAAAATCATAATATCAAGCAGCTGATATCTTCACTAAGCCACTCAAGCAAGAAGACTTTGTAAGATTCAGAAGTTTGCTTGGTGTCACAGGATCAAGTTTAAGGGGAGGTGTTGGATCATAAACTTGATCCAAGATGAATAAATCAAGCCCAACTCATGGAAGATTCCATGAGTAGGTATGGTTGGTGAGGTTTGAATTATTTGTGTTAGGTGTGTTAGGTGTGGTTGGTGAAGTAGGTGAGTGGTAGGTTTCAATGGATGGTGAGGATTTGTTTATTGGTTGAATAAATGAATGGTTGTGATTAGTTTGTTTCATGTATAAATACCCCCTCTCCCCTTTGGTTTATACATCAAGTGAAGTAGCAAAATCTCTAAGGTGTAGAGAGTGAAAAATAAGAGTTGTAATTGGTGAGAAGTGTTGTTGAAGAAATAAAATAGCGTGTTTTTTGTGTGTTTTATTTGTTAATTCTCCAACAATGTTTATATATATATAAAGACCCTATCACATTGTTATTTTATTTTATTTTTTGAACGGTTTTCTTCCTTGTCTAACAGTGAACGGAGAGTTATCCATGCTCAATAGCGTGAAGGTTAATAAGTCGAATAACTACAATTATATGAGACTACAATTATATGAGAATGTGAAGGCATGACGACATGAGAGTTCTCTAACATGAAGCTTAATAAGTCAAATAAATACAGCTACATGAGAACATGAGAACAAGAAAGTATAAGAGCATTCAAACTCAGTAGAAAGCTTAATAAGTCAGTTACACATAACTACATGACAGCATAAGAGTATGAGGGCATGTAAACTCAGTAGGAAACTTGATAAATCAATTAAGCACATTTACATGAGGGCGTGAAAGCATGCATGCTTAATAGTTAAGTACATCTGCATGAGATTAATAAGACAAATAAAAACGACGGCACGAGAACACAGCTACAGGCGAGCATGATAGAATGATAGCACGACTAAGATAAGTTTAATTAAATAAGCCCAGCTGATGCATCCAACATCTAGGGTCTAGTGGTTAGAAGCATTATCTACGTCCAGTAGAAGAATCTAGAGGCTCCAAAATCACAGTGAGTCTAAGAAGGAGATAAATGCCAAAGATAAACATTGACATCTGATAAAACTTGATTTATGAATGAGATAAATATTGCCATCAAATAAAATTCTAAATTAAATGATAAAGATGATTAGAATAAGGAGTTATCAAAGATGCTGAATATTTAAATTGTATTATAAATAGAGAACTCTTGATGTATAGAGGGGCACTAGCAAATAGCTATACATTGGGAAAAAAATTCATTGTAATTCTTATTTGATAGTGAAAATTTGCTTTTTCTATACCCATGGACGCAAGTTAAGTGTTGAACCACATATTTTTTATACTTTTCTCTATAGTATGATTAGTGTTTCTTTTACAAAATATTAATATTTTCATTGGCATAGCAATACAGAATTAACATCTTCACTTTGCTTCAAATCTAAGAGACTAACCAATATATTTTCACGTAAGGCCGCGATTATATAATTGAGCCGCCTTTAATTGTGATGCTTAGTTATTGGATAAAAAATAATATGTAAGCGATTATATAATTGAGCCGCCTTTAATTGTAATGCTTAGTTATTGGATAAAAAATAATATGTAATTAATCATCATTGCACATTATTCTAAAATACAAGTATGGCAAAACGTTCAAAAATATCAGTACAACTCAATATTTTAGGAGTAGGGAGAAATTTTAGAATATATCAGAAACACCATACCATCCATATAATAAATAAATGGTATTATGAGCATTTATTCTATAATTTCGCCAGGAGTGGATCCAAATTGAAGAAAACAATTCAAAGTCCACCATGGTATACTAAAAACTTTAACTTACAAGATGAGTTCGTCACACTATATAAAGGCCTGATTCAAAGCTCAACTCTACAGATTAGTTTGAACTCTTGAGGCTGTAAAATCAACAAGTCTCCACCTATAAGAAAAAAAAAAAAAAAAAGTCTCCAGCAATAAAGATGAGCATTTCACAAGCCATAACATGCAAAGGTATGTAAAAAGGTTTTAATTAATATAGTAAATTCACAG
Source organism: Citrus trifoliata (assembly GCA_018350135.1). Taxonomy (NCBI): domain Eukaryota; kingdom Viridiplantae; phylum Streptophyta; class Magnoliopsida; order Sapindales; family Rutaceae; genus Citrus; species Citrus trifoliata. The sequence continues at coordinate 8,127,762 of CM031387.1, forward strand.
ACTAAAATCAATTTTTATGAACTGTTATTTTCTATGGGAAAATTTTTGAATATCAATGCGTTTTGCAGCTGTTGTATGTTGGGGAAAAGGAGAGCCATGGAGAGATCCAAGTAGAGCCTCCAAAAGCAACTGAAGTCAGAGTTAAAATGCTTTATGCTAGTATTTGTCACACTGATGTCTTATTCTCTACAGGATTCCCATTGGTCAGTTTCACATTAATTACATAATTAATTAACAGTAATACATAACTCTTTCAATACTTATATTTTTTGTTTAAATTACTTGGTTTGACCACCAGTGAATTTTTCTAATTTTGATCTTTTTATTTTCAGCTCCTTTTCCCCCGCGTTCTTGGCCATGAAGGTGTTGGGTAAGTAGACCTGTTTCTTAATTATATATAGTTTAGCCTAACGGCAATCCCATTCCCCTCTCCATTTCTTCATTATGTATGTATACCTAATTGCACAAAATGCATCATAAAATTAAAAGAATAGTTTTTTTTTTTTTTTTAAATAATGAAATGCATGGTGGTGGAGAGTGTTGGTGATGAAGTGAAAGAATTTAAAGAAGGAGATATTGTGATTCCAACTTACATCGGAGAATGTAAAAAATGTGAAAATTGCACATCAGAAATGGCCAATTTATGCCTGAAACATCCATTCACCATCAATGGGTTGATGCCAGACGGCAGTTCAAGAATGTCCATAAGAGGCCAAAAATTGTATCACCTATTTACATGCTCCACAATGGCCGAATATATGGTGGTTGATGCCAATTATGCTGTGAAATTTGATCCAGATATAGATCTTTCACTTGCTGGCTTCCTTTCATGTGGATACTCGTCTGGATTTGGCGCAGCTTGGAAGGAATTCAAAGTTGAAAAGGGATCAAGTGTTGCTGTTTTTGGCTTTGGTGCTGTTGGATTAGGGGTGTGTAACTACATGTACAAAATGAGAAACACCATTCTCTAGTTCCTTGAAAATAATTTTATTAGTTATTGTAATTTCTAATTGCAGGTGGTCGATGGAGCCAGAATCCAAGGGGCAGCTAAAATAATTGGGATAGACAAGAACCCATGTAGAAAAGACAAGGAAGAAGCTTTTGGAATGACGGATTTTATAAATCCTGATGATGAACCGAATAAATCAATTTCAGAATTAGTCAAGGAAATGACTCATGGAACGGGTGTGGATTATGGCTTTGAGTGCACTGGGGTTACATCTTTACTTTCGGAAGCCCTTGAAGTCAGCAAGTTGGTATGTTTCTTTACCAAAACCCAAGGAATTAGCATTTCCGGCAGGCTTTAAATCTATTTTTAGTAATTTTTCAGACAAACTATCGAACACATTTTTAATGATTTCATTTTCAAATTCTGTATTTTAAAAACAAACTACCAAATTGGCTTTTTATGTTTCCTGTTCGGGATGATGAATGACGGTGAGAGTGTGGTTGTGTTTGAAATGGTGAACAGGGCAAAGGAAAAGTGATGGCAATTGGAGCAGCAAATGAAGCCAAGGTGCCACTCAACTGCCTGGTGATTGCCTTAGGAAGGAACTTGAAGGGCACCATTTTTGGAGGGATCAAAACAAAATCAGAGTTAACCATTATCCTTGACAAATGCAAAAATAAGCAGCTTCAAGTTGACCAACTTTTGACTCATCAGATTATGTTGGAAGATTTGGACGAAGCAATTAGGCTGTTGAAGGTCCTACTCAAGATTTTTACTGAAGTCATTTTGTATTTTATTCAATAAAGATGGCTGACAAAGCCTCATTTTCTTGTGTTTCTTAAATAAAGCTAATTTAGTAATGCCATAACTTGTAAAATAATTGTTGTTGGTTGTATTGTAAAAATAATTAATTGTGAAATAAATTAATTAAATATTTGATAAAATTTATTTTTAAAATTATTATAAGTTTTAAAAGCAGTTGTATGTGTTTGATAAATTTTTTTTTATTTGAGTGAATAGATATAATATTAAATAAAATTTATTTACACATTCATAAATATACTGTAATATTCTTTTATTATGTATATATAATAATTGATAACTAAAATAATTATTTTTTTCTTTATTAAACTTATTTTTATTTTTACCTCAATGTTATTAATTATAATATTAATCCCTTTAAATTTCTTGATTTTATTTCCCAATTGATTAAGGATAGTATGGAATCTTTATAATATATGTGAGGATATATAAGACATTATAATAAGCCTAAAATTAGTTCTAAAAATCAGATTTTATAAAATTATTCTTAACCTACTTTTTAAAATCTTTTGTAAAATGAGGTGATTCTGTCCAAAGTAATTCTTAAAAAATTTACCAAATATCAAAATTACGATCGAAAGCCTTGTTTTCTCTTTATTCTCTAATTATAAGCCTTTAATGAATGAATCTAGATGTATCATACATTTACTTCGGTGTTCGATCAACATGTAATTATTTCTATGTTCTTCTATAATAACTGTCAATCAAAGTTTCATTAAAAAATAAAATAAACCAACACGGCATCCAGTTTAATAGGATGAAAGATAATAAAATAAGTACATATCTTCACATATTTAAGAACATTTATATTTTTTTATTTTTCTTTTAAAATAAATAATGGGGATGGAGTTAGTGTTAGTGGTCAAGGGCTTCTTTTTTTAATTTGATTGCCGGACCGGGGCTTCTTGGTGCAAGCCTGGGCCCAGGCCTAGTAAATTATTCCCCCCGTTGACAAACTGAAGTAATTAAGCAAAATTTTACTTTATTAAAAGTATTTATTATAATTACATTTTTTTAAAAAAAAGGAAAAATAAGATTAATCTCTCTAGACTCTGAACCAAAGTTCCGTCCCGTCATTTCTGCTAATTAAACACTTTTGGATAAAAATATGTAGAGCCAGAAGTTAATGGATAGATTCAGTTTTTCTAAAAACGCATCTGCTATATATACAAAAATTGGCGGATAACCAAACATTAAATGAATATGAACATGAATCAAATTAATAATAATACTAACAATAAACAAATAAGCCATTAAATTTTCTAATTAATTCACTACTTTTTAAATATATTGGTGGGTAACTGCCAAAACATTAAACAAAAACATAAACAATTAAGAGAATATCTTTTTAAAAAATTAATTACCTATTGGATATGATTTATTTAATAGTTATAAGTGTTTACTTTATTATAAATTTTTTTTAAATTTTTTATTGTTGTTTAATTCTATTTTGATATAATATTTTTGAATTAAATAAACTATTTTGCCTTGAGAGAGCTTTTTTAAAAATGTCCATAATTTATTTTAAAAGTTCTTTTTTAATATTTCTATTATTTATTTTACATTCTTATTTCACATTTTTACAACATAACTTTAAAAATTGGTCTACTAAAATAATTTTATAATTTTTAATAAAGGCTCTCACACAATCAAACAACTAATTTTTTTAATAAAAACTCTACTTATAAAATTTTACTTAAATAAATTATATTTAAAAAATTATACTAAACGAAGCATAAGAAAATCACAATTAAAATGTTATGAATAAACATTTTTTTTGTATAGTCAATATTTTACTAACTGATATGACATCTTATCATTAGTTGAATTCAAAATATAATAGAATCATGATTTTTTAAAAATATTTTTATCGGTCAAGACTTTCTTGTTTGTTGAACATTTGGAAGTCTATAATTTTATTAATTTTAAATCTTTTTCAAAATTTATTCGTTTGTTTTTTATGAGTTATATCTATTTTTCAAATTTTTATATCTAAATAAAAAATATTTTTTTTTGTAATTTTAATCTGAATAAAAAAATCTAAATAGAAAATAAATAATATATTCTAAAAATATCATCATTAAATATATTTATTTCATAAATAATGAAACTTAATTTCTTTTTTTATTTTAATTTATAGGAACATAAATATTAAATAACTATATTTAAGATTTATAAAAATAAATAAAATATTACTTATATTTAAATATTAAAAAAATACACTTATGGTTTAAAAATTTATATTTAAATCTATTCATGACTTTAAAAAAAAATTATGCCCATTAAAATTTCTAATAAAAAAGTAAACACTACCTCAAAAAAAAATGAAGAAGATGGATAAGAAAAATATTTAGAAAGAAAAAGAAAATGTAATTAAGTTTCCCATATTACGCACTTTTATCCTTTTCTTTGCTTAATTTATCCTGAATCTGTACAGTTGTGGCGTTTTGATGCTCATCGTCTTCTCATATTAACTTCAAAAATCCACCACAAAAAGTCGATTTTTATTTTTTTTCCCTTCAGCTATATCTATCGAAATTATTTTTTCTTAAAAAAAAGAAAAAAGAAAATCTGCTGAATCAAACAACAAACTTTCTGGGTTCTTGGAATCAAATGAAGTTTGTTGTAAATAAACCTCTGTTCTTCACAAACCCAGATGGAAGGCAATGATAATAACACTCAAAAGGTGCCTCGAAGCTTCTATGCTATCTCTTTTTCTTTTTTCTTTTTTCTTTTTAATTGCTTTTGAACTTTCTGTTTCTGTTGAAATTAGTTGTTATTTTACAAGAACTCTTAGCTTTTCTTATACCCTTTTGCCTTTTGAGTTTTCTTGGTTTTGTTTTTGTCTGGTTAGCTTACAATGGTAGGAAAAAGATTATAAAGAAGCAAAATTTGACTTGTAGATTTTAAACGGGATTCAGGAATAGAATGCATTTGGCATTTTGGCTTATTTGAATTAGTTTACTGTAACGCTGCATTTGGTGTAATGATTTTTCTGGGTTCAATAGTATAATTGATATTAATGGTTGTTATTTGACAATAAGGAGGCAAAATTTTGAAAGAATGCAGAGGATATGGGCATAATTTGGTTGCTCAAATAGCGAGTACTTTTTCTTTTTTTTTGGGGGGGGGGGGGGGAAGGCAAATTGTGTGTACTTAACTAAGTGTTTTTTGACATATTTTTTTGGCATAATTTTATATTGAGTTCAGCTTTTCGAAGAGATTAAAACATTAATCTAGTGTACACTCTGTCATGAATGATTCCGGGAGAAAATGGGTGCTTCACGGGAGAGCAGATCAAATATGGAGTTCCAAGTGTGTTGTTTTACTGCTTTATATTGGTTGATGAACCATGCTTTTGGTGCCTAATTTTCAATTTATGTTAGCTGGCTCATAATTTTTAGTTTTGCTTATTTGTTGCTTGCATTTATTTATTAACAAACTAATATGGTTATGTCCAAGTTAGGGGTAGAAATGATATAACAAGTTGCACACCAAGTGTTACACCAGTCCTGGTTTTGCTCCCCTTTTTCTCTACCCCACTAATGGATGAATTCCTTTTGGAACTGTATTTTCTTTTATCATGATTGCAATGGTTCCAATAGATCGCTAATTTGCCCCTCGTGAACTTTATAATGTAATTTACAGTGGTTACAACTTAATATCGTGTCAACAGATGAACTTGCATCACTTAAGGTCTTCAAGGGGCCCTTTTACAGTTTATTTGCTGGCTGCTAATCTAGAAGCCATTTATTCTGAATTCATGTTTACCTGACACAAACTTGCAGCATTATCACAAGTATTTGAGATTTCTGTTTTATTTCACTGTATAGAGTACAACTTTACCTTGATGCATATGCAATGCTGAATTATCATTCTATTTCAGGACTATTACAAGATTTTAGAAGTTGATTATGATGCAACAGATGAGAAGATCCGATTGAATTACAGAAAACTTGCGCTGGTTAGTATCTTTCTATTTTTCTCCTCCAGGAGCTTTTTGCATGGGCTTTTACACTTACCGGTTTGTCATCATTTGTAATCATTTGGTCCATTGGATAAAAGATATTGGCTGACATTTTCTTGATATTACTGTCCATTTATAGAAGTGGCATCCTGATAAGCACAATGGTGATAGTGCTGTTACTGCTAAATTTCAAGAGATTAATGAAGCCTACACAGGTAACACTTATGGTTGAAAGCCCAAAAATCCACATCTGCATGTGTACAACCTCTCCATGCATAAATCCAAGAGATGTCTTTGTAGAGTTCATTAGATTGATATTGCCTTTTTGTTTATCAACAAAATATTCTTTTCACCTGAAGCAACTTCAAGAGGATGAAGTAAATAATGAAAATACTTTCAAGTGCTTGCAAACATTAATTTTTGGATTTGTTATTGGGATTTGAATGTTTCAGTATGAACTAGTGAACACCTGATTGATCGAATATGTGGTTGAAGTTCTAAGAATGGTTTTGTGCCTAAAGTCATATGTTAATGATAGTTTCTTCAATACTGAGGTGCTGCTTCTTCTCTGTAGAAATAGGATTTCTCTCTTTTTTTAGTAAAACTTATGTTACAGAAGTATCTACACATACTGACATCCAGCAACTTGTAGTTCACGGTATACTCTTCATTGCATCAGGCGTACAATAGCATAACCTTTTTTAATTCTGCTCATGTCTCCTATATAATTTTATTAAATTCTTTTGCAGTATTGAGTGATCCTGATAAACGTCTTGACTATGATTTCACTGGAATTTATGAGATTGATAAGTATACTTTGCGGGTAAGGACATTCTTTTATCTATTCTCTTTATCTTTTTATTTTGATGAATCAAACCATTTATGATATGATTAGGTCTATAACTATCAAATTATGCTTCTTTTAGCTGAAGAGGACCAACCAATAAATTGGTATAGTTTATAGATTATCTGAGACATTCTGCCACTGCAATACAGGAATATCTTGCCAGATTTAAAGGAATGATACTAACTTGTAATGGGCTTGGCATCAGTCACACATCAATGTGGTAATCCTTTTGTCACTCAACTATGTTCTGTTCAAACCTTTCTCTTGAATCACCACTATAAGCAATGAACTGTCATATTATATATTTTGATTTATGTGGTTAGCATGAAGATTGGTCAACTCAGTCCTCCAGTATCTTGGTCAAATTGTAATGCATTAGTTACTACTAGGCATGTGAGGGAACTTTAAGAAAACTTTTAAATGGAATCTGCCTCCTCTACAAATTGAGCACTCAGCCACTCCCAACGAGTGAATTAGTTGCCAACCAGGACACTGCCTCTGGCATGATTAACATTTATTTCATTACTAATTCCAGAGTCATCTTCTAACAACGGCTCCCTCATTTTTTTCAAAATGAAGAGCAAGATAAAAGACAGAAAATCACGACCTCCAATGTGGAATAGGCGAAACACTGCATTGGAGCATGTATTTTTAGTCTTTTACTGTGGTCCCTCACTTTAATAAAATGACTAATTTGATGAGTTATGAGTTGTTTGTAGCTGTTATTAGAGCTCCTATTTGCTCACGAGCATAGCATATTTCTTGTTCGTTCTTTGTCGGATACTTTCTTTTCCCAATTTTATTTGTACTTTCTTTTTCACGGGGATGTTACAAATCCCCGTTGTTTACCGGCTTAGAAAATCACTGAATTACACTTGTCTTCAGTTTATTGTGGCTTCAAATCTTCTATCAAGAAAGGACCATACTAACAACCTTGATATTAATGCAGGAGCCAGCAACTGACAGACACCGATGACTTTGCTGATAAATAAGGTCTTCCCATATTATGCATTACAAACAATATATGCTTAATCTCTTAAGAATTTTCTGATATCAAATGATCGACAGGTTTACTGTACCTGTAGAAGCTGGAATATAGAGATGTTAAAAGTTTGTACCATATTTCTGGAGCAGCTGGAGATGGAACTGATCAGTTTGTAAAGTACTTCATAAATACATTACAGATCCGGATCAGTAAGTAAAGAGGAGCCTTTCGAGTAAAAAAAGCCCTTTGATATGGGGCTGTGAGATATATTTATACATTGAAATATGTATCTGTTCAGTTCAGCATTACTCTGCACCATGGTAAAAATCCAGATGCTCATAGAGTTGCTGTCAAGTTCTCTCTTTTAAATAATTCCCCATTTTCACTGCCTGGCAATCATCTTTGTGAACAAACTGCACTTGGGTTTCGGTCCTACTTAACGTAAAGCAATTGACATGCATGTAGTTTTGTGTTATATAACTTGCAAAACTTATAATTAAACATTTATAAACTGTAACATGGCATAATTATTATTATTATTATTATTTATAACTTGCGAACTTTAAGTTCGATGTTGCATAGTTAAGGTTTCATGTTTCGAGTACTTTCCACATTTATATCAAGAGTCTAATCTCTCATTTTATCACTGTTTTTGTATCTCCCCATTAAGAAAATGGCTTGAATTAGAGACAAAAACAATGTCAAATTGTCAATGGACGATTTTTTTTTTTTTTTTTTGGGCCCCCACCCCCGAAAGTGAAGAGTATTTATGACTGCGATGCAAAACCACCCGCATGAATTATATTTATTTGCTTATTGTGTAATCCATCTATTTGGACAATTCTGCCGACCCACTAAGCCTAATTTGAATATTCAAGTTGTATAATGATATTTTTGGTTTCGTGAAAATCATAAAACGTTGTTGAATGATTTGATTGCAGATTATATTTTATCATAAAAAAGGTTGCAATGAATGTATTCCAACCACCGTCTCTTCAAGAATCTTGAATCCCATGCGATGACGAAAGGTGGTATAAAGATAAAGATTGTGGCATGTGACTGACTACATAAAAATTTAAAAACAAATTTTAGCTAACTTTTTTTTTTTTTGTTTCATACATTATTAAATAACAACACTCCGAAGAAGAAGAAGACGTGTGATCGAATAATTTTTAAGTAATTTTATTTATTTAATTGCTTGAATTTAAAATTTAAATAAAATTAAAAATAAATTTTAATTTATTTATCCTACTATATTTTAGGGAATTAAAAAAAGAATAGAGTGAGAATATTTAAACTTAGGAGAAAATAAAAATAATTTATTATTTTATGCATAAAGTTAATAATTTATTATTTTGTGTATAAAGTTAAACGTTAAAGCGCTTCGTTTTGATTGGAAAAGTCCGGCCCGGGCAATACTTCCTAGTGAAAGTAGGACAGTAGATATTTTTTTTGATATGTATAAAATCAAAATCAATATGAATTTTATGGACATAACCGAATGATTTTCGAATGATTTTATTTAGTGGATCACTTAAGTTAAAATCCTCAGAGAGATAAAAGGTTAAAAATTGATTCGGGGTTTGGCGATTATTCATCTTTCATTAGAATTTAGAGCCATGGAATGGACGAATAACCTTACACCAAAAAAGATCGGACACAAAAACCTTCAGTTGGTCCTGAACTTGAATGATTGGAAGGGGGTCGGTCAACTCTAGCTTTCCTGGCTATAAAAAGCTAGCCAGTTCTTTTATTTATTTATTTATTTATTTATTTTCCCCTTGTATTATTAAAAAATAATAAATATCTACTACAAACTCACGTTAACAAAACCTTCAATGGGAATGGAATCCACAAATAAAATTATTTCACTAATAGACCCAAGCCCAAGCTTTAATGAAAAGAAGGGGGCTCTTTTTTGAGAATCGAAGGGGCTGCTACAAAATGATTATCTTAATCATCCTCTAAAGAGCTAATTAACAACAAAATTAAAGATTTTTGAAAAAAAAAATATATATATATATATATATATAGACCACCAGAGCACTAACTAATAAGGATTAAAAATTATAACATGACGGATAATAAAATATAATAAGAATCATTGATCGGTAGAGGATGATGAAAGAAAGATGCGAATATGTTCCAGGAAAGAGAGATTCTGGGGGCGATCTTTCCTCTTAACGTAGCCTTTGGCTTCTTTTTCGCCATACCAACGAAACCCCAACTTCCCGCTCTTCTTCCACAGCTCTATTTCGTAGCTCCTGTCCGCAAAATAAGCCTCAGCCGCAGCCTCAGCTTCATCGTCGGAGTCATCGTCGGCCTCCTCCGCCGCCGCCGCCTCCTTGGTTAATCTGATGGGGCCGAGCCTTTGGTAGTGGCCGCGGGAGGTGCCTTCGAGCTCGTCCATCCTGGAGAGGCCGTAGGCGGAGACGGCGTAGAGCTCGCCGGTGACGGGGTGGCCGGAGCCGGGGATGTTGAGGAGGAAAGGGACCCGGTAGGGCCCGCAGACGAGGGGGAAACTCTCGGAGGTGGTGTAGGTGCCTCTGAAAACGGCGTCTCCGGTGAGCATTAGATCTTGGATCAGGTTGTGGTTCGAGAAGCCCCGCTTCAGCGTCCCGTACGTGAATATCAGAGCCCTACACTTCTTCTTCGGCTCTTCTTCCGCTGCCACTTCCATTCCCATTTTTATTCGACAAAACTGAATGAATTGTATTCGACTGACGCCGAATGAATGAATGAATGATATAATATAATATCTAGGGGGGAAGCGATCGATGAAGCTGAAGAAGAAGAAGAAGAAGAATGAGTCTTTTTCTCTATTTATATATCTGTTTTTTTGGGCCTTACAGGGCTTGCTTTACGTTTCAATCTACCTATCTTTGTTTTACTAGTTTGGTTTTTCTTGAGGAACATCGTTGAGATATATTTTCATTTAAATTTTTTTGTAATAATAAAATATCATTAACATAGTAATGATTTTAGGGGAAAAAAATTCAAAAAAAATATTTTAAATAATTTTTATTTTGTTAAAACATTTCTTTTTTAACTTAAAGCTACATTTACAAAAATTTAATATTATTACAAAATAATAAATAAATATATTAAATCTTCTTTTTTTAAATAAGTACGATATTTATAATGACAATTACCTCGAGAATCCGTCACATAATCAAATTTTTACCGACTTTCTAGCCATTTAAGATGTGTGAGAAAGAGAGTGGGTTTGTTTATTAACTATCAGCGCGCAGCTTTCTTTCTAGGGCTACGAGAATGGCTGGCAAGCACCTCCAAGCCTTCTTTGTGCAGCAGAAGGCCAGAAACTGACGGTTGGGTCAGAGAAAATGACAAAAGTACAAGCCGGACCGATCCGTACGGGTGATGACAAAACGCACCTAATTTCGAACAAACGTGTTCAGGCTTTCAGTCTCTTGCCGTACTCAGTTGCACTTGCTGTTACAAAACACTAGTCTTTCGGTGGAGGAAAGTATGATGCCAAGCCCTAGTGCTGACTTAAACATTGCTAGCTGTTCCCCGCATGCTAGCTTATGATTTAAATAAGAGAAAACATAAACTAGCGACGTCGGATCATTACTAAATCATAAACTGATAAGGGTCGGTTCATGGTCCTGAGCCAATCATAATTCTTTTTTTACTATTTTAGTTTTTCGTTTTGTTTTAAGAATAATAGAAATCTTATTCTTCATTCTTTATTCATAATATTGTAATATATTTGTTCAATTTTTATGTTGAATTTATTTGAAACGAATATAATAAAGTATTTTTTACTTCAATTTAACTGACAATACAACATGTAACAATCTAACCACATGAACAGATTAACCAAACTAATAATAAATAAATAAATAAATAAATAATTTGAATACAAAATAACTAAACTAATCCGAAATAGAGGCAAGTATATATTAACCACACCACCGGTTTGGGGTGTGCGTGTGTTTTTATTAACTTTTAAGTGTTGTATTTTTTCATTTTAAAAATTAAGTTAGGGATCAATCGGATCTAAATTTTTTTTATAAGACCTCAACTCTGATCCGAATACAATAGAATTGTAACTCTTCAAATTCTGCCCGACCTTTAACCTTTTAAATTAAAGCTAAAATTTTAAAAATTAAAAGTAGGTCGATCGTATTAAAAGCTAGATCGAACATTTTTGTCATCCCTAATTATAAATTTAAGGTTGAGTGGTTAGAACTCTTTCCTCGCAATTCCGAAGGCACGAGTTCGAGTCTCCACAACACATTGTGAGGGTTTAATTTCTTTCCTCAATTTGAGTGAAGACGGTATTTTTTTTTTTTAAAATGTGAGTGTGATAAATATCTTTTAAATATTAAAGATGATAAAAATTTAGACATGCTATATAAAATTTATAAATCTTATAATAATCTCATGAAATATAAAATATAATTTAAGCAATAATCTCATATATTTTTTATAAAAAAAAACTATAAATCTCATGGAACTGCTCAATTAGTTGCTTGTTTTTAACACATTAGAGTCGCATATTCTTGATTCTTTTTGTAAAAAATAGTTAGAAAATTGTACCTATTTCACTCTTTCCAGTGGACCCAGCGTTATCATTTTAGTAGTGGACTCCTTCTCAGTTCTCATCATCAATCCTAAGTCCCTTTCCGAAAATTTTTATTGTGAGAAAAATTGTGGCCACACAAGGAAAAGCATTGAGCCTGCCTTTGCCATCCAATCCAACTACCCACTTGCCTTGTCCATGCTGCCTTTGCTTTCATCTAAGCACTTTTGTTTTTTTCTCTTCTTTTTTTTTAATTTTTTTAAAAGAAATCTATGCTCACTTTTGTTGTGCCAAAAAATAAAAACCAATCAATTAAGATTCTCTTATAGAAAGATAAAGATTTTCTTAATATATAGTTCAACTTTAGCTATGCCCAAATAATTAAAAAATTTCAATACATTGTGAAATGCCTCTTTTATGTACATATATAGTGTGCTATTGAAATATCATTTCAATCGAATATAAAGTTATTTAGATAAATGAAAAAAAATCTACTTTGAATTTGAACTTTATCATTCTAAACATAATGATTTCATTTCTTAGGAAAAAAAAAAAGAAAAAAGAAAAAGTTGCTAGTCTTATAATATAATACGTCTATGCTTGTGCTTATCCAATGAAAGTTGTTGGCCATATTTGGCAAAACAAGATATGATGTGGACCTTCGGCCCAATAAATAACTACAAGAACAGTATTTCCGAAAGGTCAAAGGTGCAATATATTTTTGCAGCTTTTATCACTTTGCGTAATGTATTTCAAAGTATTAAGAAATTTAAAAATTTAGAAACCACTCTTTGATTGAGCGGTTCTAGTTTTCATTCTTAAAGTTAACAGTTTGAGTCTTCTTATGAAGAATATGGAAGTTAATTTTTTTTTTCAAATAATTGAAAATAGATTGAATTCGTTTTCAATCTAAAAATCCCATACATTAAATTATGAGTAGAAATAATTTAAAAGTATTAAGAAAATTTTCAAACTAAGGCAATAGGGGAAAAAGAAAAAGAAAAGAAAAATTGAAACATTTTTATTTAGATTACCACAAACAGTCCTCAAAGACCGGTCAAATTTGGGCTTTAAACTGAAGCGTTTTAACGGTAAAGGGCTTGGAGAGTCCATAGTCCAAGACCGGCCTAATATGAACATACGATCTTTTTTTTTTCTTTTTTATAGCGGCATCTGTCAACAAATCCAAATTCGTCAAAGGCGCATCCCAAGTGCTGCTTTTAAAAACCAATTTCTGCTTCTTCTCAAAGAAGATCTTCTGGTGCAAGAATGACTAAAAAGGCAACTTAATCTCCAAGATTCAATAACGACTGTCGTGAAGGTGCACTTTAAACAAGATAGTTTTGAACATCAAAAAGAAAAAAAAAAAATTGATGAAAGATAATATGCGACAGAAGTAGAGAGCAACTAATCAGAACAAACAGTTGAATTATTCTCTTCTACTCTTGTTTTGTAGTAATCATACATTAAAAATTTTGTACGTCTCCCTTATATAGAGAAATCCTCAATATGATTTTTTTTTTTTCTAATTCAATTTGAATTAGTCACTTACTTTTCTTATTTAATTTAATTCCACGTGTCTCGTAATTTAATTCAATCTGGATTCATGAATCTCTTAATTGATTATATATTTCATCATAATCAATTTCTTATTTGACTCAATTGTGATTAATTAATTCGTAAAAAAGAATCGATTTATTACATTTAGGTGTTGTATTGGATATGAATCATTTCGGATCAATTTGGATTGATTGACTGCCTCCACTATGGTGTTGTTGCTGGGTCCTATTAACGTGTAATTATTGGTAAAAAGGGAATAGAAAAACATTGCACGTACACTATCACGACTAGGCAGGAGTCAAATTCACATTCAAATCTTTAGATGTGAGCTCAAGTATGAGCAGAATCTAACATCTTTTTTTTTTATCAAATTCACATGATTATGCTCATAAAGTTGCTATCTATTAATGTGAAAATCCACTAAGGGACATATTGCACTATTGTATTTACCTCTTTAATAATAATTAAAGAAAAAAAAAAAAGGCGTCGCTTTCAATGAACTTCCTTCACAAATCCCTCAACCAAAGCTGATTTTATTTTAATTGCAATTATTTAATAGCTCTGCTGGAGTGTCTTTCCACTTTCATCGAAATTGATTTACATGCAATTACTACTATGAATGAACCTTCAAATCAAGTGGAGGAAAATGGATTTTATTTTTTATTAATTTAATTTTTTTCTTTTTCACAATAAAAAAAATGGCTTTATTTTTAGGTGGGGTGACATAAGAATCCAATTACAAAGAGCTTGCTTGTAGCCGTGAAGTCTGGGCACAGCAATTTCTTCTTCATTTCAGTCAACAACTACCACAAGTAACTCTCCCTTTTGCATACATCAATAATTGCATTATTTGGATTAATCAATCATGCATCTTCGGTTAAAATTTCTCCAATAGATTTCATAATTTTAATAGATGTATAGATCATACCATAATAATTATCTTTTGATACATAACGTTACCGGGACCAATTAACGAAACATGGTTAATTAACATTAAGCGTTATAATTTATAAGTATGATTTGTGGTTTTTTTTTATTTTATATAAATATGGACATCTTGATTATGTTACTTGAAAGAAATAACTTGTAAACATGTGATTAGTGTTTCGTAAAGATTTAAAAAAATGATTCTCCAATCTATCATTATTAGATGAAAGTATTGGGGGAAATGAATAGTTTATGTTAATGGGTTCCCTGTGTTTTGTTTCTAAACTAATTTATATAACAGTCAAATTAGGGCGACAAAGTTAGTTAACAATTACTATTAATATTAGTTAAATTAATTGATTCCCAAGTCTAGGCTGTGTGTTCACCACTCACTTCAAAAAAATAAGATTCCATATCGACAATAAATATATATTTTCGGGATACAGTGGAATAAGTTCATAAGTTTGATTCTTTAGTGTGATTCTGTGAGGTTGGAAAGTTGGAATAAAATTAATTTATAACTGCTCACAAAATATCAAGAATATGTTCTATTTTGCATCTTTTATATATTTAGGGGGAAAAAAACAAGCCAATTAATTCTTTTTTTATAAAATGAATACTTTATATTTATAAAAAAAATTATTTTTTTAGATTTTTGTTTTTGGGGAGGGGGGCGAAAAACACTAATAAAAATATCTTGACCAGAGGGAATTGCAACCATATATAAAATTAAATAGCAGTGACCATTTGCCAATTTAATAAAATTCTATAATAACTTCAATAAAAATTGATGACATATAACTCTCAAGAAGTCTTAATCATAAGAAATGTTATCTAAAATAATCATCTCAACATTTGGCTTGATGCATGTATCATTTTATTGTGGTTGACAATAAGTCAATAACCCTAGGAGCTTGCTATTCAACAGGTTTTATTTTATTTTTTCATCAATACTGTTTGTATGATTTCGATGATGATAATAATAATAATAATATTACAAAATAATAATAATAATCTGGTTACGTTGGAGTTCCTCCAATATAGAGCTAACAAATATAACTGTGTGATCAAAGCCTAGAAGAGCTGGTGTCTATCGTCGCACGGTTAATATAACTTTGTTGGCTTTACGTTGGAGTTGCTCCAACATAACAGGAGCCTTATATATATATATATATATATATAAATCAAAAGTGATTAATAATAAACAATGTGAACATAAAGATAAGTTGTTTTATTATAAAACAATAACATAATGTTAAACTTCAAATTAAACCACTTGAGCAAGGCTTGATCGGCCGTGAATGGGCTTCGCTGTTAAACTGAACGTTTTAAGTAAAAATACTTCTTCATGCCCAAAATAAGACCAACATTCATGGTGTAAAAGTAAAAAAAACTTTTTTCATGCCCAAAATAAAACCAAACATTCATGGTGTAAAAGTAATGAATATAATAGAAAGTGGGAAACACATTATGTACTAATGGGGGTCCAATTATCAACTAATTACCATTCTCTCAATATGGGTATGCATGCATTAATGAAATTTGATTTTTCTCATCTTCATTGTTTGACAATTCTCAGCTTACATGCTTATTTTGACTTGTCCAAAACTTGCTTGAATGCGGGCATTCATAAATAGAATAATGGCGAGACTTTTCCCGATTGCTTATGTCCCCAAATTTGACTTGTATTTTGCAATCTATCACAATAATAATGATAAAAATCAACGAACAAAGATTATTAAAAAAAAAGAAAAATTCTCAAGATATCTAGAGTTACAAGTGGGTGAATGAAAGTAGTATTTATTTATCTATTTATTTTTTAATTTTGACTGTACAATACCTAACTCAGAGGGTTCCAAGGGGCAATTTTCAGGCGGCACTTTCCCACGGCCCAATATCCCTGATCTGACCATCCAAATTAATTAAGAAACTTTTTCAATGAATATTTATTTATTTTATTATTTGCCATTTTGTTCCCACCACACGGCATTTTGTTCATCCTTCCAATACTAGCTGACTCACCATTTTCCACGTGGCAAAATCCACTTCCTCCACGTGTCACGCAACCGAGCACCATGATCGCAAAAATCCAAACCTTTGCCCAACCGAACTAATAGATGCCTACCATGTCCGAGCGAAATCACCCCCCTCCCCCCTTTTTTAACAATTTTCATAAAATAATTGTAATTACACGCCAGAATTAAAATCAGGATTTGTATTTAATTAAAAAAAAAATTAAGTGCCTTGAGAAAAACGCATCGTTAGGCACGGGATCAGGTTCGGAGCGAGGTTCCACGGAAGACTTTTAAGGCCCGAGATAAGCACTCGCCACAATTGCATCCACCACCCACCACTACAAAAGTACCCCACCCACTTTTTTTTCCCTCTCACTTTCTCGAGAAAATTAAGTATTTTCTTCCCAGAAAGAAAGTTTCATTTTTCTTTCTTTCTTTCTTTGTTTTCCTTATTTCTCCATTAATCATGATGATGATCAATAACAGCAATCGTGATCATCAAGAACTGCTCACTGTAAGAGAATTCAAGCCCAAGAACCGAAGAATCATGGTCAGTAGTACAAGTACTATCCATACTGCACTTGTAGCATACATACATATGTATATGTGTATATAAAGATATAAGCTTTTTTATTTAATTGTGGTTATGGTGAATAGGGAGGAGGAGGGCCGGAAGAAGAAGAAGACGAAGAAATGAGCAATAAGTGGCCGCCGTGGCTGAGGCCTCTGCTACAAACGAGCTTCTTCGTTCAATGCAAGCTCCATGCCGATGCTCACAAAAGTGAATGTAACATGTACTGCTTGGACTGTATGAATGGTGCTCTCTGCTCGCTATGTCTCTCACTTCACAGAGACCACAGAGCAATCCAGGTAACTAACTAACTCAAACAACAACATTCGTTAATTAATGACTTTTAATTTCAATTAATTTATCAAATTAATGGGGTGGGGGGGAATTTTATGACAGATAAGGAGATCATCATACCACGATGTGATCAGGGTTTCGGAGATTCAGAAGTACCTGGATATAACAGGAGTTCAAACGTATATCATAAACAGTGCAAGAATTGTCTTCTTGAATGAAAGACCTCAGCCCAGGCCTGGTAAAGGCGTCACAAATACTTGTCTTGTTTGCGAACGCAGCCTCCTTGACTCCTTCACTTTCTGCTCCCTTGGCTGCAAGGTAAATCAATTTTGAATTTTTCTTCATTTTCCTTTTTTTTTTTGAAATTATTTTTTAATTTTTCAATACCCATTTGGTCATTTATTCAGCATTTGATGCTCTGACAAGACAATGTATGTACAACAAGTAGCTAGTTGACAAGATGTGTATGTGTACATATATATATATATATATATAGTTAAACTTTTTTAATAACTTGATTAATCACTTTTTTTGTACATGCGTGAATGTGGTTAATTAATTGATTGCTTGGTTGGTTGGTGGGTTGATTAATTTCAGATTGCGGGAACATCAAAGAATTTCAAGAAAAGGAAAATGTGCAAGGAAATGGATCAAGGATCGGATGCTGAGATTAGCAGCAATAACGGGAGTTCAAAGAGCAGGACACAGAGCTTTTCGCCGTCGACGCCGCCGCGGACGGCCGTGAGTTTCAGGACTGCCAAGAGGAGAAAGGGGGTTCCTCATAGAGCTCCAATGGGAGGTTTACTCATTGAATACTAGAATAGTAGTTTAAATTAAAAAAAAATAAAAGAAAAAAGAAAAAGAAAATTGGGGGTTTTTTTTTTCTCTTTCTCTCTCTCTCTCTCTCTCTCTAAATTAACAATTAATTAGAAATATATTCCACTGTGTGTTTTGTAGTCTCATCAACATCTGAGCCTTGTCATCCGCGTAGGCCGGTGTTGAGATCAAATTAAAGTTGCTTATAGGTCTGTGTCTGTACATAGAAGCAAAGGAAAAGATAGAAAATAAGGAAAATATATATATTTTCAAGAAAAAAAAAATATGGGATTGTAAAATAGTTGTTATATATATATATATATATATATATATATTATGCTTTTAGGCTTTTGATAATGTAAGTTAATCATAAAGTTTATTATATGAATATATATTGTAGAATGTGTGTTTTCAATTGTACATACAAATATGGAATTGAAGTTTTTACTGATCTGTACAAATATGAATGGTGACCCTACATATATTTCAAGAGATGTGTATCATGTGGTGATTTGTATGAATTTAGATATTTCTTTTTGGAAGCTTTCACTCTCTCATCACTTAAAATCTATGATGCCTTCGCTGCTAAGTTTTGGTGAGGCTAACACTTTGGATAACGCATTATCCTTTATGCATATCTTGAGTTTAACATTCGCACATTTTAAAATTCGGATTGGATATTTATTTCGAGTCTTAAAACGTGCAAAGAATCTTTTAGCTAAGGTTCAATGTGCATGCACTGCACTGGGGTTACGTAAGTCACTAGAAGAAAAGGAAAAAAAAAAAATAGAAAATTTCAATCATCAAATGAAGAAGAGAACTGGGTTTTGGCTCTAAATTCAATTGATTCCATCTTGAATCATATAAATTTGGTCATTACTCCAAAATGGCAAAAAAAAAAAAAAAAAAAACGAATTGGACCTAATTTTGAGCATGTAATAACATTTTCTTTCTTTAAAATATTTGTTATGATTCCTGAATTGAATATAATTTGATTTCTCTTGAAAAAAAACATTATTATGATTCCTTAGTTGAGTATGGGTTAATTTTATGTAACATCGGAAATAATTTATTTTCCAAAATAAAAAAAATGATATTTTTTTTTAAACCTCTATTTTTCAATCAATAATTTTAAGTATTTGGATTCTTTTACACGTCCCATAAAAAAATTCCAAAGTGGTATGTCGATTTATATGCAAAAGTCTACCAAAAATAATATCAATCAATAAACAAAAACGTATAAAGACACCACTGAGTTAGACACAATGCGGCGCCGTTTGAGAAATGAAATGAAGATAAGTTTTAGACCTATGCAATTTCTCGAAGCTCGTGATGTTGACGTATCAATTTTTAATTGGCGACACTTGTAAATTAAATTAAAGATAATCCTCTACTCATCTTGCTTTTTTTTTAATAATTTTTTTACACGTCATATTATTTTATTATACAAATATTTATAATATTATTTACAATTATTATTAAAAAAAATATTAACAGACATTATACTAATATTTATAATCAAATATATAACTTAAGATTTATATTATTATATTAATTTTATGAAGTATATGTCTAAATATATGATCTTCATGGATGAGAAATGTTTTGTCTCCACACATATTTCAAAACGAAGAAAGACTTATAAATTAACTCTACATAATTTCTACTTAATTGAAAAAGATTAAACTTATGCAGATTCAAAATCATTACTCTCACCGTCCTTAATTTTGAGAGTAGTGGTTCATACTGTGCTAAATTGGTCGCTCATGTTTATAGAAATATTAATTATGTAGGATTTATCTTCTGGGGAAAAAAAAAAAAAAAGGACAATCCAAACACAAACGAATAGAGGATTTAAATACTAAATTAAATTCTTTAATTAATTTGTTTATTTTATTAAAAGAACTCACAACTTGAGGCGCTTGAAAATTTCCGTCCGGTACAGGCCGCTTTCGTAAGCTTACGCAACGCCACGCGTTCCATTAACTCCAATAATTGCGGTTCCGTTGCTTCTCAGCCGTCCATTTGCAACATTCATCCCAAACAATGATGTTCGCCGTACTCTGTTGAAATTAAAAAGCAATTGAAAGAATATTTCACCGAGATCCTCGATCTTTTATTTATTTCACCTAAGACGAGTCCTTCAGAAATTAATTTTTTTTTTTTTTTAAATTGCTCTCATGAATATGGGTGTTTTTTTAAGTAGAAAGTCCACAGCTAGAATATGTCCAGATGCAAGATGTGGGCATAGGCTGAGTCTAGCTCATAAATGTAATGGTAAATAAGATAAGAAATAAAGAAAATCTAATCTCAAAAAAAAAAAAAAATAGTGGAAAGAGAAGAGAAGATAATTAATTTAAATAATAAGAAGAAAAAGTTTGAACTACTAAACTAATTAGTGATTTATAAATAAAGTATACACACTAAGCGCAATATTTAAATAAACTGTGAGGTAGGCAGGCTGCCATAAATTTTGTGCAATCGCCAGTCACCAATCAATTCCAGTGGGACATATGAATTAATTAATTCAATTTTAATTTTTCTTCTGGGAAATATGCTACGTGCCATATGTGTCATCACATGGATTCTAGTAATAACTGTAATATGTTCCATTTTGTCTGTTTAGCTCCACTTGCTCCACCACCAGAAACGAATTCATGGACATTGGATAGGGTTGGGTCCCACCCCTTGATGGGACTCGCCGAAGTGATCAATTGGGCGGCTGTTAAGTTACCCCTAAATTATTATTTTTTAATTATTGAAAAAATTAATTTAAAATTAATGTATATTATAAATAATATGACTTAACAAGACCCGATCAATTAATAATTGATTAAATTTCATCAAAATTTCTCCCATCGCATTTATTAAATTATTTTTGGTATTGCGGATATTAATTTATCAATAATGTAGAGAAGATAAAAATTTGATGTCTCTCACAATTATTTTTTAATTTCTTGACTTGTCATTGATTGGGTTTAAGTCTTAATGTTAGGTTACCCACATCACCAACCTTTAAATCAAATACTGAAAAGTTTAATTCAACATATGTTTCACACATGCAAACGAATACAACACGTGTTTCACAATAAGGGTCGCAGCATCCATTCATTGCCTTATATGGACTCCCAAACGCCACATATCTTTGATAATTCTTCTAGCTCCTCAGATGCAAAAAAGAGGTTTCTCGAAATCAATTTGTAATTGGCATATTGTGTTCATCCAAGGCGATACGATGAATTTTTGAACTAATTTAAAACCCCAATTACATGCTTACAACAATTGAGATGCCGCCCAATTTTATTCGTATAGAGTTTGTTTGGTGCCCTTCGTTACATGGGTTACAAACGCAGTCCTATGTTCGGGGCACCAAATTGCAGCTAACTTAGTGCATTAATTGAAGTCGGATTTAGTTAATACGATAATTACTTATCTTTTTTAAAAAAACTTTGTAATAATAATAAATAAATAAATATAATTTTTTAATTTTATATAATATTTTATTTTATACTATATTTTTATTTTTACATTACAATTTTTAATATAAATTAATAATTAGTAATTTATTATTTTTATTATATTAAAAATGTATCTAAATAATGTATTAATTATTCAATTATATTATATTAATTGATAAATGAAATTGATTAATCTTCAATAAGTTAGTATAACTAATAATAAATATTTAAATTTGAATAATATTAATTGAAAATTAATAATATAAATAATTACTGGATTATTTAGCACAATTAATTTTGTTCGTGAAATGTTACAACGATTCTATCACTTTATTATTTTGTAATTATCTTATAGTATGTATAAACTTTTATTATGTCATCATAAAATGATTTTTGAACTAATCTTGAAGATTTTAACTATTTATTTATGTTGTTAAATTATTTAAAAATGATTTGTTTTGATCTTTATTTTTCATAGGTTATATATTTAGAAAATACTAAAAGAAAGGCTACAAGCTTCTATCTTCATGGAGAATTATGATTTTTTTTAACATTCTTATTAAAAAATGTTAAATTTATAAAATTTAAGACTTTTATATTTAGTATTTTTAAAGTACTAATAAATATTATTTTTAAATATATAAATTAAATTAATAAAAAAATAATATAGTGCGGTGCAACACCAAATATAATATAATTAAAAATTAATATAATATAATATATCACCAAATAATGTACAATATGATTATAATACAATATTAATATATATATACATACACGCATGCACACACGCACCTATAGGGTCAACCAAGTTGATCAAGGTCAAGGGTCTTTGGTTTTTTTATTATGCATAAATGTCTACAAACTTGAGAAAATTTCAAAAGAGAAGAACAAGACCCAAGTTGGAATGTTGAACTTTTGAAGATCTCCATTAAAGTACTCACAACCATTCAATCTGTGGACTTTTTGTCCAATAGCTTTATGAAGCTTGTACGTTAAAAGACTCTGGATTTTCCGACTTCCACAATGGGTTTGATGGAAAAGTTTCAATAACATGTGAAAGCTTTTTGTAGATAATATTGTTTGATGGTAACATCTGTCTAATATATATACAACTATAAGCTAGTTTGAGGTATGTCAGAGTATAATGGAAAAATTTATACTAATAAAATTGTAATGATCTATTCCTCTTACAACTATTCACAAGAAATGCCATTAAATTAAGATGAATAAACTCTTATTTAGATAGAATTACAAATTTTCCTTAATCTAAACTCTTGTGAATTTTACAAGATATTGTATCACGTGTGTAATTATAAAAGTTTATGATAAAGATCTGGTTACTTTTTACATCCATATATTTAACCACCAATCACCAATTTATATTTTACCAAAGACTCTGAAGAAAGTAAAATCAAATGAGAATTCTAGTCATCTTACTCAAAACAAAAGAAAAACTTTTCAGAAAATAAAATACAGATGATTGAAACTAACATGTTCTTGAACTAGCAAATTAAAAACTTGAAACCCATTTGATATGGATCCCACCCTAATACTGCTATCCCAACCTGTATCAGTCAGTTAATTACGGCCAACTGAATCGAAGCCTTAATTTTCTAATAATGTACCATTGGAATATTGAATAATGAGGCCAACTGCCATATTATTGCCAAATGATGAGGCGTTATAAGCAAATTTAATGCAATCATACGGTATGTTCCATCTATTATCACTATCAATAATTCTAGATGTGTATAAAATTGTAAGCTATTAGGGAGCATGACATGACGCCATGATAAATCTCGAATACACCTCTTTTTCCCAAGTCATCTTCTCATTTGGGTATGTTATTTTGACATTTGAATGAACGTCAAAATAGAAGTAAGACTTGGCAGATTTAAAAATACAAAGTAATGTATTATATCATAATGTACAGTGTTACAAAGCTATTAACAATGAATAATGCCTAACAAAAGAATTGGGAAGTCACCCCGGTGAATCCTGGGAGCTTCATTACAAGCTCGAAATGTGGTCAGAACTGATATCTGATCTGACCGTCGAACTCTTGATTCGGTATGCAAATGACTCGGCCAGTTCACTGGCATGCCTAACGCTAAGGCGTGTTCCCTGTTGCCCAACAACTGTGGCTGCTATTCTAGCTGCTAATGCACCCATTCCTTTTAGGTCTGATACACCTCGTAATATACCGTACAAAATACCAGATGCGTATGCATCACCAGCACCACAAGTGTCCACAGGGACACATGGAGAAGGAGGAATATATACAGCTTCTCCTTTGACACCTATGTAAGAGCCTCTTGCCCCATCTGTGACTGAAACTAAGGGAACAAAGTGGCTTAAGTACCTTGTGGTTGATTCTGGGCTTTCCTTCGAAGAGAAGTGGCAAAAAGCTCTGGCTTCGTCACTGTTTGCAAACACGATGTCGGCATAGTTTCCAACAATTTCCCTGAGTGAAATCAGGTAAAAAAAATATTTAGCACACATTATTTCTGATGAATGAAACCAAAGGAACTTCATAGTATTGAGATCCTTCATTTCCTTCGCATTGATAAACACAAGTCGTCATCACATTGAATCAAATTTAACATGCGCATCAAATACCTGGTATAAATAAATTACACAATCAGGACTATTCTGAAGGGAATGAAATTCAACTATATCAATACTCTCAAAATGTATGTTGACATCTACCTTGACTGACTCTTGTTCCACCTCAATGCCATTAAGCAAATATAGAATTGAGGATGTAAAAGGAAGTTCGAGGGATGAAGACACAATGGCCAAATGAAATGGAAACTGAGTCGTTTCACATTCCTATGCATGTTTTTCTCTCTAAGCCATGCAGTTTTTACTTTTTCTCTCACCTTGTTCAGGGACTAGTCTCTAAGACGAGAGAACATTAGGATTCTGAAAAAGAAAGTCGCTCCACTGTTCTTCTTTATACACTTCTATTACCTAATGCTTGGACAAATGTGACATGAAGTTTCCTAGTAAATCAGAAAAATCTACTTTGTTTGAAGCAGCTGTTTTTGATAGCTTATTTAACTTCATGGATTCTATTAAAAACAAAACTTACCTTGGGGATATCAAAAACTCATATTGAAACAATTTTATGGAGGATACAAATTCAGTTAAACTCAAGTACAACAATCAAAACCATGTAATATTCATACCAGAAATCATCATAATGCCTCTCAATGCACGTGACATCTGATGCTGTTACTGCAACCAGAGCGCCACTTCTGTGAGCTACTTCACAAGCTTTTGTAATTGTTCTAATTGTATCAGGAAGTTCAAACAAATAGCCTTCAACAATAAATATATTTGTCTTGGAAATAAGGTTAACCAAGCAGGGATCATAGTTGATAGTCGATGATGTACCCTGACACATTCAAAGAGCCAAATATATTAATATCTGATAGTACTAACATCATACACCATATAAGCATGCTGCACAGAAGTATTAATTAGTACAAGAACTCATTGTTATTTATGTGGAAAAATTGCTAAGTGCCCTTAAAAAGTAGCAAATAGTGTACAATTTTCACAAACAACTAATGTAATTTACTTTATCACCAGCTCATTGGTGATGTAGGTAAGATGTAAAAAGAACATATTAGGGAAGAGATCTACCACAGAAGTTAAGAATAAATACTAACACCAAGTAGGACTGTATAGTGTTTATATATATATATAGGTGTTAGTGGGTCCTTTCCCCACAAGAAGTAAAATTCCTTTGAACTTTGTGAGCTTCTTGTTACTCAAAACCCCTAACAAATTGCAAACCAAACAGTTTATCAACAGAGAGCTTATGCAAGCCTACTACACAATAAAGAATCTAACTTCAATTAATAATTCTTATGTGGAAGGGAAAAATAATATTAAATAATGAAGATGTACCAGATGCTATTCTCACTCGACATAAAAGCAAAGAAAATTATGCATGAAGTCATAAACCAATAGTTCTGCAAAAATCTAACTAGTTAAGGTTGATAGCACCCATGAAATATAAATGTTGCTTAACTTGTTCTTCTCATAAAGATAATGTTTAAGAAAAGTGCAAATTTTAAACATGAAAAGACATTAATTTTTATTTCTAATACTTCTTTGAAAGCTGACCTGGTATGCAAGCATCGTGCGTTGAGCATCTGGAGTAGTGAGAACTATCACTGTTCCTGTTGTGCCGTCCTTGATGGGTTCAGAGCAAAAAGTCACATTCGCCCGACACAATTTTGCCCTGTAAAACAAATTAAAGACAGTAGATTTTAATCTAAATCACAGAACTGCAGTAGCAATGAAAGAAAAGGAAAAATAAAGAAAAGAAGAATATCAATTCTAAAGGATCAAATAGTTCAATGTTTAATACTAAACAAGAATGTTAAATCAAACAAAGAAATGTTTTAGGACCCAGATGGAGTTACAACACCAGTATCATAACAGGAAGACTTTTAATTAATTGAGAATCAGTATAAAATAATAGATCATTTCGAGTCTCAAGCATCAATTAACTGAATGGTTACTTTTTCAGCTTGATTCCCTCTTTAGCCTTATTAGAACTTCAAAAGACATTCTTCTTAGTAATTATCGATTGGAAGTTTTTTGCTTTGTTTCCCTTTGCAGAGGGCACCATATTTTAGTACCATTTTTTGTTCTCAATAATCTTCATGATCTAGGAATTTCTACTGGCAAAATTGGCAGAGCTTAGTATTGTCTTCTGTTCGAAATATTATTCTAGTAAGAGAGAAAAAGCAAGGGAAGAATAGTGAACTCTGCGTCAAACTCAGTCTGGTATTGAGTTCAGATTATAAGTTGAAGTTACAGCTAAAAACAGCAAAATATATAGCATAACATAACTAGTTGACAACTAAATAGTTAGAGTGGCAAGAGCAACCTACAATCATGAGTGGATGGTGGCAAATTTATGCCCCCCTAATATTTACAATACACAATGAAATTGCATAGCCCCAAAAGAGTTGCCCAAGCTACCAAACAATGGGTTTGTCAAGCTTTGCAAAATCATGCATCAATTTCCAGATGTATTTCTTATTCTTTTGAAAACCATACCTCTAATGCCTAAACAGAAAATTTCCTATTCTTTAGAACACAGTAGATGCCTAACAGTACTTCAGTCTTCCATTCAAGATTGAACTACCACCAACTATTTCTTTCTTAATCTCGATTCCGTACCAAGAAAATTCTTTTAAACCTACACAAGCCACTTTGATGAAGACATTATATACACAATGGTGACTGCTACTACAATCTTGAATCCCCAGATTCTGGCATTGCAATAAGCATTGCATCCTGATAAAGGGAGTAATAACATTGGACTCTACAAGCCATCTAAAGATGCGAATGAAAAAAATTACTTCTTGTTTCTCTAGGCTGATGAGTAACTACAAAACACAAAAGATAAACATCGACCAGATGAGGTTGTGAAAGTCAAACTGCAAATGCTTTATCTTAATAGCTCCTGACACAACTATAACTCCGAAGGTATTCAATACAAATTTATTCAAACTGAAGGGACTCTGAATCCCTTATTAACATCTTTCCTAAGAAGAAATTAAACCGCCACAACCTCACTACAGAAAGAAGTTTTCCACAAGCTCTTGTAATTAAGTTTTTTTTTTTAAAAAAAAACCAATTCAGCATATTCAAAACAATGCCTAACCTGTAGAAGCCACCCAATGGATCACTCCCGACGCTGCCCGCCATGGCTACATTTAAAGCTGGGCCACCAATGGGCTTTCCCCCAAGCCTTGCCAAGGCCACCAGACTGTTGGAAAGAGATCCACCAGCAGCAGCCTTATAGCTGCAACCATCCATAGCACGCAAAACCCTGCCCCTCTCTTCATGATTTACAAGCTTCCTCGTTCCCTTCTCTAATCCCAGTCTCTCCAAAAAATCATCGTCAACCGTGCCAGAAAAATCTACCTAAAAATACCAGTATAGAGACGGAATGCCAAGATAAAATGATTACTATGTATAATACTATAACATCACATGTATATGTATCAAAGTTGGAGATAATTCTCCAATAAATGTGGGCAATATTCAACGGGTATAAGAAATATTAGCACAGAGCCTTCTGGTGAACTGCAACATTTTTATCTCATGCGGCATTTACCCCAAAGAAAAAAATGACAATTCCTTCACATGAATGGAGGTACTACTACAAAATTCAACCATTTTAACATAAACAAGCACATTCCATGCATAAGATTCTAATAATAAAACCTTCTTGTGAACCCCATCATTATCTTAAATTTAGAACACCCCGGTTTGCTATCCGTACTCTACACAAAGTTACTCACAAATGAATCATACCCAAACTATACCACTTAATATCCAAAATGCTCAATGTAGCAACTTAATTCAAATGATGACTCCAAATATCAGCAACCCTTCACCCACACCACAAGGAAAAAAAAAATTTAGAAAACTTACCAAAGGCGCAAATATAAGAAGAACCAAGATTTGTAAAGTTTCATAAATATTCTAAATAGCTAGAGCATATGATAGTTTTCACAAACGATTTGCTTATTATACGGAACTAACAATCCAGCTCAAAAGTTCAAAATTTCTCCTACACAAATTCAAACGAAAATCCAAACTTTTCATTTGGCAAGAAATAAGATTCAAACTTTGTTAAAAAAAAAAAAAGCAAAATTACCATAGCCTGGCCCAGGCCTAAGACATCCCATCTCTCAGGCAAGACAGAAGCAGACCCACTTATCTCTTCATCATATTCTTCTCCATCATCATCAGTTTCACTCTCATCTCCATTTTCATCATCTTCCTCATAATTATCCCTCCCCAAATCCCCTCCCCCACCATTACTAGCCCAACAAACGGATAAAGACGACGACGACGGCGACACCCACAAAAACCCACCTCCCTTTTTCCCCATAAAGCCAAGCCTCAACCGCTCTTTGCCAAGAGAAAAATTTCGAAAGACTAGTGCTTGGAGCTTTGTGTGGTGAGGATGGTGGTGATATAAAGAAGAGGGAGGATGATGAAGAGGGAATGTAGGAGAGGAAATAGGAAGAAGAGAGAGAGCCATTTTAGTGATTCTTCTGCGAAGTATTCTTAGATGTAGATTTTGTTTGTGTTATACGTTTGATGATTGACTGCTTCTTTTGGCTTCTCGCTTATGGTGGAGAAGCGTGCATGCCCATCCACAAAAACTTAACGTTCAGTTTGAGCCTTGAGAACCAAAAACAGAAACTACACGCCCTCTCTGTTTTGCGGCATTGAATTTTCAAATGGAGGAAAGGAGGAGGATAACGAAACTCTCTCTCTCTCTCTCTCTCTCTCTCGCTTCCTTAGCATAAACCAATGCTATCTATACGTGCCGGCTATTTATACTCTATTTTTCATTTTTTGGGAAAAAAAAAAGACAAGAATAAGGTGAAAATTAAGATGAAGAATTTTAATCTACCGGATTTATTTATTTATTTGTTAGTTAATAGGAGATATTTTATTTTAGGTGGATTTATTCATTTATTAAAAATACTGGATTTTTTTCATATTATTTTTTATTCTTTGAATCGAAACAAATGTAAGTTTTTAATTCTCTATAATGTTTGCAAAGTAAAATATTTTCAGAAACGAGTAAATTATTTTTATTTCCAATCATTTTTTGATGTCCTGCATGGATTCATCAACATCTTTTTCTTTCCTTTCCTTTTTTTTTTTTTTTAATTTTATCAACATAGTCTCTTTTCTTAAGTAGGGTTAGTTTTTTTATCCGAAATCTAATTTAACTTGAATTAATCTGAATTCGGAATAAAATTAAATGTCTAAATCTGAATAACATGTTTTTTTTTGTCTGAATTACTAAAAATTTGTATGAAGTTTTTTTTAACTTAAAAAAATTTGAAAACTAGTATTTTTACATCTATACCCTTATAAATTATAATTGTCAAACAATTGATAACATCTCAAATAACATAAATATTATTTTCATAACATAATCATACTCAATTGAATACAACCTTTTAATATTCTAAATTAGCATATGTTAATCAATTCTATTGCTGTTTATGATGTTTTATATGAAAAATATTCATTAAAAATTATAAAGATAAATAATGCTAACTTGAAAAAAATAAAAATATTCTAGCACTATATTATCATGAGTTATAAAGATGAGTAATAATGCTAATTATTAAACTTATTTAGATATAGATGAAACTTAATTAATTAAATAATGATATTTTGGAGAATATTTTTAATGATGTTATTTAAATTTTTTAGATTAAGCAAAAAGCTAAAAATATTAGCTTAATAACTCAATAATTTAATTATTAAAAATTTTCATTATTAAAAATTTTCATTAAGTTGAAAAAACTAACGGACTTAATGACTTAAATGATTGTAATTAAGTCAATTAAGTTATTAAGTCAGAAAAATAAATAACTCCCTAGTATCTACTTACTGAAGGCCTTTTGCTTATTTTTATTCTTTTTATACTGATTGTCGGAAATTTATTGTATTGTATTCCTAAAGCAGAGTGCATGTATATATAGTGAAAAAACTATTTAACTTTCCAACTCTTTATTTTTTCAATACAAATTAGAGAATATCACTATTACCATATCTAAATATCATAGAATTTATCAATAGTTTTTTATTCTATCAGATTATAATCAAATTAGAATCAAATTCGACTATACCTAGTTGCTAAGCATATGTTAAGGAAGCAGGGAATATCGAATATATATATATATATATATATATAGGTATATATATGAGGAGCATGGGATTTTAGAGGCATTTATTCATCATACTTTTCTTCGGCACCAATTGAAATAATAAGGATTCTTAATTTCATTCATCAAAGATACTTAATTGAAGTTTATATATATATACTTTTTAAGTTTGTCAGAATTCTTTTTAGATTTCTATTAAGTAGTAGTAAAATAGAAAAAGAAATAGTTGTTATTGAACAGATGAAACTTCTCCCATGAACTTTGAAAATAATTTGAAATTGATGAGATACTAAAATAACTAGAATAAAGTTATATTAGTATAAAAGGATTTTGATGATATTTTCTCTACAGAAATTTATATATAAGTGGATTAATTTCTTATAATTTTTTTTGTGTGAGTTTATTTTCTTATAATTTTTGTGCTGGACTTTTGAATTTAAGCTTCTTCATTGAGCTTTAATCGTAAATTTATGTTAACATAAACTTTGAAAAGAACTTTCATTAGAGGTTTTTTGAAAAGTCAAATAGATTTTTTAATTAAAATTATTTTTTAGTTAAATGATAAGTATTTCTTCTCCTTACTCTTGAAAGGTGGGAAGATGGTGAGTTTTCCCACTTTTATCATATATAACGACATTGCATTTTTAATATATTTATGCACTTAATTTTAATTGTGAATTTATGACATGATATATATTTCTACAATATTAAAAGAAAACATATTTCACATTTTTAGTTACAATAAATAAAAATAAGTTTGAAGTAAAAAATTAATATATATAACTAGGGTCTGACTACGGTGTAACGGTGATACGGTATCACCGTTGCATTCAGTCGTTGGATCTACTTGGATGAATGGATTCAGTAAGATCCAACGATTGGATACAACGGTGATACCGTATCACCGTTACACCGTAGCTTTCTCTATGTAATTAATTTAGATTTGTTAAGGTAACTTGACTTTTTCCTTTTCTCGATTGGAAAAGAGATCAGATAATTAAAAAGAAAAGAAAATTAGAAAATAAAAAAGGAAAAGGCACGAAGCAACCCGTGGTGATAGGAATGGAACTTGGACACATCACCGCCACAAATCACCGGGCAATCTAAGCCGTCGCTTATACCGAGAAGACTTTTCTCGATTATTTATTTATTATTAAACTTTGTGATGAAAGCTTCACCAAAAAAGAAAAAAAAATTTAGTGACAATTTGATTCTTCGCCGTCGCACTAAATAGAGGAGAAAATTAATTTTTTTTCTTCATTTTTATAATTTATTAAAAAAATGAGAGTTGGTTAATTGTGACAAATTCACTAAAAAAATCTTCCTTTAGCAAATCATTTATTAAGGAAAATGGATCGAAAGTGAAAAAATAATAATAATAATAATAACGTAACCCACACATATACTATTATACCTACAATAATCAGCCTGGTATCCATAATGGAAGGGAGCATTTGTCTATTTATATAATAGGTTGTCTGGTAGGATATAAATTGAGAGAATTTGTGCCTATTATTAATTTCTGTAGACATGTAAAAAATGATAAATAGATCCCGACTGTTAAATGAAGTGAATATAAATTCATTGTTAAGAGGTGATTCTTACGATTAAGATAATAAAGAAGGCAGAAAAATATCTGATTTAAGCCTGTAGAAGGTAGTGGACCCACGTGGCTCCCCTTGAATGGCCCACTTGTGCATGTATGTTCTCCACCATGCCTCCAACAAAGCGTGATCTTGCTAATGTATTTACGATTCTGAAGAAGCTTCGTCATCTCTTCCCCACCTACGCTAATATTTTAAAAAGATTTCATTTTGTAAGGAAAAAAAAAAAAAACTATAATAACAAAATTGTTACTTTTTATTTTCTTAAAACGTGGAGGGGTGAGCAAAGACCCATCAATATTTAAACTCCTATTTCATTTAGAAGTTAAGATTCGAATTCTTTAAAATTTTAACCAACTAAATAAAAGTACTTAATTAAATATCAAGGATGAGAAAATTAATTTTAAATTAACTGGAGGCTTGGCCTTAAAGTTAATAACGTACTTATGAGTACTATTACGGTGCTAAGAAAACATTGAAATTTGATTGCTTCTGGTTAATTGATATGGATTTAATGACAAATTAGGATAAATCAATGTTAATTTTATTCTATCAACGAAAATATTGATCTTAGCCCACAATTTTCCACTATCACACATAAGTATATTAGAGATACTCTATTAATCATACAGTAAGAAATTATATTATGATATATATAAATTTATTTTAAAAAATTATTATACAAGTAATAATTATATTAAATTTAATAACGCCTACCGTATATATATTAATTAATTATATTACCTCGTATATAATCTAAAATTAGTTTTGTCACGCAACTCACACCCGTACCTCCCCATCATCCCTAGCCACATGTACGTTCCAGATTCAAAAAACTGCGACACTGCAATACGCAGAGCTCACCCAATACAAACTGACCAATCAAAATCTGTATTGTTTTCATTAGATTCAAAGCTCTTCACGAGCACTGTCTTCTCGCCAGAATTAACGAGACAGTGGTGGAAGAAAGAGAAATAATCAAAATTCAGGTGCGCGATCGATCGCACCTCTATAAATTTTTTATATTAATTTTTGCTTCCTTTTTTGTGTTTTACTAAATCTGAAAACTTATTCTTATTTCTCTCGTTTTATTTTGTTCCACTGTTTTTACAGAATTTTGGAGGTAATTTGCATTACATTTGTAAGAGCTTTATTGTGAAATTTCTATAAAATCTAATGAATTATGAGTTATTTTTTTTGAAAATTTATTTAAAACTGTAAAATTCTGTGGAACTTTTAGTGCAATTGGAGTAGATTTGAGCCGTTTGATCCCTTCTTGCTGATTGTTCGGAAGCTGTGAATAAAATCTCGTTTCTTTTATTATTAATTTTTTTTTCTAAGGCGAAGTAAGTAAGTCTCGAATTAGATTCACTTGAATTTGACTTGTTTGATATTATTATTGTTATTTTATTTTTCTCCTATTTGCAGGTATTTGAATTGGAGTAATTTTGTAAGGTTTTGAGTATTTTAGTATCATGGACCATGCTGAACTTACCACAGAGCAGGTTAGTGACGTGATTTAATCTGTTGATTTGCTTGCTTTATTATCGTCACTGATTGCACATTACCATACTATAGGCATTTACATTTTATATGTGTTCTGATTTTGTCAGAACGAACCAAATGTGTTGTTATTTTCTAGTTATGGCATTTTATCTACACTCTTGTGAAGTGAAATTATCAGCTGTTTAGTACAAGAGTAGGTGATTGACAAACATTAGTCACCAATTTAAAGTGGGTATGTACCGAACAGTTTAGTTGTTGTGCTTTCAGATAAGCAGAAGCACAAAAAGGCTTCTTTATAAAAGGAAAGCGTGAGTAACAAGTAAAAGATGGTTTGTAGTTGTGTTCATTACAAACTGTTTTCTTTCTAGGAACATGAAGTATTGGAAGTTGGCTTAATCTGGTAAATGTATGTGTTGTTGTTACTAGTTAGTTTTAGTTTGTGTTTGTTCAGAAATGAAAGTGAAAGGAAATGGTAGATTAGTCCTGCTCAATAATGCTAGTGTGTTTACTTGATGATGGCTAATGTAGCCGGATTCTATTTGCTGCTATGTTTAGTTTTTCTTGACTTTTGATTATTGTATTTTTGTTGAAATATTGTGTGATTTTGAAAAAAAAAATGTTTTCTTGTTACAACAGATTTAATTTAGTCAGTCTGGATTTTGGTTAACATCTTCTTTTGTTCCATAGGTTCTGAAGAGGGACATCCCATGGGAGACTTACATGACAACGAAGCTGATTTCAGGAACAGGGCTTCAGCTGTTAAGACGATATGATAACAGATCAGAAAGTCACCGGGCTCAATTGCTGGATGATGTAATGTTGCATGGCTCTTATATGTTCCATTCGTTTAAAATGTACCAGAAAGCTAATTTTGATGCCTGTTACAACTTTAGTAGAAGATTGATATGACTTACCATTTTAAATAGTCAGTAATGTTATTGACGAGTTAATTGACTCTTACAGGATGGTCCATCTTATGTCCGGGTGTTTGTTAGCATTTTAAGAGACATATATAAGGAAGAAACAGTGGAATATGTTCTGGCTTTAATTGATGAGATGCTGACAGGTAAGAGGAATGATTATGGTCTTTTGGATAGAATATGCATACTAGACAATTTACCTCTTTTCATTTCCTTTGTCAGCCAATCCAAAGAGAGCCAGATTATTCCATGATAAATCTCTTGCAAGTGAAGATACTTACGAACCTTTCTTAAGTTAAGTACTTATGCAAAATTGTTAGAATTTGAAATCATTGATCCTTTTACAGTTTATATCTTATCTTCTTTTCTTAACTAAAACGATATGTTATCTTTTCCAATTTCAGATTGCTGTGGAAAGGTAATTGGTTCATACAAGAAAAGAGCTGTAAGATATTAGCTTCGATTGTAAGGTACTTAAAACATGGTCCATTTGCTCAAAGGTGCAATAGTTTGGAGGTTGGTATATTTTGTTACATTCAGTTACTGATTGTGCAATATTTTCCGTAATCATAGTGCTAGGCCAAAACCACTGGATCGCTTTTTTGCTAATGGGGAAGCCTCAAATTCAAAAAGCAAATCCACTACCATTGATGATGTTTTAAAATTATTGGTTGAATGGCTTTGTGCACAGGTTAGTATGTGGCTAGTTCCATACTTTGTCTTTCCTTCTCTCTTTCTTTCTTTCTGAAAAATTTGGGCCTCGGTTAGTGTTGGTTAAGGAACTATCAGGAAATTGAAAGCCTTCTTTAATGATGCATAAAACAAGTTTGACGGAAAAATTGACTTAGTGTGCAAAAAATTTGAACATAAGGTTTTTAAATTCTTTATGGTGTTTATTTGGAACCTTCACCAGTGACTTGCCTTTTTAATAATATTATGTTGCATAGCATGTCCAGACACTAGTTTTCTTTTCAATTTCCATTTTTTGTTTTGTTTTGTTTAGTAGTTAGGGGCATTCTCAGGCTTGGTATGGACTTTACAGAAATCACTGGGTCTTTAAGAATAGGAGAACAAGAATTTTATACACGTTGATATAGTGCTCGAAATTTGAGTGGTATAGATGTTCAGATTCTGAGCTCATTTAGGATCTTCTAATAATCCTGATCCTAGGTGTGATATTGAGAGTCTATCTTTCCTCTTTTTTTTTTTTCCTTAGCCTTTCGCATCAAGTTTTTGCTCTTAAATATCAAATTGATCATGGACAAACCTTAATTCAACAGTCCTATCTTTCTGCCAAATCTTGTTTTTTTCCTTCTTAATTGATGTTGGAATATCAATCCTAAAGTCAGGTTTAATTGCCTGCATATTTCTTCTTGTTTTCAGCTCTTTGATTCTCATATTCTACATCTATTATCCCTAGCCCATTGAATGGTTGTTGTATTTTTGCTGGAACCGTTGTACTCTTTTATTTATTTATTTTTCTCTAATTAAAGTAATGTTGACATTTTACCACTCTTTTATAACTCTGGACTAGTTGAGAAATGCTTTTCTACGTAGAGTGCTTTGAAGTCTTGCATTTTCCTTTTAATGAATGCTCCATTTGTGTTTTTACAATTACATTTTCGATATCAGTTGGTAGGTATGTTTTTCTGCGATGGTATTGTCATACATGATAGTCCTGATGCCCTACATTGTGTGTAGCTGAAGAAGCCTTCCCATCCTAGTCGTGGCGTTCCAGTTGCTATCAATTGCCTTGCAGCATTACTGAAGGAACCTATGGTGAGATCTTCCTTCGTTCAAGCAGATGGGGTGAAGTTGTTGACCCCTTTAATTTCACCTGCATCCACACAGCAATCTATCCAGGTAATATTTCATATTCTAGATAGCTAATTTATATGTAGTTCAACACATAAGTGGGCACCCAATCCTGCAATTTTTTTTTTTGTTTTCGGGTTTTTTGGGGGGGGGGGGGTTTCAATTGCCGACCCTGCTAGTTAGCAGGTGCCATGCTGGGTTAGAATTTTGGTAAAACTCAGCATTTTTGTCCTGCAACCTTTTACTTCTGAACTCATAAATGAAATTCTCATTTCACTTGGTGAGCAAAACATTAATTGAATAACGGAATTATGTTATTGACATCTTTTTTTCTTTTTTTTTTTCCTCCTTGTAACAGCTTCTTTATGAAACATGTCTCTGCGTCTGGCTCTTGTCTTACTATGAACCTGCAGTGGAGTACTTGGCAACTACTAGAACCCTGCCACGACTAATAGATGTTGTTAAGAGTTCCACAAAGGAGAAGGTGAGATCTAGTTTCTTGGTAGTATTTAATGTTAGTAAAGGCTCACTGCTGCACAAGATGAGTGTCATCCACTTGAATACTATTAACTTGTTATACATACATATATATAAATATATATATTGGCTTGT
Source organism: Citrus trifoliata (assembly GCA_018350135.1). Classification (NCBI taxonomy): domain Eukaryota; kingdom Viridiplantae; phylum Streptophyta; class Magnoliopsida; order Sapindales; family Rutaceae; genus Citrus; species Citrus trifoliata. The sequence continues at coordinate 8,164,717 of CM031387.1, forward strand.
GGTAGAAGTAGGCTATTTTCTTATCCAAAAGAATTCGTTCCTTTGTTCATATGGTTATTGAGATAGGCTTATCCTGCTAGGTTGTCAGGGTGGTGGTCTTGATCCTTAGGAACTTGCTTCCCAAAGGTAATTTTGCTGCTCAGATGATAGACCTTGGACTACCTCAAGTTGTTCAAAGTTTAAAAGCACAAGCATGGAGTGATGAGGTAAGAGAAGTTTCTCGCTGTTTAGTTTTTCTTTTTCGGCTGATTGCATAATTATTTAGTTAATAGATCGAGTAAAATTAAGGGAGTTGATGGCGCTGTTTGCTACTGATTGGTGCATTTGGTGATCATTTTATATGGATTAAAAATTTACTTCAGCTTCTGTGAAGTATGGTGTGGTAGAATAGTCAGTTGCTTGTGTTGTTTTGGTGCATAATTGATGATAGAAGGTATGCTTACCAGAGTCTTTTTACCCCATACTTGGGATCGGCTAGTCAATTATGATTTTGATACCATTACGCCCTATTATTCCTTTGTTCAGCATGGAATAATTTTGTTTCAATCCACACTTTGATTGAAGCTCTGGCCGGCGAAAGTGCTGACTACTATTGCACGGACCTACACTATCTTTGACAACTTAAGACATTTATCCTAGAACAATGTTACCTCTAATGGCTGACAAATGCCTGCTTTATTTAATTCTCAAGCACCTGTCATCTGAGCAATGTTAACTCAATTAATTGTGCCTTTTTTATTACCACATTTTCTTTGGCCTTGAACCATTCAATTTTGCCAAGGCTTGACTCTTTTTCCTCATGATGAACTGAAGCTGTATACTGCTTTTGTGGAATCTTGGTATCCAACACAAAATGAAGATTTCAGCCTTCAAACTTATAATGCAAGATATTAGATTGAGTTTGGGTGGCTCCTGAATAATGCCAAAAAGAATTGAGTCTTGACCACCATTGCTGAATTTTGTTTAACCTTTAACACAATGATGACTTCATCTTGCCGCATTTACATATAATAGATTTCAATATCTTCTTAGGATTTACTAGAGGGTCTGAATCAACTGGAAGAAGGTTTGAAGGATAATATTAAGAGATTGAGTTCTTTCGACAAGTACAAGCAAGAAGTCCTCCTTGGCCATCTCGACTGGTCCCCTATGCACAAAGATCCCCTATTCTGGCGTGATAATATCACAAACTTTGAAGAAAATGATTTCCAGGTATATCTTTTCCCCATGGACAGTGTTTCTAGTTTTTATTTTTCATTTTTCTGCTTTAACTTCACTGAGTGACTCGGCATCATTTTGTATAAAGAAATACAAAGTTTCTGTAATACTAACGGATAATCTTCTCTCTCAGATTCTAAGGGTCCTCTTAACAATTTTGGATACATCCAGTGATCCACGAGCTCTTGCTGTCGCTTGCTTTGATCTCTCACAGTTTATCCAGTACCATCCAGCTGGGCGGGTCATTGTGACGGACCTCAAAGCCAAGGAACGGGTGATGAAATTGATGAACCATGAGAATACCGAGGTTACCAAGAGCGCCTTACTCTGCATCCAAAGGCTTTTCCTAGGCGCAAAGTACGCGAGCTTTTTGCAGGCCTGAATTCTCTTTCCATGGGGTCCAGTCTTGTTTACAAAGGAAATGCTTGTAATGATTTGATTCCAGTTTCGCTGTGGTTAGGTTGTTTATTTATTTATCAATCATTGGAGGAATTTATGAATCAGGGGAACGCGTCTGTTGGATTTTTTTAAGTACTGTGAAGAATTAGTTGATTTTTTACCATATTTTAGAAATTTATTTTGTTTTTGAGATGAGGAATAAATTGATACCATCTGTACTGACCTTTGATATGAAAACTACTCGAGCGCATGATATATATCTGTTTTTGTTCGTTTCTGTATCTTGCTGCTGACTGAAGCTGGATTTTCAGGCTCGTTATTATCATTTATTCTTTTGAAGTTGCAAAATGAATTCTCAATATTTTCAGGGGAAATGCTTATAATTAGCGCGGAATTAAACATTGATTGTGTACTGTAGACTTCCAAAAGGCAATTTATTTCCATTGATTTGAGTAAACTAAATCTCCGTGATGGTAACACTTATTTAATCACTTATTAACGAATTCTTTGAAAATTTGATGATTGTTGTTGAAAACATTTACTAATTGTAAATGCGTTAAAAATTATTTGATTCATTTAGTATCACTAATAGTGATTTAATTTTTCATCTTGATTGAACGATGAATTTTGTATTAATCCGGAAAAGTGCAACTGTTACTCCAACCACGCGTCGCTTAAAGGTTCATGTAATTTGAGACGACTTGTCGTCTATGTTTTATTCCGGACCGGCTCACGCAAACTTTAAAGCTTTCGAGTACTCGCGGAGCGGCGATCGCAAATCCCTCAAAAGAACACACCCAAGGAATGGAGACTGAGAAAGTACAGGAGAAGGAGAAGGAGAAGGAGAAGGAGAAGGAGAAAGTGTGCAAGAGGTGTAAGCAAACGTACACAGCTTCATCAAACAGCTCTTCTTCTTGCTGCTTTCACCCTTCCTTCTTCGTTTGCCGTCGTCACGACGACCAAAAAAGGTACCCACCCGACTTCCCCTTTTGATCATCATTTCGCATGCACTTTTCTTCAATTTAATTTTTTTAAATTTTTTCTCATGTACCCTTGTGATTCTTTTGCATTCTCTATTGGATGTTATTAATTATTATAAAAAAATTCTAAAAAATATAAAATTCACGGCAGCTAGGAAGTTGAATGAAACTCTGAGTCCAGTCCAGTTTGGTAGGATTCTTTGATTTCCAAAGCATCGAGTAATCAGATTTGCTGGGCATTCATTTTGTTTTGTTATTTTTCCATGTATCAATTTTCATTTAATTTGGGTTTGTTTATTTTTGGATGACTTAGAAATCCTAATGTACAACGGCAATAATTAGATGCTAAATAATTATTCCATTAGCCAGCTGGTTAATTTTTTCAGGAGTTCATGCTGAGACTTGTTTTACCACGCCATCCGTACAATAATCTAATGAAGTCCGGCCATGTATATATTTATTTTTTAAAACTGCCGTACAAGTTGATAACTACATTTAATACATCCATCCATATGTCTTCGTTTGGCTGTACAATAATTGGAGTACTATTGCTGGTATACAGAGGTGATAAACTGCTAATCTCCAAACGTCATTTGCCACAAGCACCGCAACTACTGATGGCGTATCATGTAGTACTTACAAATCAACTGATTTTGTATTAATCTTCTGTTTTTCTTATAGTATGAGTATACTGTATGTGGTAGTATTGTTTGCATATTGAAGAAAGCTCATTTATGGTAGGATTTGTAATTGTTTTGTGTGGCAAATGGTCCTTTTTGTCTGCCTTCAAATATCTGGGTTGAAGGGGACAGAATTTTAAGAAGTGGAACTGTTGATAACAAAGCTAAAAGCTGAAAGTTTCTCATTCTTGTTTCCTGGATTTTTCAGTTCATACCAAATCTACTTTTTGAGGTTCATTATTCATTTCCTTTAATTCTTCGTCATTGGGTTTCTACTGCATTGTAATGCTGTACACAAGGCATTTCTATTCACTTACTCCTTTCATGTGTGTGTGTGTTGGGGGGGTGGGGGGGAAGTACATTTATGGACTCTTTTTGATATTGTGGGATTTGTGTCTGGGTGTGAGTGCACACATTTTGATCGGTAGCTAACTAATGGATGTCATTGCTTGCAGTTTAAAATGTAGAAAAATAATTTGTGTCTGATTGTGAGTGCACAAATTTTGAACTGCAACTAATTAATGGATGTTATTGTTTAAAATGTGGAAAAATTAGTTTATTCTATGCTAGCTTTTCATAACATGAGTTGGACTGAGCTCAGTCAGTTGATGCTCCATGTTTTTGATTCATTGAAGGTACTATGAATTGGGACCTGATGATCCACCCTATGCTGCCAAGTTTTACGACTGCTGCGGGGCCGAGGATGCTGATGCCTCTGGTTGTACCACTGGCTTCCATGTCTCTTATGATGATGATTAACATAATTTTTACCTCCTAATCACCTGTAACTATAGATTAAATTTGTAGATATCTCCGTTTCTCCTCCTGTGACCCACATCATTTCCACTGTTCTACCACTGTATAATTCAGATCTTTCATCAGTTTATCTCTTCATTTCTCAACATTTTTCTTTTTTTTTTTTCCTGGGGTTGATCTGGCATGAATTCGACATGTGCTGCTATGGCCAACTTTCGAGGGATGATGGTAAATCTTAACCCTTTTGCATAAACTTCTGGAATTAGTTGGTCTAGGGAGTTTGAAGAGCATATACTGGAAGCATCTTAAGTAAAGAGTAATGCTACTTTGACAGAAATAGGTTTACAAAATTTTGACATACTTATGAAATACTAAATTACCTTTTAGTTTATTTACAGATAGCGAATTGGGCTTTTTACATAGTTTTGTAAAACTACTAGACAGCTGAGCTAAAATTATCAATTTTATTTTGTATTAGTAAATAATCAAAGAATCAACCTAAACTTATATTCAGGAAAGAAATAACTACAGAGGAGAAAAAAATTAATGAGGCGATTGAAAATTACGCCAAAATTAATAGTAAGGCATTTGAGATTGCAGTAGAATTTCTCAATAATCGTATTATTAGGATCAATTCATTTTGTTACTATAAGGAGGTTAAAACTTTGTAGAGGTTTAGTTCAAAATTACTATCTTGACTTCATTATTCTTAGTATAAGTAAGATAATTAATAATTAATTAATGGAGTTTGTCAATTGTATGAAGCTTCAAACATGCTTGAATACTTAAAAATATTTTGTCTTCAACAAGAAGGTGTGTATATTATCTAATTTTTTTTTGCAATATACAAATAATTATTATTATGTGGAGGCAATTTTAAAGATGTGGTAACAATTTTAAAGAATAAATTATTGTCTCAAACAACTGAAAAAATATTTTTTTTTCTATACTAAATCTTTTAAAGTAACAAATATGTTTTGCAATACACATATAATTATTATTATGTGGAGGCAAGTTACTAAAGTCGGGATCTAAAACACTTATTACAATTAGAGTTAATTCTTATTTATAATTTACCTAAATTAGAGTTAAAATTTTTTTATGACTATAAAAGAGTTATTTCTATATAAATTATCACTATAAATATAGAGTATCACTATAAAAAGGTTTTACGATCAATCATCCGTCATAATAAGCACAAGAATGACAAGTTTTGAGTCTCAAATAAATTCTATAAAACACAACGATGGATTAAGATTGTCGGGAAATGGGAATGCAATACAAAGTAATTAATGACACAGTCACAGTGTTTCACTTACACGTGAAGCAAACGAAACAAGAAAAATCTTAAGAAAAAACACTCACCAGAACGCAAGGTTCAATCCCGGTTTACTACGTCGACCTCCATTCCTCAAAGAGGTTGGAAACAGAGACGAAAAGCATTTTGAGTGGCTTCATCCTCCCATTGAAGCCTTCTCCACCAGCCTTCATTTCCACGAATAAGAATTCTGCGCCCATTTGCACTATTTGAATCAAGTGGAAGCTTTTTAAGCGAATGGCAATCATCAACTTCCAATTCTTTCAGACGTGAAAGAGGCAAGGGCTTCCAGTAAATGCTCTTCAAACTGTTCAGTCGCCCTAACCGAAGACGCTGGAGTTTTGCAAAAGGGCTGCTTATTATTCCCGTCATCTCAGGAATGTCATCAAACTCTCCAGCACTGATTATTTCTTCCATGTCATCGCAAAGCCTTACGGAAATAGACTTGAGGTTTGGAGCAAAAACGAGGAATGTCAAGTGTTTCAAATTTCTGCAATAGCTTACGGTAACTTCCTCAAGGCTGCGGAAAACATAAGGTTGGCGCGATTTTTGTACCATATCTTTGTAGTCAATCTTCAGTCCCCCAGGCAAATCACAACGAAAAAAGTATAATGTATTGAGCTGCTCTAGATCTGCTAAATCTGCAACATCAATCGACTCCTCCCTATTGAAGTCAGAGAAAAAAAGAGCTTGAGTACAACTTCGTAACTTCTGTGAGCTCAAAAATGTTTGGTAAGCCTCAAAACTCCTGAAGGTGATCTCCAGTACCTCTAAATATTCCAAACCGAGCAATTCCTCTGCTACATTCTCACGCCAAGAGCTAAGTAAAAAACCAGTAGCAAGCATTCTCAACACACGTAACCTTGAAAAATTAGATAACAGTTGCTGTGGAACTTTAACTAACTTGCGTGCCCAGTCCAAATTCAAACATTTAAGATTTACCAACGCTTTTAACTCTTCGGGTAACTCTCTAACGCTTGTATTTGAAATATCAAGGAGTTGTAGTGAAACCAACTTTGAGACCCCCTTTGGTAACTGCCATAGCATTCTATTGTCTGACATCTTCAAAACTGTTAGACAAGGCATAGACTGGAAGAAGCCACCGGTGATCGTCCTCAACTTATTATCGTTAAGAAACAAAGTAAGAAGATGAGGGTATATAGGAACAGTTGGTAGATTTTTTATTGAATTTTTCATCAATGATAATCTTCTCCCCATTTCCCATCCTCTGACATCTGCAGGTGCCTCCGTTAATCCGGAACCTGCATAAACCAAAAAGCCCTCCTTCTCCTTCTCAATCTCACAAGTTATCCACAATGCCATATCGCGGATGACGTCATGCATTTTTACTTGATCATCTTCTACCTCTTCTAATAAACATGCACGAACAAGAGTGGTCACGATGTGGTATCCTTGGTTTTGTGTGCCAAACTTGTCTTCATCCAAAAACCCCTCGCAAATCCAGCAATCAATCAAGTCTCTTTTATATATACTGTAATCTTCTGGATATAAACAACAATATAAGAAACAAGATCTGATTGCATCGCTTGGCAAGCAATCATAGCTGAATTTTAAAAGAGGATATACCTCCTTTCCCAAACCTGCAAATTCGGAAGCTGATCTTCTTAAAACTTCAATCGCATATCTCCATTCTTCAGGAGTCTTTTTGTAGGCCATGGCTCGACCAATAGTAATAAGCGCGAGCGGCAATCCATCGCACTCCTTTGCCACAGTTTGAGCTAGTTCAGGAATACTATGATGACTCTCAATAGTTTCTTCCCCAACTTTCTCTCGAAATAGCTCCCAAGCATCCTCATCGGATAAGCATGCCACTTTGAACATCCTACGAGCTTCCATACCGCCACAAACATCAACGAAACGGGTTGTAAATACCACTGCACTATTTTTGGGGCTATTCCTACTAGTAGGAAGAGGGAAGCCTACCTTCTTTAGATCAACCCGCTCCCATAGATCATCCAACAACAAAGCAAACTTCTTCTTGCTTAAAGTCTTGAAGATGTCCTGAGCGTTCTCTTCGAGACTTCTGTCCTTCCATGAATCAGTATATAGACCTATCTTTTTCCCAATAGTTTCTTGAATTTTTTCAAGCTGCAGGTCTTTGGACACCACAACCCAAATCACATAATCAAAATCTGTTGGATAATCAACAAATTTATTATTGATTTGGGTTAACAGTGTAGTTTTACCGACACCGCCCATGCCGTATAGGCCAATTATACCAGCTGCAGGTTCTTGTACAAGACATCTCCAAACTTGTTCAAGTTGTGATTGCAAGCCTACCACCGTTGCCTCAGTAGGTCTTTCATCTGCCACAGATATTAATTCTGGATCTGGAGCTGCCACCTCTTCAAAAACTCCTTCCCCCCTTAAGGCCTTCACATCTCGCAGCCTTTTAGCAACTTTTCTACCAAACTTGTAGCTTGACTTGCAGTTCCTGGAGCAGTAGCCTCCAAGACACAATTTGTCAATTTCCTGAGAGCCACCATCTCTTCCCATGAGTTCATCAACTTCAGTTTTAAGAGTCTCCACCCTCGAAAGCCAAACCTGCACTTGGTTCAGCCTCTTCATTTTGTGTTGGTGTTCAGCATTGAGGACCCTCGTCATCACATCGTTCTTTGCAGCGATTAGTTGTTCCAATTCAGTCGTCAAGGCAACAACATTATCTTTGAGGTCAGTTATATATGCAGCTTTGCCAAGAGCGCAGTCTGGGCAACGATTGAACATTGCGCCAACATCGCAAGAGATTTGCAAAATGTTACCCATAATGGATCTCACTTGTATGTATGAATTCAACCAAGAGAGAAACAAAGGAGTTTAACTTCACCAGTTTGATGAACAGAAGCTGCTGTCGCTGATTAATTGACATAGAACATTAGTTATTGAATAATGTCCAATACGTGTGAAGGAATAAACGCAAGAGAAAGAAGAAAAAGAAGAAGAAAACAAAAGAAAAAGAGGCGGGCCGTGTGAAGGAAAAAAAATAAAAAATAAAATAAAAATAAGGGCAATGATATTCGGCCACCACATATTACATTCATGCTGCTGCCGAGTCGTTTTTATTTAATTTAGATTTTAAATAGGTAAAGTGCCTGCAATTGGCACTTTGTATGAGTTTGATATGCAATAATGTGGAAGGTGGAATGCAGCCGGCAAAGGAAAAATCAAAGGGCATGCTTCCCACGTCAAGATGGTGGTAGTGGTGCCATCTTTGTGTTTCCTTGACCTTATCCAATATTCATCTTTTTTGGTTACTCTGAAATTTTCCGCCGTACATTTTGATCCCACATCACGTGCTTCACAGTTGTGTCGATTTTATCTCTCTCTTTATTTTTTTTTTTCCTCTTTCTTTCAGATCAGCATTTTTGTCTTGATTCTTGAATACTTGAATATGTATGTGTGTGTGTGGGGGCATATAATATATAGTACTTGGATTTTGTTTAATTTTCTATTGTTAACTTGATTATTTGTGGCATTAATTTAATATGATTTATATCTTTTTCGTTGTAGTGTTGATGAGGTTCCTTTATATGATGACCCCATTTTGTTTTTTTGGTCTTCATTTGTTTAATTATGAGAAAAATAAAATAGTAATAAGATTGGTCAATTCGGGTAAACAATTAATGAACTAATGGAGTATCTCACTCCCCTAGCATATCATAAATTTCTAAAATTTGTCTTCAATCGATTAAACATAAATTTCAAAATTCTTTCAAAAAAAAAATTGCCAATACCAATCCTTTTAATGTTTAAAACATCCAAAAGCTTAATGTACTGAGATATGAAAGTTAATAATATTCTGTCCAAAATGGAAGAATAATAATATTCTGTCCAAAATTATAAATTCTCAGGTGCAACCTAAATTTAGATGTATCTTAAAAGGAGAAAAAAAAAAAAAGTCAATCATTGATAGAGCTTCAAGAGCTTTGATATCTTATTGGTTTATTTTATTATTAGTATTTGGCGTTTTTCAGGATAGTCGCAACAAATAGATTCTTGAAAATCATATGAGAAAGACAAGCAGCCCAAACACAAAGTGCCTAAATCTTTAAATTTATTATTTATTATTTATTTAAAAAAAATTGCTCTACCCTTTTTTTTTTCAAAACCTTAACTAAAATACTAAAATTTCAATAAACAATTTATTTAGTTTAGCGTCCATGGTAATTAAAATGGTTTTTGTATCAAATTGATAAGATTGAAACATCTAATGCTGCAATGGCTTTTGTGATTATTTTAAATTTGAAATTAAAATTTGATAAAACTAATAAGTTTTATTGAGCAGAAGATGAGTGGAAGGACTTTTTCTTTGATTTTTAGCCGAACAAAAAAATAAAATAAAATGTTCAAGGACTTATAAAAAAAAGAGTCCTCAAATTTTGCTTGTACCAATGAAACAGTAGTTGTGAAAAAGGATTAAAATAATTTTTTCAAATGAGATTTTTTCTCTATACTTTATCATACCTTTTATTTCAAAATCTTTTTTCGTAAATAAGTTTATGATTTCATTTACTAAAATTTTTTATTTTTAAATGTAATGAACAATTTAATTTTTTTATAAGTGTTTACTGTGAGATACCAAAAAATAAATTGACTCTATAAAATTCATTGACATAAATATAAACTATATGTTTAAGTAAAAAAAAAAAAGTTTCAATCCAATGCTACCGAACAAGTATTACAGTTTTTATGTTTAAAATATAAGTTTCAAAAACTCATACCGAACACATACTTACAGTCTTATATTTAGAATACTGGTTTCAAAAACATCATTTTTATTTTTGTTTTTGTTCTATAAAAACATCAATTGACAATAATAAAGACAAATAATTAAAAATTCTAATAAGAATTAATCTAACTACTCTCTTTAAAAGGAAAAAAAAATATCTAACTACACTCACTTTCTAAAAATATAAATACATATAATTACACTAGAACCCGTATAAATTTTTATTTTATCAAGTAATTATGTGATTAATATTTATTTTATAAATAAATATTAATTTTATAATCTCAACTCAACGGTCATATCAAGAGCATATTTAATTATTTTATTTTTAATCTACAATTGAGATGTCACACCCTAGAGTTAAAGCGGCTTTTATCATTTTGTTTTTTTATTTAATTTGTATATATATATATATATATATATATATATATATATATATATATATATATATATATATATATATATAAACACACCCTGTGTTTAAAGTCTTGTGTTTTTCTTGACGTTTGTTTTTTGTGGTAAATTTTTACTGGTTGTAAGTCCCGTTTTAGGATAAGGAATCCGCTGAGGGCTGTAATTCCATACCTGTAGCCATTCTGACCAAACCTAGAGTAAGCCATAAGGCTTTGACCATGGATTCTCTCCTCCATAGGACATCATCCTTTTCTAGCTCTTCTTCCGGGAAGACTAGTGATTCAAAGCATGTTGTGAGTTCAGAAGAATTCGTTATTGAGAACTTTGATAAAGCAATTGATTGTTGGGAACTTCCAAAGATTTCAAAAGAAAAGATTTATAAAACAAAAATGTTAGACGTTTTAAAAAATGATTATATTATAAAGACTGAAGATCGTGATATCACTCTTTCTGAGCCTTTTGAAACAATTCATTTGTTTTCAGAAAAATCTTTAAAGAAATTAAAAGAAAAGAATTTCAAATACATTCATATTGGTCTAATCTAAGTAGGTATAAAACCTTTGACAAAAGAAGGCCTTGATACTTCCATTTTGGCCGTTCTAAGAGATGGGCGATTCATCTCTTTTGATGATTCATTGCTAAGTAGCATTGAATCCAGTCTGTGTAAATGTCCAATTTCTTTTGATTGTTATCCAAATATAACAATTTCGCTTAAAGACAAAAATGTTTTAAAAAGCATGATTTTACAAATCAAAACTCATAATTACAAAATGATTAAAGGGTCAATTCCAGTAGCCTTAATTTTTAAAATTTCATATAAGGCTATGGTTTCTGCATTTAGTACACAACATCGATTCCAGTCAAAAAGAGATGAAACACTTCTCTTGCAGACTGATTTGTCTAGGGCAAACACCGTCATTCCAAAACCTATCCAATAGAAAGATATCAATCTTCCAGAGGAATGGATCCTTGAGGGAGCTGCTCCCCCAACGATCCCAAAACAACTTGAGCCAAATACAGAGTTGCAAAATGTGACTCAGTATTCCGATGGTAAAGTTAAACTGTCATTCAGAAGGTCTATGTCATCCAGATTTTCTGATAAAGAGTCGAGCTCAAGTATCCCTACTTTAGAGAGGAAATTTACAAAAATCCCCTCTGTCATAAATCTTCCTTACCAATCTACAAAGAGTCAACCGAGGTTTTCCACCTCAGATATACCCAGTTCTTCTATACATTCTGTTGACTATGCTACAAATGTTCCACACCCTATCTATACTAGTAGTCAACATGTACAAAGTCAGGAAGAGAAGAAACCTTCTCCTCCAACATCTCCTACATTTTCGGCCATCACTGAAAATGTCATTAATGTCATAGAAAAAGAATTTGAATTAGATAAAACATTTCTGCATAATGATTTTTATTCTGATTCAAATAAAGAAAAAAGAATTTGGTTTTTTAAACAATTTTTAAACCAAAGAAAAGAAATCCAACAAATTTATTATGAATTTGTTAATACTCATAAAGTTCATATATTGTTTTTTGATTGGTTCGAAATATATTCTTCTGAGAACAACATAACCTATCCTTTCAAAGAATCAAACCCTATTACTATTAGGAAAAAGATTCCGGAATGGAAAGTTTCTGATAGTGATAGAATCATAGAATCTGAACACCCACCTCTTCGGAGTCTAACCATTGATCATGGCGAACCTCCTGTCCAAATTAGAGCCTCACCATACAAAATCCCAAAACCAAATGATTTCGATTCGAATTTAAGTAGTATTATCCAACAGAATAATTTCTGTAATACTAACTTAAATACAATTGGAAAGCAGTTGACTAGGATAGAAAACCAATTCCAAAAGTCAACCATCACTGTTTCATCCACTACTCCTATTCCATCAAAATCGGATTATGACAAAAAGCTTAAAGAGTCTATTTTCAAACCTTTCCAGGTTTCGAAAACTAGTCAAAAGCTTGTCCATGAGTCAAAATCAGATTTTGCTAAAGCCATTAGAGAACAACTAGATAGGATAGAAGCTGCTTCTTCTTCATCTAGTAAAATCCAAATAGCTCCTGATACTCTTCAATCTAGCAAGATTGGAGTATTAGAACATGATGACCAAACCTCTATAGCCTCTTCTGACTTAGAAGCCTTTCAGGATGACACTATTCCTAAAGCCAACAAAATCCATTGGGAACTCGCCCCTCCCACTGTCAAATCCCCTCCTGATTTGACAATAGACAATAGGCCCAGTGCATTAAATCAATCTCGATATAATGCATCCTCTGTCTATGAATGGAATATTGATGGCATGTCCGAATACAACATCTTAGGCTTCTTACAACAAATGACCATGGCAGCCAATGCCTATAAAACTCAATCTGGAACCTCTGATATGGCTATTGCAGAGATTCTCATTGCCGGTTTTACTGGTCAACTTAAAGGATGGTGGGATCATCTTCTCACTAGGCAGCAACAAATGGATATTCTTAATGCCATCCAAATTGATGAAAATAGGATCCCTATTCTCGATCAATTTAATAATCCTATTCAGGATGCTGTTGCTACCTTAATCCTTACCATTTCCCTCCATTTTATAGGTGACCATTCTCACCTCAGAGACAAAAATGCTGAGTTACTACATAATTTAAGATGTAGGAAACTTAGTGATTTCCAAGACTACAAAACCACCTTCTTCACCAGACTCTTTCTTAGAGATGATGCAAATCATACTACTTGGAAAGAAAAGTTCTTAGCTGGTCTACCTACCCTTCTAGGTGAAAAGGTTAGAAATTCCATCAAAGCCCTTCATGACAATCGAATTCCTTATGATGAGCTCACCTATGGTGAACTTGTCAGTTTCGTTAATAAGGAAGGTCTAAAGATTTGTCAAGATTTGAAGTTACAGAAACGACTAAAACAAGAGTTTAGGCAGTCTAAGCGAGAACTTGGTAGTTTCTGTAAACAATTCAATTATGATCCTTTTAAAGCTTCCACTTCCAAAGACTGTAATGGAAAGTGCTCTTCGAGACCTTACAAAAAACATTACAAGTCAAAAAGCCATAGGAAACCCTTTCTTGGACGTAGGGAAAATTTTTATAAGAAACCTTCGAGGCCTTATAAAAAGTCCAAATTCCCTAGAAAGAAAGATTTTAAAGCCACACCAAAAACTCCTTTCAATTTCAAAGAAGCCATTTGTCATCGATGTGGTATAAGAGGCCATACTGCAAAATATTGCAGAATGAACAGAAAGCTTCATGAACTTGGTCTTGATGACGACATCCTTTCCAAAATTGCCCCCCTTATGATTGAGTCTTCGAATTCTGAATCCTCTATGACAGGGGATAGTGATTCTTTACAAATTGATGAGTTAATTGATTCGGATACCTCTGTATCTAACAGTAGTGATTCTGAATCAGAGTCTTATTTAAAGAAAATTAATGTTTTGACTAAAGACCAAGAGACTTTTCTTGAACTTGTAAAGCATATTTCTGATCCGAATCTCCAAAAAGAATATCTTGAAAAGCTTTTAAAAACAATGGATTTTAATAAAACTGAGACTTCCAAAGTCCCTATTGTAAAAAAGAATTCTTATGACCTTACTGAGATTTTAGATAAAAAGAAAACCAAAAAATCGGTTCCTAATATCCAAGATCTCCAAAAAGAGATTAAGGATATTAAGTCCGAAATTAAGGATTTGAAAGAAAAACAAAAAAGTGATTCTGAAACCATCCAACTTCTTTTACAAAAACATTTACAGGATGATTCAGATAACGAGTCTACTCATAGTGAAAATCATATTGAGCAAAATGTTGATAATATTGAGTCTGTCCCACATGATTTTCTCTTCGTTTTAAAGCAAGTTACCACTCGAAAATATTTGATTAAAACCACCTTAATCTTTTCAAATGATTTTGCAATTGATGCCATTGCCCTTTTTGATACGGGTGCAGATTTAAATTGCATAAGACAAGATATTGTTCCAAAACGATTTCATGAAAAGACAAAAGAAAGGCTTTCTGCCGCCAACAATTCAAAATTAAAAGTCGATTCCAAAGTAGAAGCTTCTATTCATAACGACGGTTTTAAATTTAAAACTTCTTTTATTCTTACAAATGATATTCATCATGCCGTAATTTTAGGAACTCCTTTTATAAATCTTATAACCCCGTATACTGTTAATTATGACAGTATATCTTTCAAAGTAAAAAATAAAAAGATTATTTTCCCTTTTATCGAAAAACCAAAGACAAGAAATTTGAATATTGTTAAAGCTTGTTCTATTTACTAAAACCGAATTAATAATCTCATTAATTCAAAACAAAATGATTTAACCTTTCTACAAAAAGATTTGAGTTTACAAAGAATCGAAAATGATTTACAAAGAGATTTCATTAAAAGAAAAATTTCTGATTTCAAAACCCTAATTGAAAAAGAAATTTGTGCTGATCTACCTTCTGCTTTTTGGAATAGAAAACAACATATGGTAGATTTACCTTACGAAAATTCTTTTGATGAAAAACAGATACCCACTAAAGCTCGACCTATTCAAATGAATATGGATTTAGAACGACATTGTAAAGAAGAAATTAATGATCTTGTAAAAAAAGGACTTATTGTAAAATCAAGGTCACCTTGGTCATGTGCCGCTTTTTATGTTAATAAAAATTCTGAAATTGAGAGAGGCATACCAAGACTTGTTATAAATTACAAACCTTTAAATAAAGCTTTAAAATGGATTAGGTACCCGATACCTAATAAAAAGGATTTGTTACAAAAACTGCATTCTGCTTTCATATTTTCAAAATTTGACATGAAATCAGGATTTTGGCAAATTCAAATTCACCGAAAGACCGTTATAAAACCGCTTTTACTGTTCCATTTGGACAGTATGAGTGGACTGTTATGCCGTTTGGTTTAAAAAATGCACCATCAGAATTTCAAAGAATTATGAATGACATTTATAATCCTTATTCTGATTTTTGTATCGTTTATATTGATGACGTGTTGATTTTTTCAAATTCAATTGATCAGCATTTCAAACATTTAAAGACCTTTTATTTTGCCACCAGAAAGGCTGGATTGGCAATTTCAAATTCCAAAGTCTCTTTATTTCAAACAAAAATCCGGTTCCTAGGTCATCATATTTCAAAAGGAACCATTACTCCAATTGAGCGATCACTCGCTTTTGCTGATAAATTTCCTGACAAAATTTTGGATAAAACCCAACTACAAAGATTTTTAGGCAGTTTAAATTATGTTCTTGACTTCTGTCCAAATATTAGTAGGTTATCTAAACCTTTGCATGATAGACTAAAAAAGAAACCTACTGCATGGACTGATGAGCATACAAAGACTGTTAAATTAATAAAGAATTCTGTTAAGTGCATTCCATGTTTATATCTTGCAAATCCTGCATTACCTAAGATAGTTGAAACTGATGCATCTGATTTAGGTTATGGAGGTATTTTAAAGCAAAAACAAAATGACAAAGAACAAATTATTCAATATGTTTCTGCACATTGGAATGATTGCCAAAAGAACTATTCTACCATTAAAAAAGAAATTCTTTCCATTGTTTTGTGTATATCAAAATTCCAAAGTGATTTATTAAATCAAAAATTTTTACTTAGAATAGATTGCAAAGCTGCAAAACATGTTTTGGAAAAAAGATGTTCAAAATATTGCATCAAAACAAATTTTTGCACGATGGCAAGCTATCTTAAGTGTTTTTGATTTTGATATTGAATTTATTAAAGGCGATAAAAACTCTGTTCCTGATTTTCTAACACGTGAATTTCTTCAAAACAGATAATGCCGCCAAAGCGACGGGACAAAGGAAAAGGCATAGCCAAAGACACTGATTCCCAAAAGCCCTCTAAAGAATCCCAATCAACTCCTTCTAAAGAAAAATTACTATCCTCCGCCATGCCAATCAAATCTTGGATTGAAATGGTCGAAGATGAAGAACAAAAAGCCCTTTCAAAATCCATCTCTTCTGATCAACAGGTCAAAGAATGGATGGAATCCATTACAAAGTCCCCTGAGCTAATGCTTGTCTTACAAGGCATTTCCAAATCTAAAGCCCTTTCTCAGATCCCTGAGGAAGAAAAATCCATTTCTAAAGAAATTACAAAACTATCTTCCCAAAGCCAAAATGTTGTCATTTCTGGTGAAAGCTCATCTTCTCAGATTGTTCTTTCCCAGCCAACACCTTCAAAGAAAACTTCCGATTGGTTTGATAAATCCCATTTTCAAAATGTTTTAACTATGGAATATGGGTTTTACCATTCTGATCCATTTCAAGCAATTTCAAAGTTTTTTCCACAAAGTTGGTTTTTCAAACCATGGGATTTAACAAAACCCCAATCTTATTATCAAGCCATTTTTGAAGCCACTGAGTCAGTAAAATTTAAACATTTCTTTCTCAGTGAAACCCATTCTGAGCCGGCCTACTCCACGGCCACAATTTTGAAAGTTTTAAGTCCAAATCAGTGGGGTGACCAACTCCATAAATACAAAGCTTTCCCTCCAAATTTTCAAATGCGTTTACCACACTGTTTGGTATATACCTATTGGGATTACCAGCAGGCTTGGTTTAATATATTTTTTATACAAAACCCAAAAAAGTCCCATTCATGGTTATTTTTCTTTAACTCTAAAATAACCGTCCAAAGCCTTCCAAACTGGTTCCAACAATGGTGGAATTATTTTGGTTCGACACCACAAATCTTGACACCCAATGCCACCCATTGTCTAAACATTTTTAAAGCCCATTATACCCCATCTGACTCAGAGAAAAGATTTTCTCCATTTCTCTGTTTCTGTACAAATTTCTTCCTCCCATGGGTATGGATGTGGAACTTCCGATATCATACCCAAGAAAAACAACTACTTATCCAAAGAACTTTCAAAGTCAAATGGTGGTCCAAATTTGATGAACAAACCAAGCTCACCGAAACCCTTGTCCAAAATTGGCTTGGTTCCAAAGGTTTCCTACCTTCGACCATCAAAGATACTAAAGCCCAACAGACCTTCCTTACCCAAAAATCAAAAGCCCAATCTCTTTTAGCCAGTGCTAAAACAGAAGAGGAATATTTCAAAGTTATGCAACAACTTCTCGCCACAAGATCCAAGACGTCAGTTGCCAGTTCCAGCTCAAGCACCTCGGCAGACGAAGAACCATTCATCTCTCTTGGTGATGAGAATGAAGATGACTGCTTCGGCATTTTCTCTCCAATAAAACATTAAAGCTGTATTACGATAGAATCTTAATTTTGCCCATTTTTATGTATGTACAGTTTTGTACTTAAAAAAAAAAAATGATGAGAAAAATTTAATTTCTTTCGGGTGGTCCACTGGACACAAGTGAGAGCGCACATGTCTCTTCACCCGTTTTCTGTATTTTATACTTTGTAATTTGTATCTTCCTGTACAAAGCCTACTATTCAAAGATACGATCCAAAGATTATTGTGCACTTGAAGCTCCGCTACAGTGAACAGTGCCAAAGACTACTGTGCACTTATTCCGCTACAGTTTGTTTGTATAAAAGCCGGGAGGAAGACTTAGACTCCTCAGGTTTTCATTTTTTCACAATTCAGAGCTTCTCTCTCTTCTTCTTCTTCTCCTCCTTCTCTCTACATTTCTCTCTCTCTTCCCCCGGGAATAGGAAATCTGGAATCAAAAGACATCTTGTCTTGCGATTAATTTTCCCATTATTTCCCTTTCTTAAAGAAGAACACAATTAAATGTAAGTGTTCAATCAAGATTTAAATTTCCAAAGCATTGTAATTTATTTACTTTAAAGCAATTTAAATTTCAAAGCATGCACGTTTACATTTCTGCAATTTAAATTTCCGCAATTTAATTTCAGTTATTTAAATTTAAAGCAATTTAATTTTATGTCTGCACGTTTAAATTCTGCATGCATCGGAGACTGATCTCTATCAGATCTCCCATACAAATTCTACGTTCCTCTAAGGTAAAGAGACCGGATCTCTGTCCTTAGTTGTATTTTCTCTCTCCCCCATTCTTCAGAGCACCACTTCCGGGATCCGGATTTGGTACTGTGTTTGTGAGCTCAGCCATAAAGAATCTTAACAAAATTTGGTAAAGCACCTAAAATCTGACTAACCGCGCTCCAAATCAAAATCCAATAAAGAATTAATAACTTAAAGCTGGATTAAAATTATTTTGAGTATATCGGCTGGAATACCTAAGGGTTGCGGGCTACTGGTCCAAAGGAAGTTTAAATAGCTTGGCGGGAACATATCTATTGCCAAGGACCTCGTCCCTTATACAACGCCACGTACTCAAAATATAATTAATTTGACAAAGCCGCTTAAAATTTGGTTACCGTATTTCGCTTCAAATTAATCCATTTCGCAATCATTTGCAATCCAAAGCATCGCAATCATTAGCACTCCAAAGCAAGCACATTGCAAGCACATTTCAAAGCAATCTTAATCAAATTTGGTAAAATTAGTTATTAAAATCAATCAACCACGATACAATTTGTTTTATTAAATTAATCAATAAAGACTTCATTTGAAAACACACCCTGTTTTCGGTCCTATTTCCTTCTGGTTGTATATATATATATCTATATAAAGTTGAGACTTGGGGAGGTGACGTGGAATTACCATTTCTCATCTTTGTATATTTTCTATTATCTAATAAATAGAGAAATTTTCTTTTAGATTTGGCTTTTCATCTTCTTATATTTAATTTGATTGTTATTACACAATAACAATTATGTAAAGATTTTAATGAGATATATTCTTTGTAATGAACATCCAAGGGGGAGTGTTATGAATTTATTAAAATAAATGTAGATGTACATAACATATATATCTTAGTCTCCCCACTATCTCCCATTAGCAACCTTTAGCTTCCCTATAAGTCCCACTATCTCACAAGGAATTATGATCCATAATTTTTCATTAATTCAATGGAGTGATTAATTTTTCATCTTCTCATCTTTTTATATTTTCTATTATCTAAAATATCTAAAATATTTGTGGATATTCTTTGTACTTTTTTTCTTTCTATTTAAATTCAACAATATGTAATCATTAATAATAATTAATTATAAGTCTTTTGAAATATTTATTTATTTTATTATGCTAGCAATTAAACTTTAGTGGCTTAAAATACATGAATTAATTAACATAGGAAGAGAGGTTCTTTCATTTTCCCTCAACAATGCCACTACGGCCTAATTTTAATGCCATAATCACATATTTAATTATGCAACCTTTTGTTGATTGTCTTTTGGCTTCTTCAAAATTTATTATGCTATCAATTAAACTTTAATGCCTTAAAATACATCACCTAATTAACATAGGAAGAATGGTAGATATTCTTTGTACATATTTCTTCCTCTTTCTATCTAAATCCAACAATATGTAACCATTAATAATAATTAATTATACGTCTTTTGAAACATTCATTTATTTTATTATCCTAGCAATTAAACTTTAGTGGCTTAAAATACATCAATTAATTAACATAGGAAGATAGATTCTTTCATCTTCCCTTAACAATGACACTGGGGCCTAATTTTAATGCCATAATCTTATATTTAATTATCCAACCTTTTGTTGAGTGCCTTTTGGCTTCTTCAAATTTTATTATGCTATCAATTAAACTTTAGTGCCTTAAAATACATCAACTAATTAACATAGGAAGAGAGGTTCTTTCATCTTCCCTCAACCTCATCTTTTTATATTTTCCACTATCTAAAATATCTAAAATATTGGTGGATATTCTTTGTACATATTTCTTCCTCTTTTTATTTAAATCCAACAATATGTAACCATTAATAATAATTAATTATAAGTCTTTTGAAGCATTCATTTATTTTATTATACTAGCAATTAAACTTTAGTGGCTTAAAATACATGAATTAATTAACATAGGAAAATAGGTTCTTTCATCTTCCCTCAATAATGCCACTAGGGCCTAATTTCAATGTCATGATCATATATTTAATTATGCAACCTTTTGTTGAGTGTCTTTTAGCTCTTTCAAATTTTATTATGCTAGCAATTAAATTTTAGTGACTTAAAATACATCAACAAATTAACATAGGAAGAGAGGTTCTTTCATCTTCCCTCAACAATGTCACTAGAGCCTAATTTTAATGCCATAATCTCATATTTAATTATGCAACTTTTTGTTTAGTGCCTTTTGGCTTCTTCAAGCTCTCTAAACACTAAATATTTAAGATTTGTTATGTTTAGTTTTTTTTAATTTATTTAATCAACACCCTCTTTAGAAAAATACTTGTATTTTTATTGTTTGATTTATTTGAATTTTTGGTATTGTGTGCTTCATTGAGTACTCTTTTCTTCATGAGTTGAACAATGATAAAGATAGTTGGATGATAAGAGTTAGGCTTTGTAGGATGTGAGAGTCTACTAATACTAAAAAATTCATTCTCCCATTGTTTTCTCTAATTTTTTTCCCAATTGTTTCACACTTAATGTAGTATGTGTTTTTTTTTCGTAGGAAAATGTAATGCATGCAACAATCAGGAAAACTTTAGTGACAAGGTTTAAGCACATGTTGAGTTAGGGTTCTTTGTACAATATCAAGAATTTGAAAGTTGTTTCAACTACAGGCGAGTACAGATCACTTTCAAATCAGTATAAGATTATTTTTTTGGTTATAATTTCTCTTAAGGGGTTAGAAGAAGGAACTGGCAAGATTCCGATTAATGGATTTCAATTCGTATCTCCGAAATTGATTGATTTACGTGTGAATGATAACACAATCCTCTCAGGTATTTTTTAATTATTAATGTTTGTTAATCTTTAAGTGTATATTAGAAATTATTAATCCTTATGTTTTAACATGTTTATGTTATTTTTTCATAATATTATAGATGTTATCGGAAGTTTATGTGGTGTGGGTGATATTGAGATCGTTGGAGTTGGTTGGAAAAAAAAAGATATAAAAATTCTAACGGATTAGTAAGTTGAATATAATCAAGAAAACTACGACTTTATATTTTTTAGTTATTTATGTTATTTTTTAATTATTGGTTCTTTTTACATTATTAACTTTTGTTAATTTTTATGGATAGCTCGGTAACAACAAAGATTACTTTATGGGGAAAGTTAGGAGAGATGTTTGATCCAAACTTGTACAAGAAAGACGATGGTCCTTGTATTGTGATAGTAACTTCTACAACCATTAAAAAATTCCAAGGTAATTATTTTATTTAGATCCCACTAATTAACATTTTCAAATGCAATGTGACTATTTTAATATTATACACAAATTTAGATTTTGTTCAAGTTTCGTTTTAGGTTACATTTGCTCTAAACAGGTGAAGTTAATTTCTCTGCCACAAGTGCAAGAAAAATCTACATAAATCTTCAAATAGATTATGTAGCATCATTAATTGAAAGATTTTCTACCATCTCCAACGTTGTGCAAGTTAGTAAAAGTCGTTAAATGTATTTTACTTATTTCTTTTATAATTCAACACATTGCTAAGGATCCTCAATTACAAAATTTAATTTGGAACTTATCAACTACAAAAGGTATAAGGTCTGTACACTTAGACTATACACGTTAATATATATTTTTAACGTTAACAAAAAAGTAGTTAACTTTTATAAATAACATTAATTTTATAAGACTGCCTCATTTTTAAAAAAATCAGTTTATATTTTTTATCAGTTTTATCGAGTGTAAAGAAAAAAAATTGATAATATTAAATTCATTTTCTAAAGTCGCGCGAAGCGCGGTTTTATTTCCTAGTATATATATAAAGTTGAGACTTGAAGAATTGATGTGGCATCATCATTTCTCATCTTTGTATATTCTCTATTATCTAATAAATAGAGAAATTTTCTTTTAAATTTAGTTTTTCATCTTCTCATAATTAATTTGATTATTATTACACAATAACAATTATGTAAAGATTTTAATGAGGCATATTCTTTGTAATGAACATCCAAGGGGGAGTGTTATGAATTTATTAAAATAAATGTAGATGTTCATAACATATATCTCTTAGTCTCCCCACTATCTCCCATTAGCAACCTTTAACTTCCCTATAACTCCCACTATCTCACAAGAAATTATAATCCATAATTTTTCATTAATTTCATGGAGTGATTATGTAACTATAAAATGAGAGCTCATCTTTTTGTTTTGTACACACACAATTGGAATGAATAAAATCACTCTATAAATATATTCTCTCATTTTATTCTTTATCTTGCGTTGCTTCTTTATTTGTATTGCTGGTTAATATTTTTTTTTGTTTTTTTATAAGGTTGCTTCATCTTAAAAAAAAATCAATTTATATTTTTTATCAGTTTCATCAAGTGTAAAGTAAAAAAAAAATGATAATACTAAATTCTTTTTTCAAAGCCGCGTGAAGTGCGGTTATATTTTCTAGTATATATATAAAGTTGGGACTACAAGAGGTGATGTGGCATCACCATTTCTCATCATTTCATATTCTCTATTATCTAATAAATTGGTTGAAATTAAAAAATAATTACATTATAAAATATTAAAATAGAAAATAATTATTAGATTATAAATGATTACATGTTTTTTCCTCTTTCTATTTAAATTCAACAATATGTAACTATTAATAATAATTAATTATAAGTCTTAAAACATTCATTTATTTTATTATGCCAATAATTAAATTTTAGTGGCTTAAAATAAATCAATTAATTAATATAGGAAGGAATATTCCTTTATCTTCTCTCAACAATGCCATTAGAGCCAAATTTTAATGTCATAATCCTATATTTAATTATTCAATCTTTTGTTTAGTGCTTTTTGGCTTCTTCAAACTCCATAAACATTAAATATTTAATATTTGTGTCATCATTATTTCTCATCTTTTTTTATTCTCTATTATCTAATATATTGGTTGAGATTAAAAAATTAATTACATTACAAAACATTAAAAATCCATATCTATCTATCTATATCTATATATATATAAAGTTGGGACTAGAGAAGATGATGTGGCATCACTATTTCTCATTTTCTTGTATTCTCTATTATCTAATAAATTTGTTGATATTAAAAAAATAATTACATTACAAAATATTAAAAATAAAAAATAATTATTAGATTATAAAATATTACATGTCTCTTCCTCTTTCTATTTAAATTCAATAATATGTAACCATTAATAATAATTAATTATAAATCTTGAAATATTTATTTATTTTATTTTGCCAACAATTAAACTTTAGTGGATTAAATATATCAATTAATTAATATAGGAAGGAATGTTCCTTCATCTTCCCTCAACAATATCATTAGAGTCTAATTTTAATGCTATAATCTTATATTTAATTATGCAACCTTTTGTTTAGTGCCTTTTGGCTTATTCAAACTCTATAAATATTAAGTAGTTAAGATCTGTGACATTATTATTTCTCATCTTTTTATATTTTCTATTATCTAATATATTAGTTGAGATTAAAAAATAATTACATTACAAAATATTAAAAATAGAACATAATTAATAGATTACAAAAAATTACATGTCTTTTCCTCTTTTTATTTAAATTCAACAATATGTAACTATTAATAATAAATTAATTATAAGTTTTGAAACATTTCATTTATTTTATTAAGCCAACAACTAAACTTTAGTTGTTTAAAATACATCAACTAATTAATATAGGAATGAATATTCCTTCATCTTTCCTCACCAATGCCACTAGAACCTCATTTTAATGTCATAATCCCATATTTAATTATGCAACCTTTTATTTAGTGTCTTTTGGCTTCTTCAAACTCTATAAATATTAAGCATTTAAGATTTGTTATGTTTGATTTTTTTTTATTTAACCAACATTCTCTTTAGAAATGTTCTTGTATTTTTATTTTTTGACTTATTTAAATTTTTAGTATTGTGTACTTCATGGAGTACTATTTTCTTCATGAGTTAAACAATGATAAAGATAGTTGGATGATAAGAGTTAGGCTTTGTAAGATGTGGGAGTCTGTTAATACAAAAAAAAATAGAGAGTTGATTAGTGTGAACATAATTTTTATTGATGAAAAGGTTGTGTACACTTAGGGATGGCAAATTAACCCGGACCCGGATCGGACCCGGATAAACCCGGATAATCCGGTCCGGGTTTAACCCGCACCGGAAGGTAATACAATGCGGATCCGGAAATGATATTTTGAACCCGGATACATTCCGGTCCGGATCCGGTTTTATCTCAACCTGAATGTTCGAAACCCGGACCTGGATATTTTAAGTATAAAAGAAAAAAAAAACCCTAATGCCTTAAGTCTTAACCTACTGCAGCCGCTTCTTTCTTCTCCAATTTCTCTTTCCATTAAAACCCACTGCAACTGCTCTCCAATTTCTCTTTCATTTACTCAAATGACTTGGAAAAATCTTTGTACTGAAAGGAAGACAAAGAGGAATGCGCCCATGAAGGCTGATCCTCATTTTTTGTCACTCTTGCTGGTTTTTGACGGCTGCTTTCCGCCACTCTTATTGGTTTTTTGTCACCAGAAACTGCCGAATCTCCACAGCAACTTTCTGACGATGCTCTCCTCGACGCCGACGACAACACCAAAGCCACCAAAAATCTGAAAACTCGCCAATCCTCCCTCAACATTCATTTAGCTATGGTTTCGGGATTTTGGTGATTTGAGATTTGGAGATTTGAGGAAGTAACATCGAGAGAAAAAAAAAATTGTAATAGATATCCGGGTTTGGAACCCGCAATCCGGAAACCCGGATTTTTCCGGGTTCAACTCGGTCCGGACCCGGAATTAAAATATCCGGGTCCGGTATAACAAAATTATCATCCAGGTTCGGAACCGAAAAGATCGAACCCGGACCCGGACCCGAATTTTGTCATCCCTACAGTACACTTAACTATACACATTAATATATATTTTTAATGTTAACAAAAAAAATAATTAACTTTCATAAATGATATTAATTTTATAAGGATGCGTCATCTTTAAAAAAAAATTCATATTTTTTATTAATTTGTATAAGGTAATAAAAAAAGATAATATTAAATTTTTTTTAAAGCTGTATGAATTGCGGTTCTATTTTTTAATTTTTTAAATAATTTAGACTCGGGAGCATCCCACGAATGATTTGCCAGTTTGGAGGAGTCCATGCATATGGGGCCTACTAGTCGTTTGATGATTGATTACGTCACATGATTCCTGCCACATACGATTTTTATTGATTATCCACGCTTTACCCCTTTTTTTATTTAATAAATAATCCTCTTTACCCAACCACTCTGGCTTTTCTCGAGTGGCCAACAGTCAAGCCCCGAGATGTATATAGAGATTTATTTATTTATTTTTATTATGGTATATAATATAAGTTGTAATTTGAGTGTTAATATCATGTAATTAAAAATAAAATAATCTTCTTTACTCATTTCACTTCCAATTTCATGTTCATGCCCTTACATTATTGATTTATTTATATTTTTTTATTTTACACATTTTTTTTGGACTCTTCCTTTTGCTTTTTCTTTTTCCTCAGCAATAATGTTCCCAAATTTAATAGAAAAACAAAGCTATAAATGATCAACTTATTAGTTTGATAATTTACAAAGTCGCAATAGATGATACTCATTTTCATCTCTAGATGAATGCAACATGGTCGCGGACAGAATACATCGAGGCTCGGAAAGAACGTGGGCCAAAGGCATTTTTAGAAAGATTAGGGATTTAACTGAAATTTAATTCTTTTAAAATGTGAAGTTTACGTTTTGCACCCTTTGAATTTACAGTTTCTTATTTATGGCATCTCAATTTGGCTTCTCTCGAATATGGTCCACGTTAAACCAAAATTATAATTGCACCACTAAATGTGATAGTAATGAAAAACTATTTGAAGTGGAAAGTTTGTGAGTTTCTATATTTTTTTAAGGATATATTTTAAGTATTATATAGATAAAAATTAACTATCTACCTAAGTAACCAAGCGAGCAATTTACACTTCAGACCTCTTTTACATCAACGAATTATGTTTGGCAGACTCAATTTGTCAATAACTAGATATACGTTATTGCATACTCAATTTGGGGCATATTCTAGGGTAAAGAAACTGAAAATGCCTATTTTCGAAGTTAAGGATGCATATGGATGAGTGTATAGGGTAGAGCGCTATTTGGATATTATTATTATTACTATTGATCCTACTAATAAAATAGGAGGCATGGTCTATAAAAATTTATTACAATTCAATTTTCGAATGGGAAACTACTCACATGTCACGAAGCTTTAATACAGATTTTGAAAAGTTAATAGGTTATTTTTAATTTTTTTTTTAAATTACTTTCACTGAAATCACTCTATCATCCAATAGATTTTGAATAACAGGAAATAAATAATTATTTAAAATATAATTATAAGAATTAATTTTATATTTAATATAATTCTATATATATTCTCATATATATTATAAAACTCCAAAAGTATATTTATTAATTAGAAAATAAAATCATTTGCTTCAAAATATTATTATTATTAATTGAAATATCAAAATAAAAAATAAAATTAATAATATAAATATTTATTTTAATTATTAATTTTTTTATATATACACAAATAAAAATATTTTATATACATATTTATAAATTAATAAATAAATTTTATTTAATATTATATTCAATCAATCAATTATATTTTTTTCGATAATTTAACAATAATATTTATCAAATATATGCGACTGCTTGTAAAACATGACATATGCTCCCTTTGTAGTATTCACGGAGCGGCAATCGCAAATCCCTCAAAAGAAGACACACAAGGAATGGAGACTGAGAAAGTAAAGGAGAAGGAGAAGGAGAAAGTGTGCAAGAGGTGTAAGCAAACGTACACAGCTTCATCAAACAGCTCTTCTTCTTGCCGCTTTCACCCTTCCTTCTTCGTTTGCCGTCGTCACGACGACCAAAAAAGGTACCCACCCGACTTCCCCTTTTGATCATCATTTCGCATGCACTTTTCTTCAATTTAATTTTTTTTAATTTTTTCTCATGTACCCTTGTGATTCTTTTGCATTCTCTATTGGATGTTATTAATTATTATAAAAAAATTCTAAAAAATATAAAATTCGCGGCAGCTAGGAAGTTGAATGAAACTCTGAGTCCAGTCCAGTTTGGTAGGATTCTTTGATTTCCAAAGCATCGAGTAATCAGATTTGTTGGGCATTCATTTTGTTTTGTTATTTTTCCATGTATCAATTTTCATTTAATTTGGGTTTGTTTATTTTTGGATGACTTAGAAATCCTAATGTACAACGGCAATAATTAGATGCTGTTAAATAATTATTCCATTAGCCAGCTGGTTAATTTTTTCAGGAGTTCATGCTGAGACTTGTTTTACTGCGCCATCCGTACAAAAATCTAATGAAGTCCGGCCATGTATATATTTATTTTTGAAAACTGCTGTACAAGTTGATAATTACATTTAATACATGCATCCATAATGTCTTCAGTTTGGCTGTACAATAATTGGAGTACTATTGCTGTTATACAGAGGTGATAAACTGCTAATCTCAAAACGTCATTTGCCACAAGCACTGCAACTACTGATGGCATATCATGTAGTACTTACAAATCAACTGATTTTGTATTAATCTTCTGTTTTTCTTATAGTATGAGTATACTGTAGGTGGTACTATTGTTTGCATATTGAAGAAAGCTCATTTATGGTAGGATTTGTAATTGTTTTGTGTGGCAAAAGCACCTCTTTGTTTGCCTTCAAATATCTGGGTTGACAGGGACATAATTTTAAGAAGTGGAACTGTTGATAACAAAGCTAAAAGCTGAAAGTTTCTCATTCTTGTTTCCTGGATTTTTCAGTTTATACAAAATCTACTTTTTGAGGTTCATTATTCATTTCCTTTAATTTTTCGTAATTAGGTTTCTACTGCATTGTAATGCTGTACATAAGGTTAGACTCCTTGCAAGACATTTCTATTCACTTACTCCTTTCATGTGTGTGTGTGTTGGGGGGTTGGGGGGGGGGGGGGGGGGGGATGGGTGGGTGGGAGTACATTTATGGACTCTTTTTGATATTGTGGGATTTGTGTCTGGGTGTGAGTGCACAAATTTTGATCTGTAACTAATTAATGGATATCATTGTTTAAAATGTGGAAAAATAAGTTTATTCTAGTCTATTTTTTCATATCTCGCTTTTCATAACATGAGTTGGACTGAGCTCAGTCGGTTGATGTTTGATGTTTTTGATTCATTGAAGGTACTATGAATTGGGACCTGATGATCTGCTGTATGCTGCCAAGTTTTATGACTGCTGCGGGGCCGAGGATCCTGATGCCTCTGGTTGCACCACCGGCTTCCATGTCTCTTATGATGATGATTGACGTAATATTTTCCTCCTTTTCACCTGTAACTACACATTAAATTTGTAGATATCTCCATGTCTCCTCCATTGACACACATCATTCCCCACTGTTCTACCATTATATAATTCAGGTCTTTCATCAGTTTATCTCCTCAATTTTGAACATTTTTCTTTTTTTTCCTGGGGCTGATCTGGCATGAATTCGACACGTGCTGCTATGGCCAACTTTCGAGGGATGATGGTAAATCTTAACCCTTTTGCATAAACTTCTGGATTTAGTTGGTCTAGGGAATTTGAAGAGCATATACTGGAAGCCATTGCCTTCCCACATCTTAAGTAAAGAGTAATGCTACTTTGACAGAAATAGGTTTACAAAATTTTGACATACTTATGAAATACTAAATTACCTTTTAGTTTATTTACAGATAGCGAATTGGGCTTTTTACATATTTTTGTAAAACTACTAGACAACTGAGCTAAAATTATCAATTTTATTTTGTATTAGTAAATAATCAAAGAATCAACCTAAACTTATATTCAGGAAAGAAATAACTACAGAGGAGAAAAAATTAATGAGGCGATTGAAAATTACGCCAAAATTAATAGTAAGGCATTTGAGATTGCAGTAGAACTTCTCAATAATCATATTATTAGGATCAATTCATTTTGTTACTATAAGGAGGTTAAAACTTTGTAGAGGTTTAGTTCAAAATTACTATCTTGACTTCATTATTCTTAGTATAAGTAAGATAATTAATAATTAATTAATGGAGTTTGTCAATTGTATGAAGCTTCAAACATGCTTGAATACTTAAAAATATTTTGTCTTCAACAAGAAGGTGTGTATATTATCTAATTTTTTTTGCAATATACAAATAATTATTATTATGTGGAGGCAATTTCAAAGATGTGATAACAATTTTAAAGAATAAATTATTGTCTCAAACAACTTAAAAATTTTTTTTTTTCTATACTAAATCTTTTAAAGTAACAAATATGTTTTGCAATACACATATAATTATTATTATGTGGAGGCAAGTTACTAAAGTCGGGATCTAAAACACTTATTACAATTAGAGTTAATTCTTATTTATAATTTACCTAAATTAAAGTTAAAATTTTTTTATGACTATAAAAGAGTTATTTCTATATAAATAATCACTATAAATATAGAGTATCACTATAAAATGGTTTTACGATCAATCATCCGTCATAATAAGCACAAGAATGACAAGTTTTGATTCTCAAATAAATTCTTATAAAACACAACCATGGATTAAGATTGTCGGGAAATGGGAATGCAATACAAAGTAATTAATGACACAGTCACAGTGTTTCACTCACCAGATGTCGGAAACACAGACGAAAAGCATTTTGAGTGGCTTCATCCTCCCATTGAAGCCTTCTCCACCAGCCTTCATCTCCACGAATAAGAATTCTGCGCCCATTTGCACTATTTGAATCGAGTGGAAGCTTTTTGAGCGAATCGCAACAATCAACTTCCAATTCTTTCAGACGTGGGAGAGGCAAGGGCTTCCAGTAAATGCTCTTCAAATTGCGCAGTCCCCATAACTGAAGACGCTGGAGTTTTGCAAAAGGGCTGCTTATTATTCCCGTCATCTCAGGAATGTCATCAAACTCTCCAGCACTGATTATTTCTTCCATGTCATCGCAATGGCCTACGGAAATAGACTTGAGGTTTGGAGCAAAAACGAGGAATGTCAAGTGTTTCAAATTTCTGCAATAGCTTACGGTAACTTCCTCAAGGCTGCGGAAAACATAAGGTTGGCGCGATTTTTGTACCATATCTTTGTAGTCAATCTTCAGCCCCCCAGGCCAATCACAACGAAAAAAGGATAATGTATTGAGTTGCTCTAGATCTGATAAATCTGCAACATCAATCGACTCCTCCCTATCGAAGAGATGGAAGAAAAGAGCTTGAGTACAACTTCGTAACTTCTGTGAGCTCAAAAATGTTTGGTAAGCCTCAAAACTCCTGAAGGTGATCTCCAGTACCTCTAAATATTCCAAACCGAGCAATTCCTCTGCTACATTCTCACGCCAAGAGCTAAGTAAAAAACCAGTAGCAAGCATTCTCAACACACGTAACCTTGAAAAATTAGATAACAGTTGCTGTGGAACTTTAACTAACTTGCGTGCCCAGTCCAAATTCAAACATTTAAGATTTACCAACGCTTTTAACTCTTCGGGTAACTCTTGAACGCTTGTTTTTGAAATATCAAGGAGTTGTAGTGAAACCAACTTTGAGATCCCCTGTGGTAACTGCCATAGCATTCTATTGTCTGACATCTTCAAAACTGTTAGACAAGGCATAGACTGGAAGATGCCACCGGCGATCGTCGTCAACTTATTATGGTTAAGAAATAAAGTACGAAGATGCGGGCATGTAGGAACAGTTGGTAGATTTTTTATTGAATTTTTCATCAATGATAATCTTCTTCCCATTTCCCATCCTCTGACATCTGCAGGTGCCTTCGTTAATCCGGAACCTGCATAAACCAAAAAGCCCTCCTTCTCCTTCTCAATCTCACAAGTTATCCACAATGCCATATCGCGGATGACGTCATGCATTTTTACTTGATCCTCTTCTACCTCTTCCAATAAACATGCACGAACAAGAGTGCCCACGATGTCGTATCCTCGGTTTTGTGTGCCAAACTTGTCTTCATCCAAAAACCCCTCGCAAATCCAGCAATCAATCAAGTCTCTTTTATATATACTGTAATCTTCTGGATATAAACAACAATATAAGAAACCAGATCTGATTGCATCGTTTGGCAAGCAATCATAGCTGAATTTTAAAAGAGGATATACCTCCTTTCCCAAACCTGCAAATTCGGAAGCTGATCTTCTTAAAACTTCAATCGCATATCTCCATTCTTCAGGAGTCTTTTTGAAGGCCATGGCTCGACCAATAGTAATAAGCGCGAGCGGCAATCCACGGCACTCCTTTGCCACAGTTAGAGCTAGTTGAGGAATACCATGATGACTCTCAATAGTTTCTTCCCCAACTTTCTCTCGAAATAGCTCCCAAGCATCCTCGTCAGATAAGCATGCCACTTTAAACATCCTTCGTGCTTCCATGCGGCCACAAACATCGACGGAACGGGTTGTAAATACCACTGCACTATTTTTTGGGCTGTTATTACCACTAGGAAGAGGGACACCAATCTTCTTTAAATCAACCCGCTCCCATAGATCATCCAACAACAAAGCAAACTTCTTCTTGCTTAAAGTCTTGAAGATGTCCTGAGCTTTCTCTTCGAGACTTTTGTCCTTCCATGAATCAGTATATAGACCTATCTTTTTCCCGATAGTTTCTTGAATTTTTTCAAGCCGCAGGTCTTTGGACACCACAACCCAAATCAAAGAATCAAAATCTGTTGGATTATGAACAAATTTATTATTGATATGGTTTAACAGTGTAGTTTTACCGACACCGCCCATGCCACATAGGCCAATTATACCAGCTGCAGGTTCTTGTACAAGACATCTCCAAACTTTTTCAAGTTGTGATTGCAAGCCTACCGTTGGCTCAGTAGGTCTTTCATCTGCCACAGATATTACTGGATCTGGCGCGGCCACCTCTTCAAAAACTCCTTCCCCCTTTAAGGCCTTCACATCTCGCAGCCTTTTAACAACTTTTCTACCAAACTTGTAGCTTGATTTGCAGTTCCTGGAGCAGTAGTCTCCAAGACACAATTTGTCAATTTCCTGAGAGCCACCATCTCTTTCCATGAGTTCATCAACTTCAGTTTTAAGAGTCTCCACCCTCGAAAGCCAAAGCTGCACTTGGTTCAGCCTCTTCATTTTGTGTTGGTGTTCGGCATTGAGGACCCTCGTCATCACATCGTTCTTTGCAGCGATTAGTTGTTCCAATTCAGTCGTCAAGGCAACAGCATTATCTTTGAGGCAGTTATATATGCAGCTTTGCCAAGAGCGCAGTCTAGGCAACGATTGAACATTGCGCCGTCGCAAGCGATTTGCAAAATGTTACCCATAATGGATCTCACTTGTATGAATGAATTCAACCAAGAGAGAAACAAAGGAATTTAACTTCACCAGTTTGATGAACAGAAGCTGCTGTCGCTGATTAATTGAGATAGAACATTAGTTATTGAACAATGTCCAATACGTGTGAAGGAACTTAAACGTGTAGCTTAGTTAAAGAATTCTTGAAACTTAAGGAAAGAATCCTGGTCAAAAACGTCAAGCGGTGGCACTGTTTGTTGCCCCAACGAAAACGCAGAAGAAAGAAGAAAAAGAAGAAGAAAACGAAAGAAAAAAAGGTGGCCGCGTGAAGGAAAAAAAATAAAATAACAAAATAAGGGCAATGACATTCGGCCACCACATATTACATTCATGCTTGCTACTGAGTCTTTGTGTTTCCTTGACCTTAGCCAATATTCATCATTTTTAGCATAATTGTTGGCTGATCAGAAACTCTCGAAAGTTGGCCTATAATTTAGATTAAACCAACAATGAACATGAGAAGTTAGGCTGGCAGGACAATGGGAGCCAACTCAAATCTGGTTCCATTAGCAAGCAGCAGCCAAATTCCGAGATTTTCAACAATTTTGAACTAATCCCAAAGGAGATTTAGTTGACTAAACAAGGTTTCTCTTTGTCACTAACCGTGCATGCCGCTTCTTAATAATTAAGATCTACATAAATGACTTTTAATTTTATATGATGATCTCTTCCTCTTTGGATCAGATACTCAAATTTTATTCATCGTGACTGTGCTGATCAAAACCGATATTAATCAATCTTGTATTCAAGTACACTCAACCAATTCTGTTTTCTTACAGAATTGTTTAGAAATAAAGAACTATAATTACCTCATAAATCAAACAAATAATAACCAATATGTTATATTTTTTAATTGATTTTTTCCCCTTCAAATAATGGAGTCCATAGTGTAGTTTTGACTGGCACTGCGGCACATGTACTGAGATATGAAAGTTAATGTACAAAATGGAAGAATAATAAAATTATGTCCGAAATTATTAATTCTCAGCTGCAAGCTAAATTTAGATGTATTTTAAAAGGAATAAAAAAAAAAGTCAATCATTGATAGAGCTTCAAGAACTTTGAGATTTTATTGGTTTATTTTATTATTAGTACTTGGCTTTTTTTCGCTTGCAGGATAGTCGCAACAAATAAATTCTTGAAAATCATATGAGAAAGACAAGCAGTCCAAAAATAAAGTGCCCATATCTTTAAATTTATTAAAGAGTGGCTTTTTTCGCTTGCAGGATAGTCAAAAGTCGCAACAAATGGATTCTTGAAAGAGTGGTGCTATTGGCACCTTCTTAAAGCTCAATTGAAACCCCATTTTTATGTTTATAGCTTTATTCTTAGTTAAAATTACACAAAAGGACAAAAGAAATTTAATTAAAATTTAATTTTAATTTCTTTTTTGTTACTAATTCTTCAAACCCAATAAATTACTTTATTGGGATTTTTGTTATTTTTGCCTTTAATTGTTTTTTATAAGTAAAACAAGTGCCCACTTAGTGAAGAAAATCCAATAATTTGATACAAATCTGATAAATTACTTGGACCTTTTTTTTCTTAATTATTTCCAAAATCATTTTGGAATAAAAAAAAATTGAATCCCATATACATTAGATACTGAAAATAAAGAGTTTATGATGTGTGGGTATGAACTGCAAAGAGTCAAAAAGAAAATACATGCATGGATTGGGGTTTAATAATTTTGTATTTGTAATTTTATGTAATTTTCACTTGTGAAAGAGTTGTTAATGTGAAAACGGGGTTTCATAAGAATATTGAGGGGGTGCCAATAGTATTACTCTTCTTGAAAATCATATGAGAAAGACAAACAGCCCAAAAACAAAGTGCCTGTATCTTTAAATTTATTATTGAGTAGTAATTTTTATTTTTTAAAAAAAAATTGCTCTACCTTTTTTTTTTCAAGACCTTAACTAAAATATTAAAATTGTGAAAATTAGGGATCTGCTCAGGATGATATTCTGAGTCCCATTTTCATTTTCGTTTACTAAAAATAAGTTGAATAACTGTTCGGTATAATATTCTAATAAAATGAATTATGAAATAAAAAATACAGATTTTACTTTTATTTACTCAAAAAGTTGAAGAACGACATTTTTATGGTTTTGTTGAATTTCAAGAATGGAAGCTATTCTCTCATCTTTATCTTAGATTAGCGTCCATGGTAATTAAAATGGTTTTTGTATCAAATTGATAAGATTGAAACATCTAATGCTGCAATGGCTTTTGTGATTATTTTAAATTTGAAGTTAAAATTTGATAAAAATAATAAGTTTTATTGAGCAGAAGATGAGTGGAAGGACTTTTTCTTTGATTTTTGCCGAACAAAAAGACAAAATAAAATGTTCAAGGACTTTAAAAAAAAATGTCGTCATATTAAAGGATTAAAATAATATTTTCAAATGAGATTTTTCTCTATACCTTATCATACCTTTTATTTGAATATCCTTTTTTCGTATATAAGTTTATGATTTCATTTATCAGATGCTCTATAATATATTTCATTTACTGAAAATTTTGTTTATTAAATGTAATGAACAATTTAATTTTTTTTATAAGTGTTTACTGTGTGATACCAAAAAATAAATAAACTCTAAATAATCCATTGACATAAATATAAACTATATGTTTAAGTTAAAAAAAAAGTTTCAATCCAATGCTACCGAACAAGTATTACAGTTTTTATATTTAAATATAAGTTTCAAAAACTCATACTGAACACATATTTATATTTAGAATACCGGTTTCAAAAACATCATTTTTTTTTGTTCTATAAAAACATCAATTGACAATAATAAAGACAAAGAATTGAAAATTTTAATAAGAATTAATCTAACTACTCTCTTTAAAAGGAAAAAAAGAAAAAAGAAAAAGAAAATATCTAACTACACTCACTTTCTAAAAATATTAATACATATAATTACACTAAAGATTTTTATTTTACCAAACAATTATATGATTAATATTTATTTATAAAATATAACAATTATGTGATTAATATAATATTAATTTTATAATCTCAACTCAATGGTCATATCAAGAGCATATTTAATTATTTTATTTGTAATTTAGAGCTGAGATGTCACGCCATAGAGTTAAAGCGGTTGTTATCATTTTGTTTTCTGATTTAATTTCTATTTGAAAAATAATTTTAGACTCCGTGAGCATTCAACGAATGATTTGCGAGTTTGGAGGAGTCCATGCATATGGGACCCACTGATCGTCTGATGATTGATTATGTCACATGATTCCTGTCACATGATTCCTGCCACATATGATTATTATCCACCCTTTATCTCCTTTTTTTTCTTTAATAAATAACCCTCTTTACTAATTTCACTTCCAATTTCATGTTCATGCCCTTACACTATTGATTTATCTATTTTTTATTTTACTTTTCTTTTTTTACTCTTCCTCATGTTATTGTCCCTTTCTTTTTCTTTTCTTTTTCCTTAGCTGCAATGTTCCCAAATTTAATCGAGAAACAAAGATATAAATGATAGAACTTATTAGTTTGATAATTTATAAACTCGTAATAGATGGTACTCATTTTCATTCTTAGATAAATACAATACGACCGTGTACAGAATATGTTGAGGTTTGGGAAAATGTGGCCCTCAGGCAATTTTAGTAAGATTAGTAATTTAACTGAAATTTAATTCCTTTAAAATGTGAAGTTTACGTTTTGCACCCTTTGAATTTACAGTTTCTTATTTATGGCATCTCAATTTGGCTTCTCTCGAATATGGTCCACGTTAAACCAAAATTATAATTGCACCACTAAATATGACAGTACTGGAAAACTATTTGAAGTGGAAAGTTAGTGAGTTTCTTTTTTTTTAAGGATATATTTTAAGTATTTTATAGATAAAAATTAACTATCTACCTAAGTAACCAAGCGAGCAATTTAAACTTTAGACCTCTTTTACATCAACGGGTTATGTTTGGCATACTCAATTTGTCAATAACTAGATATATGTTATGACAAACTCAATTTGGGGCAGATTCTAGGGTAAGGAAACTGAAAATGCCTATTTTCGAAGGTCAGAATGCCTATGGATGGGTGTATAGGGTAGAGCGTTATTTCGCCATCAATGGACTCTAAGAAAGGGAAAAAAATGATGGCGGCAGCGTTATGTTTGGAGGAAAAGGCCCTTGCGTGGTTTCAATGCAAGAACAATGAAAACCGTTGAGGTCATAGGATGAGTCTAAAGATCGGCTATTGGAGAGGTTTCAGGGCACTCAAGAGGGAGATTTGCATCAACAATTTTTTACTCTGACCCATGATAGAATGGTTATGGAGTATAAGGAGAAGTTTGAGTTACTATTAGGGTGTTTATGGGGAATTCCAAAGGCGGTATTGGAAGGAAATTTTATGAAGGGACTGAAGCCAGAAATCCGAGCCTCGCTACGCTTGCTAAGGCTGAGAGGGTTAGGGGAGTCAATGGAGTTGGCACAATTGGTTGAGGATAAGAACACAGTAGAACGGGTTAATAGGAGCAATTCAGTCAATTTTTCATACCAAAACAACACGCCATTAGTAGGACAGAAAACCCAGACTTTGGGGTTTCAACGAGAGTTCCAAAGTACACCACTAGGAGGCTAGAAAATGCAAAATGCGGATTTACAGAGAGATTTCCAAAGGGATTGGGATAGTGGGGCACGACTGGGGGTGACTTTCGAACGCCTCATGGAGACAGAGATTCAGGATAAGAGGGCGAAGGGGTTGTGTTTTCAATGTGATGAGAAATTTTCACCAGGGCATCGATTTAAGGATAAATCACTACAAGTCCTGACTGTGTGTGATAAGGAAGAAGGCTGGAAAGAAGCCGAAGAAGAAGAGGCAGTAGTTTCCTAGATTTCACCTTGAGGACAAGGTGTCTTTTTGGGAGGGGAGTAATGTTTGACCAATGAAAATTTAAGTGCAATTATAAAGAGTTAGGGACACTTTAGTAATCTTAGGGGTGGGAGTAATTTAGTAATTTTATTATTAATTAGGGTTCATGTATAAATAAGAGATTATGGAGTCACCTAGAATTTATGTTGAGTTTTGTCTAGTGTTAAGAATAATTAAGAGGTTTGGAAGAGATTGACTTACCTCTCGAATTGTAGGTCAAGATTATTATTTATTTTTATCAATCGATAAAAAATCAGCCCTAATTTACCCCTAAGTCCTGCCATAACAGAATTTGTGTTATTGACCTCCTCTTTTTTCCTTTTTCCTTCTTCTTGTAACAACTTCTTTATGAAACATGTCTCTGCGTCTAGCTCTTGTCTTACTATGAACCTGCAGTGGAGTACTTGGCAACTACTAGAACCCTAACACAACTAATAGATGTTGTTAAGAGTTCCACAAAGGAGAAGGTGAGATCTAGTTTCTTGGTAGTATTTAATTTTAGCAAAGGCTCACTGCTGCACAAGATGAGTGTCATCCACTTGCATACTATTAACTTGTTATACATACATATATATAAATATATGTATTGGCTTGTGGTAGAAGTAGGCTATTTTCTTTTCCAAAAGAATACGTTCTTTTGTTCATATGGTTATTAAGATAGGCATATCCTGCTAGGTTGTCAGGGTTGTGGTCTTGATCCTTAGAAACTTGCTTCCCAAAGGTAATTTTGCTGCTCAAATGATAGACCTTGGACTACCTCAAGTTGTTCAAAGTTTAAAAGCACAAGCATGGAGTGATGAGGTAAGAGAAGTTGCTCGCTGTTTCGTTTTTCTTTTTCGGCTGATTGCATAATTATTCAGTTAATAGATCGAGTAAAATTAAGGGAGTTGATGGCGCTGTTTTTAACTGATTGGTGCATTTGGTGATCATTTTATATGGATTAAAAATTTACTTCGACTTCTGTGAAGTATGGTGTGGTAGAATAGTCAGTTGCTTGTGTGATGACAAAAACTACTGTTATTTTTGTTCATTATATGAATATTAGTGTTGTTTTGGTGCATAATTGATGATAGAAGGTATGCTTACCAGAGTCTTTTTACCCCATACTTGGGATCGGCTAGTCAATTATGATTTTGATACCATTACGCCCTATTATTCCTTTGTTCAGCATGGAAGAATTTTGTTTCAATCCACACTTTGATTGAAGCTCTGGCCGGCGAAAGTGCTGACAACTATTGCACGGACCTACACTATCTTTGACAACTTAAGACATTTATCCTATGACAATGTTACCTCTAATGGCTGACAAATGCCTGCTTTGTTTAATTCTCAAGCACCTGCCATCTGAGCAATGTTAACTCAATTAATTGTGCCTTTTTTATTACCACATTTTCTTTGGCCTTGAACCATTCAGTTTTGGCAATGCTTGACTCTTTTTCCTCATGATGAACTGAAGCTGTATACTGCTTTTGTGGAATCTTGGTATCCAACACAAAATGAAGATTTCAGCCTTCAAACTTATAATGCAAGATATTAGATTGAGTTTGGGTGGCTCCTGAATTGCCAAAAAGAATTGAGTGTTGACCACCATTGCTGAATTTTGTTTAACCTTCAACACAACGATGACTTCATCTTGCCACATTTACATATAATAGATTTCAATATCTTCTTAGGATTTACTAGAGGGTCTGAATCAACTGGAAGAAGGTTTGAAGGATAATATTAAGAGATTGAGTTCTTTCGACAAGTGCAAGCAAGAAGTCCTCCTTGGCCATCTCGACTGGTCCCCTATGCACAAAGATCCCCTATTCTGGCATGATAATATCACAAACTTTGAAGAAAATGATTTCCAGGTGTATCTTTTCCCCATGGACAGTGTTTCTAGTTTTTATTTTTCATTTTTCTGCTTTAACTTCACTGAGTGACTCGGCATCATTTTGTATAAAGAAATACAAAGTTTCTGTAATACTAATGGATAATCTTCTCTCTCAGATTCTAAGGGTCCTCTTAACAATTTTGGATACATCCAGTGATCCACGAGCTCTTGCTGTCGCTTGCTTTGATCTCTCACAGTTTATCCAGTACCATCCAGCTGGGCGGGTCATTGTGACAGACCTCAAAGCTAAGGAACGGGTGATGAAATTGATGAACCATGAGAACACTGAGGTTACCAAGAACGCCTTACTCTGCATCCAAAGGCTTTTCCTAGGCGCAAAGTACGCGAGCTTTTTGCAGGCCCGAATTCTCTTTCCATAGGGTCCAGTATTGTTTACAAAAGGAAATGCTTGTAATGATTTGAAAATCTCAATATTTTCAGGGGAAATGCTTATAATTAGAGCGAATTTAAACATTGATTGTGTACTGTATACCTGCAAGGGGCAGTTTATTTCCATTGATTTGAGTAAAATAAAATCTCCGTGATGGTATTCCATGGCACTTCTTCCCTTTTATTTATTTAATTTAATAATTTAAGGGGATTTGTCACTCGGGGACTACTCAAGAATTTCACATTTCAGTTTCGTAATTTATAATTGAATATAAAAGAATTTTTTGAAAATTTGATGACTGTTGTTGAAAACATTTACTAATGATAAATGCGTTAAAAATTATTTGATTCATTTAGTATCATTATTAGTGGTTTAATTTTTCATCTTGATTTAAAAAAATTAATTTTTATAATTTTAAAAAGCAAAATAGATAAATCTTGACTAAGAGCATCTCCAAAAGGGTCTTTAAATTTTACTCTATAAATTTTAATTTGTTTACTGATGTGGTAAATAAGTGTATAGAAAAATATACTCCCCTCCAAAAGATTTATCAAATAAGAATAAATTAATATTATTTTAATCAAATCTTTTCTACTATCAAATTGAATTATTATTATATTTTTTAAAAGAAATATATATAATAATTATTACAATCTTATCTTTTCAATAAATAATAATAAAATATTAATAAAAGAGAGAGAAACTCACTCGTCAATATTAAAGACCGAGAAACAAATTTTATTTGAAAAATTTAAATTAACATATCTTTTAAAATATTTAATATTGACATATCTTTTTAAATAAGAAATTAAATCTTATTTGAAGAGTTCTTTAGAGATGTTTTAATAAGCGACTGCCGATAAATTTTGCATTAATCAGGAAAAGTATTACTACACCTACATGTCATTTAAAGGTTCATGTAATTTGAGACGACTTGTCGTCTATGTTTTAGACCGGACCGGTTCGCGCAAACTTTAAAGCTTTCGAGTATTCACGGAGCGGCAATCGCAAAATCCCTCAAAAGAACACACACAAGGAATGGAGAGTTGGAGACTGGGAAAGTAAAGGAGAAGGAGAAAGTGTGCAAGAGGTGTAAGCAAATGTACACAGCTTCATCAAACAGCTCTTCTTCTTGCCGCTTTCACCCTTCCTTCTTCGTTTGCCGTCGTCACGACGACCAGAAAATGTACCCTCCCCGCTCCCTCTTTTGATAATCATTTCGCATACCCTTTTCTTCAATTTAATTTTTTTATTTTTTTCTCATGTACCCTTGTGATTCTTTTGCATTCTTTATTGGATGTTCTTTATTATTATAAAAAAATTCTAAAAAATAAATAAAATTCACGGCAGCTCGATGAAACTCTGAGTCCGGTCCAGTTTGGTAGGATTCTTTGATTTACAAAGCATCGAGTAATCAGATTCGCTGGGTATTCATTTTGTTTTGTTATTTTTCCATGGGTCAATTTTCATTTAATTTGGGTTTGTTTATTTTTGGATGACTTAGAAATCCTAATGTACAACAGCAATAATTAGATGCCGTTAAATAATTATTCCATTAGCCAGCTGGTTAATTGTTTCAGGAGTTCATGCTGAGACTTGTTTTACGACGCCATCCGTACAAAAATCTAATGAAGTCCGGCCATGTATATATTTATTTTTTAAACCTGCCGTACAAGTTGATAATTACATTTAATACATGCATCCATAATGTCTTCATATGGTTGTACAACAACTGGAGTCCTATTGCTGTTATACAGAGGTGCTAAACTGCTAATCTCAAAACGTCATCTGCCACAAGCACCGCAACTACTGATGGCATATCATGTATTACTTACAAATCAACTGATTTTGTATTAATCTTCTGTTTTTCTTATAGTATGAGTATACTGTAGGTGGTACTATTGTTTGCATATTGAAGAAAGCTCATTTATGGTAGGATTTGTAATTGTTTTGTGTGGCAAAAGCACCTCTTTGTTTGCCTTCAAATATCTGGGTTGACAGGGACAAAATTTTAAGAAGTGGAACTGTTGATAACAAAGCTAAAAGCTGAAAGTTTCTCATTCTTGTTTCCTGGATTTTTCAGTTTATACAAAATCTACTTTTTGAGTTTCACTATTCATTTCCTTTAATTTTTCGTAATTAGGTTTCTACTGCATTGTAATGCTGTACACAAGGTTAGACTCCTTGCAAGGCATTTCTATTCACTTACTCCTTTCATGTGTGTGTCTGTTGGGGGGGTGGGGGGGGGGGGGGGGTGGGAGTACATTTATGGACTCATTTTGATATTGTGGGATTTGTGTCTGGGTGTGAGTGCACACATTCTGATCGGTAGCTAACTAATGGATGTCATTGCTTGCAGTCTAAAATGTAGAAAAATAATTTGTGTCTGAGTGTGAGTGCACAAATTTTGATCTGTAACTAATTAATGGATATCATTGTTTAAAATGTGGAAAAATTAGTTTATTCTATGCTAGCTTTTCATATCACGCTTTTCTTAACATGAGTTGGACTGAGCTCAGTCAGTTGATGCTCCATGTTTTTGATTCATTGAAGGTACTATGAATTGGGACCTGATGATCCGCCATATGCTGCCAAGTTTTACGATTGCTGCGGGGCCAAGGATGCGGATGCCTCTGGTTGTACCACTGGCTTCCATGTCTCTTATGATGATGATTAACATAATTTTTACCTCCTAATCACCTGTAACTATAGATTAAATTTGTAGATATATGTGTCTCCTCCTGTGACCCACATTATTTCCACTGTTCTACCACTGTATAATTCAGGTCTTTCATCAGTTTATCTCTTCATTTCTCAACATTTTTCTTTTTTTTTTTCCTGGGGTTGATCTGGCATGAATTCGACATGTGCTGCTATGGCCAACTTTCGAGGGATGATGGTAAATCTTAACCCTTTTGCATAAACTTCTGGAATTAGTTGGTCTAGGGAATTTGAAGAGCATATACTGGAAGCCATTGCCTTCCCACATCTTATGTAAAGAGTAATGCTACTTTTACAGAAATAGGTTTACAAAATTTTGACATACTTATGAAATACTAAATTACCTTTTAGTTTATTTACAGATAGCGAATTGGGCTTTTTACATATTTTTGTAAAACTACTAGACAACTGAGCTAAAATTATCAATTTTATTTTGTATTAGTAAATAATCAAAGAATCAACCTAAACTTATATTCAGGAAAGAAATAACTACAGAGGAGA
Source organism: Citrus trifoliata (assembly GCA_018350135.1). Taxonomy (NCBI): domain Eukaryota; kingdom Viridiplantae; phylum Streptophyta; class Magnoliopsida; order Sapindales; family Rutaceae; genus Citrus; species Citrus trifoliata. Next base: position 8,208,033 of record CM031387.1, read on the forward strand.
AAAAATTAATGAGGCGATTGAAAATTACACTAAAATTAATAGTAAGGCATTTGAGATTGCAGTAGAACTTCTCAATAATCATATTATTAGGATCAATTGATTTTGTTACTATAAGGAGGTTAAAACTTTGTAGAGGTTTAGTTCAAAATTACCATCTTGACTTCATTATTCTTAGTGTAAGTAAGATAATTAATAATTAATTCATGGAGCAATGGAGCGTGTCAATTGTATGAAGCTTCAAACATGCTTGAATACTTAAAAATATTTTGTCTTCAACAAGAAGGTGTGTATATTATCGAATTATTTTTGTAATATACAAATAATTATTATTATGTGGAGGCAATTTCAAAGATGTGATAACAATTTTAAAGAATAAATCATTATCTCTAATAATTTTTAAAAATATTTTTTTTCTATACTAAATCTTTTAAAGTAACAAATATGTTTTGCAATACACATATAATTATTATTATGTGGAGGCAAATTATTAAAGTCGGGATCTAAAACACTTATTACAATTAGAGTTAATTTTTATTTATAATTTACCTAAATTGAAGTTAAAATTTTTTTATAACTATAAAAGAGTTATTTCTATATAGATAATCACTATAAATATAGAGTGTCACTATAAAAAGAAGGTTTTTACGATCAATCATCCGTCATAATAAGCACAAGAATGACAAGTTTTGATTCTCAAATAAATTCTTATAAAACACAACCATGGATTAAGATTGTCGGGAAATGGGAATGCAATATAAAGTAATTAATGACACAGTCACAGTGTTTCACTTACACGTGAAGCAAACGAAACAAGAAGAATCTTAAGAAAAAACACTCACCCGATGTCGGAAACAGAGACGAAAAGCATTTTGAGTGGCTTCATCCTCCCATTGAAGCTCTCTCCACCAGTATTCATCTCCACGAATAAGAATTCTGCGCCCATTTGCACTATTTGAATCGAGTGGAAGCTTTTTAAGCGAATCGCAATCGCGAACTTCCAATTCTTTCAGACGTGGGAGAGGCAAGGGCTTCCAGAAAATGCTCTTCAAACTGTCCAGTCCCGATAACTGAAGACGCTGGAGTTTTGCAAAAGGGCTGCTTATTATTCCCGTCATCTCAGGAATGTCATCAAACTCTCCAGCACTGATTATTTCTTCCATGTCATTGCAACTGCGTACGGAAATAGACTTGAGGTTTGGAACAAAAACGAGGAATGTCAAGTGTTTCAAATTTCTGCAAAGGATTACGGTAACTTCCTCAAGGCTGCGGAAAACGGAAGGTTGGTGCGATTTTTGTACCATATCTTTGTAGTCAATCTTCAGTCCCTTAATCCAATCACAATAATGAAAGTATAATGTATTGAGCTGCTCTAGATCTGCTAAATCTGCAACATCAATCGACTCCTCCCTATCGAAGTCAGAGAACAAAAGAGCTTGAGTACAACTTCGTAACTTCTGTGAGCTCAAAAATGTTTGGTAAGCCTCAAAACTCCTGAAGGTGACCTCCAGTACCTCTAAATATTTCACACCGAGCAATTCCTCTATTACATTCTCATGCCAAGAGCTAAACAGTCTGTAAGGTGATCGAAAACCAATACCAAGCATTCTCAACACACGTAACCTTGAAAAATTAGATAACAGTTGCTGTGGAACTTCAACTAACTCTTCTGTCCCGTTCAAATTCAAACATTTAAGATTTACCAACGCTTTTAACTCTTCTGGTAACTCTCTAACGCCTGTATATGAAATATCAAGGAGTTGTAGTGAAACCAACTTTGAGATCCCCATTGATAACTGCCGTAGTATTATATTATCTGACATCTTCAAAACTTTTAGCCAAGGCATAGACTGGAAGAAGCCACCGGTGATCGTCCTCAACTCATTAGCGTTAAGAAACAAAGTAAGAAGATGAGGGCATGTAGGAACAGTTGGTATATTTTCAATTGAATTTTTCATCAATGATAATCTTCTCACTATTTCCCATCCTCTGACATCTGCAGGTGCCTCCGTTAATCCGGAACCTGCATAAACCAAAAAGCCCTCCTTCTCCTTCTCAATCTCACAGGTTATCCACAATGCCATATCGCGGATGACGTCATGCATTTTTACTTGATCATCTTCTACCTCTTCCAATAAACATGCACGAACAAGAGTGGTCACGATGTGGGATCCTTGGTTTTGTGTGCCAAACTTGGCTTCATTCAAAAACCCCTCGCAAATCCAGCAATCAATCAAGTCTCTTTTATATATACTGTAATCTTCTGGATATAAACAACAATATAAGAAACAAGATCTGATTGCATCGTTTGGCAAGCAATCATAGCTGAATTTTAAAAGAGGATATACCTCCTTTCCCAAACCTGCAAATTCGGAAGCTGATCTTCTTAAAACTTCAATCGCATATCTCCATTCTTCAGGAGTCTTTTTGAAGGCCATGGCTCGACCAATAGTAATAAGCGCGAGCGGCAATCCACCGCACTCCTTTGCCACAGTTTGAGCTAGTTCAGGAATACTATGATGACTCTCAATAGTTTCTTCCCCAACTTTCTCTCGAAATAGCTCCCAAGCATCCTCATCGGATAAGCATGCCACTTTGAACATCCTACGAGCTTCCATGCGGCCACAAACATCAACGAAACGGGTTGTAAATACCACTGCACTATTTTTTGGGCTGTTACTACTACTAGGAAAAGGGACACCAATCTTCTTTAGATCAACCCGCTCCCATAGATCATCCAACAACAAAGCAAACTTCTTCTTGCTTAAAGTCTTGAAGATGTCCTGAGCTTTCTCTTCGAGACTTTTGTCCTTCCATGAATCAGTATATAGACCTATCTTTTTCCCGATAGTTTCTTGAATTTTTTCTTGCCGCAGGTCTTTGGACACCACAACCCAAATCACATAATCAAAATCTGTTGGATAATCAACAAATTTATTATTGATTTGGGTTAACAGTGTAGTTTTACCGACACCGCCCATGCCGTATAGGCCAATTATACCAGCTGCAGGTTCTTGTACAAGACATCTCCAAACTTGTTCAAGTTGTGATTGCAAGCCTACCACCGTTGGCTCAGTAGGTCTTTCATCTGCCACAGATATTAATTCTGGAGCTGCCACCTCTTCAAAAACTCCTTCCCCCCTTAAGGCCTTCACATCTCGCAGCCTTTTAACAACTTTTCTACCAAACTTGTAGCTTGACCTGCAGTTCCTCGAGCAGTAGCCTCCAAGACACAATTTGTCAATTTCCTGAGAGCCACCATCTCTTCCCATGAGTTCATCAACTTCAGTTTTAAGATTCTCCACCCTCGAAAGCCAATCCTGCACTTTGTGCAGCCTCTTCATTTTGGGGTGGTGTTCAGCATTCAGGACCCTCGTCATCACATCGTTCTTTGCAGCAATTAATTGTTCCAATTCAGTCATCAAGGCAACAACATTATCTTTGAGGTCAGTTATATATGCCGCTTTGCCAAGAGCGCAGTCTAGGCAACGATTGAACATTGCGCCGTCGCAAGCGATTTGCAAAATGTTACCCATAATGTATCTCACTTGTATGTATGAATTCAACCAAGAGAGAAACAAAGAAATTTAACTTAACCAGTTTGATGAACAGGAGCTGCTGTTGCGGATTGAGATAGAACGTTAGTTATTGAATAATGTAATCACCTCTGTTTGTACCCTACTTGCTAAAAAAGTAACAAAAAGGAAAATTTTAAAAGAATTTATTTGGAATGTCCAATGCGTTTTAACAAAGTATTCTAAACTTAAACTTGTAGCTTAGTTAAAGAATTCTTGAAACTTGAGGAAAGAATCCTGGTCGTTTTGCTTTGGTACAAGGGATTTTTCACTCTTTTATGTTTTTTGTTGGCGCTTGTAACCGAATGTTAGAACTTTAAAGTGCCGCTGGCGTTTAAAAACGAATGATTATACTTTTCTGACCAAAGTTTCGAGGGCTAATCATGATAATTGAGAAATACTGGAATACCATAATGTCTTCCCTACTCCTGGAGCACTAGTGATTCGGTGCTCTCCCAGCCAATGAACATGAGCCACATCATGCATAATTTTGTGCAGTTCAAGCGAAACAAATTATCCTATTTATTATCATATGTATGCTTCAATCGATGTAGTAATATTCATACACACATAACAAATTATCCTATTTCGTAATTCAAAATTAACCAAAATCTCTTGCTGAACAAAACCTATATCTCTATTTTTTTTTCTTCCGATTTTGTTGCACCATGATTTTCACCGGCCTAAATTTTACTCATCATATAATATTGGTTTACTAATTCTCATGCATACTTAAATTTTTAGCCTTACAAAATTGTAAATTTTGCAATTGCTCAAGGCCTTGTATAACATAACTACTTGCATGAGTTTGACATATATGCAAAGATGTGAAGGAAAAATGAGGTGCAAGAAGCATTTCAATCGGGTTTATTTAGCAAGCCGCAGCCGAATCCCAATATTCTCAACAAAGGAAGAATGAGGCTGCAAGAAGCAATTCAATCGCGTTCATTTAGCAAGCCGCAGCCTAATCCCAATATTCTCAACAATTTTGAACCAATCCCATATGATGGTAATTAGTTTAATAAACAAGACTTTTCTTTGTCATTAACTGTGGATGCCACATAATAATTAAGATTCACATAAATGACTTCCAATTTTGTATTACATTCTCTTTCTATTTGAAGTAGACCCTCAAGTTGCACACACTGTAACTGTGCTGATCAAAACTGGCCTTGAAAATTTTATCATTTTTTAAAAAGAAAATCTAAATTGATATAATCTGACTTATTATATATATTACGTGCGCGTGTTTTCTTTGTTTTGGCTAGAATAAATCATATATTCTTGATTGTAAATTTGCAATACTTATTAACGATTTCTTTAAAAATTTAAAGATTATAGTTATAAACATTTATTAATTACGAGTTTAAAATTATTTAATTCATATAGTATTAGTGCTATAAACTTTCATTTTCATTAAAAGGAATTTTAAAAAATAGTTAAATCTTGATTAAACCTAAGATGGTATAGATAAATTTTCTGTTAAATGATGTCGTTTGAAGTTTAATATATTTAGCAGATATAGCATGCTCAAACAGCTCCTCTTCATGCCGCTTCCAATGCTTTCTTCTTCATTTGCCGTCGTCGCGACTAGCCGACTACTAAAAAGGTACCCATCCCTCTTTTGATCGTCATTTTGCATACCCTTTTCTTCAACCTGATTCTTTCTCTTAGCGTTTTTTTTTAAATAATAATTTCATATACCCTTTTGATTCTTTTGGATTGTTTTTGTGGATTCATTTACTTTGTTAATTTTCATTTGGGTTGGTTATTATTGGATGATTTAGAAATGCTAATGTACTATGGCAATAATCAGATGCTGTTCATTGTGCCATTAGCCTGCTACTGGGTAAGTTTTCAGGAGTTCATGCTGAGATTCATCCGTCTGGTCATGTTTATATTTATTTTGAAAACTGTTAGACAAATTGATAATTACAATAAAATGAATACACACATGTTCCACAACAATGGAGGAGTGTAGTTTGAGACTATCAGACAAATTGATAGTCACACCAAACGAATACACACATCGCATAATATCATTGTATGGTTGTTCCATTGTGGTTATGGTGGTTTAATCGCAGAATGCTATTTGCCACAAGCACCACGACTATTGATGGCATTTCGTTTTGTACTGATAATAAGTCAACAGATTTTTGCATTAATCTTCTGTTTCTACTTTTTTTTTTTTTAAATATATAACACACGCACACTAGTGAGACTCGAATCCATTATCCATGACCTGAGTTTTAAGAAGACTGTTCCTTAACATTCAGATATCATTTTGTACCTAGAATTTGGTCCATTATTTTCTCTGTTTAGAGTCTCTCAGGTCTTGTCTGTAAGATGGTGCATGGTAGTACTGTTTGCATGTTGAAGAAACCTCAATAGGTAGGTTGGATGAATAATTGTATTGCCCGGTTAAAGCAACTCTTTTTTTGAGTTAAGACTGTTGACAACACATTTGAAAGCTGGAATTTTCTACTTGTTTCCTAAGTTTTCAGTCTACTTTCTGAGGTTTATGATTATTTCACATCCTCTATTAGGTCTTTTTTTTGTATTATAAAGCTGTATTAGAGTCCTTGCAATCAATGTACCTTACATTGATTGTAAGGTAGCAAAATCCTTACTACTTTTGGACTCCCCTTGATATTGCAGAGTTTGTGTGTCAGTGTGACCCCCCCCCCCCCCCCTCCCCTTTTTGGGTTGGTTGTTGAAGAGTCTTACCAAAATCAGTGTTTTGTTCTGTTAGGATCCCCTCCGGATGCTGTATCCGAGACCCAGTCCTTGGTCCAGCTAATGTAGTTAATTTCCCAGTTGGGCTATGAAAACCACTGCACATATGATGCGTTGCTCCAAGATAGGGAGTGTGAGACTGGTAGAAATACTAAAAGTGTGCCCCAGCCCTACAATTGTCATAGTTTTAGACATTTTGAAGAAATGAATACTGCGGTTTTAATTATTTAATTGTGATATGGAAACAAACTACTGTACTGAACCATGTAGTTGACAAACTTTCTACATCGATACACATTACTGTAACGGAATTTTAAGAAGTCTTTGGAGAACTCAAGGGAGTGCATCCTATATATTCTATAGCATCTAGGGATGTCTGCAGATTGTTGACTTGATCTTGTCATAGTGTCTTATAGTCAATAAGATGTGCTAGTAATTAAATAAATTGTTCATTTTTAAGACCATTGTTTCGGTTAAAGAAATTATTGAAATGAGTTAGGAGTTTTGGTAAAATTGACATGCTGTAGAGCAAGCGTGAAATAATCAGTGCCCCATCAAGAGCAATATTGTTGGGTTGATTACAAATTGAGAATAAATGACAGCGGTCTTCTTGTTTTAATGGAAAAATGGAAACAAAACTAGGATGATGGAGAAAAACCTGCAAATAGTCCATGAGGAGAAGGAGAGAGAGAGAGAGAGAGATGCACTGCAAATTTTCCATATGGAGATGTATTTTCAGGTTATTTACCCCTTATTTGTGATTGTTGTTGTTGAAGAAGAACTTATTGGCAAACATTAATTGCAGAAACTTCCAGACAATTTGAAATATTGATTGGTAAACTAATTAATGAATGTCATTGCTTGCAATTTCCCTGTCCCTTAAAATGAATAAAAACGTTTCCTTGCAAGTGGATTTTGAGACTATCTGTTCATATATGCTTTTCATCACACTGAGTGTTGGACAGAGCTCAGTGGGTTGATGTTTAATTTCATGCTTTTGATTCATGACCTGCCTTATGCTGCCAAGTTTTACGACTGCTGTGGGGCCGAGGATCCTGATGCCTCTGGTTGCACCACCAGCTTCCATGTCTCTTATGATGATGATTGATGTAATATTCTCTTCCTAATCACCTAAATCTCGAACGTACATTAAATTTGTAGATATCCCCATGTCTCCTCTCTCGACACACATCATTCCCTGCTGTTCTCCTGTTATATAATTCCAGTCTTTATCTCTTAAACTTTCAACTTTCATCTTTTGTTTTTTTCCCCCTGGTTTGATCTGACATGAATTTCAAATGATGATCTGAGAGGTATGAACCCTTAGTCACATATTACATTCATGCTACCTAGTCGTTTTTGGAGCCAAAAATAGGTCATGTGCCTGCAATTGGCCAAGTCCATAACTGTTTGCATGAGTTTGATATGCGAAAATGTGAAAGGTAGAATGCAGCTGGCAAAGGAAAAATCAAAGGGCATGCTTCCCACATCAAGATGGTGGTGGTGGTACATCTTTGTGTTTCCTTGACCTTATCCAATATTCATCATTTTTGGTTACTCTGCAATTTTCCGCTGTACATTTTGATCCCACACCATGTGCTTGACAGTTGTTTCGATTTTATCTCTTTTTTTTTTTTTTCCTTTCTATCTTTCAGATCAGCATTTTTGTCTTGATTCTTGAATAGTTGAATATGTATGTGTGGGTGGGTATATATAGTACTTAGATTTTGTTTAATTTTCTATTGCTAACTTGATTATTTGTGGCATTAATTTAATATGATTTACATCTTTTTGGTTGTAGTGTTGATGAGTTGCCTTTATATGATGACCCAATTTTATTCTTTATTTTTTTTTTTTGTCTTCATTGGTTTAACCATAGAAAAATAAAATAGTAATAAGATTGGTCATTTTGGCTAAACAATTAATGAACTAATGGAGTATATCTCAATCTCACTCCCCTAGTATATCATAAATTTCCAAAATTTGTCTTCAATCAATTAAACATAAATTTCAAAAAAAAAATTTTTTAAAAACGAAAAACAAAAATGCCAATACGGATCCTTTAAAAGTTTAAAACATCCAAAGGGAAAAAAAAAAAAAGTCATCTATTAGCATACGGTAAAAGCATAATTCGACTAAAGTTGGGACATGACATGTGGATTGATTGCATATGTTATTGAGTCGTTATATCATCGGCTCACATTATTAATAAGCTTCCCCCCCAAAATTCTTCTAAGAACTATGTGTATATTTTTTAGCATAATTGTTGGCTGATCAGAAACTCTGTCAAGTAAGTAGGCCTATAATTTAGATTAAACCAGCAATTAACATGAGAAGTTAGGCTGGCGGGACAAATGGGACAAACTCAAATCTGGTTCAATTAGCAAGCAGCAGCCAAATTCCAAGATTCTCAACAATTTTCCCATTAAACTCAAATCTGGTTCAAAACTTATATTAGGAAAAACTCATGTTGAACAGATACTTATATTTGGAATACTAGTTTTGTTAAAACACCAATTGGACAACAATAAAGACAAAGAATAGGGAGATTTAATAAGAATTAATCTAACTACCCTCTCTAAGAAGAAAAAAAAAAGAAGAAAACATCTTACTACACTATTTTTTAAAAATATAAATATATATAATTACACTACAACCCGTATAAATTTTTATTTTGTCAAGCAATTACGTGATTAATATTAATTTTATAACCTCAACTCAATGGTCATATCAAGAGCATATTTAATTATTTTATTTTTAAGCAACAATTGAGATGTTACGCCCTGGAGTTAAAGCGGCTGTTATCATTTTGTTTTCTGATTTTATTTCCATTTTAGACCCCGTGAGCAATGCAACGAATGATTCGCGAGTTTGGAGGAGTCCATGAATATGGGGCCCACTGGTTGTTTGATGATTGATTATGTCACATGATTCCTGCCACATACGATTATTATCCACCCTTTATCTCCTTTTTTTTTTTTTCTTTAATAGATAATCCTGTTTACTCATTTCACTTCCAATTTCATGTTCATGCCCTTACACTATTGATTTATCTATTTTTTATTTTACACATTTTTTTTTTACTCTTGCTCATGTTATTGTCCCTTTCTTTTTCTTTTCTTTTCTTTTTCCTTAGCAACAATGTTCCAAATTTAATCGAGAAACAAAGTTATAAATGATAGAACTTATTAGTTCGATAATTTATAAACTCACAATAGATGATTCTCATTTTCATTCCTAGATGAATGCAACACGACCGCGTACAGAATACGTCGAGGTTTGGGAAGAACATAACCCTAAGACATTTTTAGTAAGATTAGGGGTTTAACTGATATTTAATTCTCTTAAAACGTGAAGTTTACATTTTGCACCCTTTGAATTTACAGTTTCTTATGTTTGGCTTCTCTCTAATATGGTCCACATTATACCAAGAATATACTTCCACCACTAAATGTGACAGTACTGAAAAACTATTTGAAGTGGGAAAGTTAGTGAATTTTAATTTATTTTTTAGGATATTTTTTAAGTATTATATAGACGAAAATTAACTATCTACCTAACTAATCAAGCGAGCAATATAAACTTTAAAGCTCTTTAATATCAATGGGTTTTACTCATCTAATTGAAAAGATGTTGAAACCAATGACTCTATTATATGCGCCATAAAAATGATACTCTCTTTATGAAAAAAAAATGGTAAGAAAACAAAAGAAGAAGAATATTCAAGCACATTATCGTTTCTCTAGGGTGCATGTAATAGAATGATTAGTATAGAAGAGAGAAGTTAATTGTCCAACTTGCCGTGAGAATTTGGCTATCAATTCAAATAAATAGTAATTAAATTTGTCAGTTTAGTTAATTACTTCTTCTTGTAAATGTCCCATCTCAAAAAGATATATTTTATCGGTTAATACATATTGTCAATGCAACCGTCCCTTAAACTAGAAACGTTGAGGGTGATTACTTCATTGCTACTTTGAATGTTTCTTAATATTACCCTTAGTAGTTAGTGATACATATGTTGCTTTCAAATTTTACATGTCAAATTGATAAGATTAGGACCTTTTTTTACTTTAAATACTTGAGAGCAAATACATTTTCTTTTGAAATGAAAAAATTTTCTTTTAAATAAATTACGAGTCTTATTTAAGGCAGCTTTCAGGCAATAACATAAGTATCTAAAAATAATTTGTTCGATTATTTTATTATAATTAAAAATATGTTATCACCTGAACTACTTAATATCAACATTAGGGTTTTGTTGGCCTAAACTCAAGCAACCTATCGAATTTAGTAATGAATGTACAAGAGTAGATTATTAATTTTGACAATGAGATAAATCCATATGGTAGCTAGATAGATATAACTATTCCAAAAGATAAGAGAGTGAGCTGCCAAATCCCATTAAGCATGCATGAAGAAGTTACATATAAATCATTATTACTATTAAGATTTTTGTTCAATCTCTATTTGGGGTAAGTCCCACCTAACACCAAATGATGGCTATTGAAATCGCTACAACTGGAAGAATATGCTAGAAGGTTTGTTGGTTGCTAGTCAGCTTCTCACCTTACCAAAAAAAAATATTTGTTATGCTAATTCTTTTTCCATGTCCAATTAGAAATAAAAATTGCTTGTTACGCCAGGTAAAGCAAATGGGATTCACCCACATCATCTGCCGTATAAGTTATGGCTTTTGTTAATGTTGACTTTATTAATAAATAATTAAATTTGTAATGAGGTCGAATTTTGGGGCTCCAAAGCTGATCGTACACTTAAATCTTGTCTATTAAGAGTAGGGCTTTGTTTCTTATGTCTATTGAATAATGTCGAAAATCTTTTTTTTTTTTTTCACCTTTTAATCATGTACTGTTAGATCACCGGCAATGATGACTTTAAAGTCGATCACTACTTCAAAAATTCTCCCTAATATTTCTGTTTCACTTTTATCCATCAATTTAATTCGTGAAAAAATTATTAACATTTTTGTAAAATAATGTAATCCTGACAATAAGTTTAAGAATTTGTCCATGTCACAGTTATTTTTGATGTTCTAAGCGATGCGGATTAATATAGTTTGGGGTGTAACCCATGATGATTAAATTAAAGGAGTAATTAATCTAACATTTAAGCTAATTAATAGAATAATTAATGATATGTTTCAACTGAAAAAACGAAAGCAAGTAGAACGCAAGGTGTGTGCTTTTTTCATTCTTTTTATTTTTTTGGTGTATTTGAAAAAATGAGAAACTTTAGTTTAATTAGTTAATTTTCTTTGATGATTCGTCGTAAAAACTATTTAGTATGAAAGAAATGTTCAAGTTTCGGTTTCATTGTAAATTCGGTGAGTTTGTATGTGATATTACTATCATCATAATGCAAGTAATAATTTGTATTCAGCGCTAAACTATTCTTTTTTTATACATAGGGACTTCTCAAAGGGAGTTAAGATAAGATAAATTGAAGGTAAAATATTTTAAAAAATCATATTCTAATATCTTATATTTGTACTTAATAAAATGAACTTGTTTAATATATTACAACCGTCACAAATTTTTATGACATATTCTCTGCTGTAAACATAAAATGAAATTGCCATAACATAATTAAAAAAGAAAAGGAAATTTATAAGAACTGTGTAACTTGTAAGGTAACACTTTCTTTGTAAAACATGTAACACTGTATTAGATAAGAAGAAAAGGGTGATTCAAATAGAGAAAGAGGGCACATATTTACATGGAAACAGCCATGTGTCTTCTCCCTTTTCCTTCCTGAAAAGCAGGGTGGTGCCCTAAGAAGGTAGAAATGCACACCACACCTCTCAGTCTCTAATTGTCTCTGAAAAAGTTATGCCAATTTGCCTTTGTCAGTGTATAAAACTATAAATAAAGAACTACTCAGGGGCATTCTTGTACTTGCACCACCTCATTGCTCCCTGCACTCCACCTTAAAAATAACATTCTGATTAAAAAAATTAAAAAAAAATATCTATGCTCAGAGAGAGAGAAAGAGAGAGAGAGAGTGACTATAGTGTGTTGTACATACAATAACTGCAACTTGTGTTGTGTTGTGTCTGTGGCCAGCCACTTCAAAGACAGAAACACCAACCAAAATAATTTGGTTTTTTCTTTTTTCCTTTCTCTATGCTGTAAATTTCTTTCTTCTTTCTTTTTTTTTTTGGGCTCACTCACCTCACTTAACTGCTTCAAAGTCTTCAACTTTATTGTTGTGTTTGCTTTTGTTATTGCACAAAACAAAATTTTGAATCTTTTATCATAATCCCATGATCTGAAAATACAAAAACTGAAACTTGGAACTCCCAATCCCGCATCCACATTTATATTAAATCCTTATATTCTCTTACAAAAATGTCAGCATTTTAGCAGTAGCCATACACAGCCACTCTCACATTTTACACATTTTTTAAGTTCTCTCTTTCCTCTTTATCTGCTTACCTATCTCATCACCTCAGTCATGGCAACCAAATCCAAGTAAGTATACTCACTGTTTCTGTCTGGATCTGTTTCTTTTTTTTTTTTCTTTTTGAATTTCTTTATCTGGGCTGTGTTCATTTTTGGTCTATTTTTGTTCAAAAAAAAAATTGTTCTTAATTTGTTTAGGATCTGTAGGTTAGGATTTTTTTTTTCTGTTAAAGTTACAATTTTGCTTCAGTTTTATTTGTAATCAGTCTATTATCTTAAACTCTGGAACAAATTTTGATTTTGATTTTTTTTGTCTATATGAGTTTCCCTTAATTTGCTTAACTTTTTATCCTAATTTTAATTTTTGTGTTCTTTTTGTGATCCCCTTAATGGGTTGGATCTGTTCTTGAAAAAGATGTGTTGTTCTTTCAAATTATGACACTAGAATTGTATGCAAAGTTTCTATTTTTGGCATATACTGCTTGGATTCTGTTTTGAGTTTTGGCAAGAGTTATATTTACATATATGGCATTACAAATTCTATGTAATGGGTTCTGATTTGGTAGATAAATGACAAAATTTTGAACTTGAGCAGATCTGCTTTATCTGAAACTCCTAGCAAAACTTCCCCAGCTACTCCAAGAGTGAGTAAAGTTGGAAAGGGAGTGACTAAGCCAGAAACTGATTCACATTCTCCCCTGCAAAATTCTCGGCTTTCTATTGATAGATCCCCACGGTCTATTAACTCGAAGCCCTCAATTGAACGTCGATCCCCCAAGGTTGCTTCAACCCCACCTGCTAAGGTTGCTATTACCCCATCAGCTAAGGCCGCTACACCACCAGTGAAGGCTGCTACCCCACCTGAAGTAAGTTTTAGGAATTGATAATAAAGTTTGGTGCCTTTGTTTTTCAATATTTGGAGTTTGTTTGGTTTGTTTTGAAAAGTGCCATTTTGGAAATTCCCATAAAGTTTGAAAATGAAGTTAAAGTCTTTGGGATTGCCATGACTAAATATGATCTATTTGTATGGAATACGACCATTAAGCTGCTTTGGTCACTGGAAATTGATATTCTAGCATGAAATGGTTGTCTTTTGAACAAAGCTCTTGTGCTTGTCAGTGTGAGAGTTTTGATGTCACATGAATTGAAAATGAAAATCAGAAGGAAAAGAGAGCTCTGAAGTGTATTTTCTTTAACATAATTTGGTTTTGTCGGACATGAAAGATTGTCCTTAGGAATAGAAGCAAACATGTCTTTATACTGAAATTTATGCAAATTTTGATCTGCATTATTATTTGGTTTTGATTTTCAGAAGTCCCAATCACGGCTTGTAAAGGGATCGGAATTACAGGCTCAATTGAATCTTGTTCAGGAAGATCTTAAGAAAGCAAAAGAAAAGATAGAATTAATTGAGAAAGAGAAGGTGCAAGCTATTGATGAGCTAAAAGAAGCACAGAGAGTCGCTGAAGAGGCAAATGAGAAACTGCAAGAGGCTTTGATGGCTCAAAAGCGTGCTGAGGAGAATTCTGAAATTGAGAAGTTCCGGGCTGTTGAAATGGAACAGGCAGGAATTGAGGCATCCCAGAAAAAGGAAGAAGAATGGCAAAAAGAGATTGAAGCAGTGAGGAACCAACATGCTTTGGATGTAGCTTCTCTCTTGTCTACTACGCAGGAGCTTCAGAGGATTAAGCAAGAACTGGCAATGACAACTGACGCAAAGAACCAGGCATTGAGCCATGCCGATGATGCCACTAAGATTGCTGAGCTTCATGTTGAAAAGGTGGAGATTCTCTCATCTGAGTTGACCCGGTTGAAGGCCTTGCTTGATTCACAGCGTGAAACAGATTCCATTAAGAATAGGGAGCTGGTTTTGAAGCTTGAGGAGGAGATAGATACTTTAAAGGAAGAACTTGAGAAACATAGAACTTTCAAAAAAAAATTAATGGAAAGAGATGCTTCTATTGAACAGCTTAACATCGAGCTAGAGGCTGCAAAGATGGCTGAATCTTATGCTCGTAATTTAGTGGAGGAGTGGAAAATCAGGGTGGAGGAATTAGAAATGCAGGCTGAGGAAGCACATAAGTTGAAGAGATCTGCTTCAGAGTCCTTGGATGCAGTCATGAGACAGCTGGAGGGTAACAATGATAAATTGCATGATGCAGAATCTGAAATTGCTGCTCTTAAAGAGAAAGTGGGATTGTTGGAAATGACAATTGGAAGACAGAAAGCGGATCTTGATGAATCAGAGCGTAAGCATAGTATGGCTAAGAATGAAACTTCTGAAATGGAAAAAACGGTTGAGTCTTTGAAGTTTGAGTTGGAGACTGTGAAGGAGGAAAAGCTCAGGCTTTGAACAATGAGAAGCTTGCAGCGTCTAGTGTTCAAAACCTATTGGAAGAGAAACACAAACTCATAAATGAATTGGAAAATTCCAGGGAAGAAGAGGAGAAGAGCAAGAAGGCAATGGAAAGCTTAGCTTCTGCCTTACATGAAGTTTCTGCTGAAGCAAGGGAAGCCAAAGAAAAGCTTTTATCCAGTCAAACCGAGCATGAAACTTATGAGGCGCAGATAGAAGATTTAAGGATAGTCCTGAAAGCAACAAATGAGAAGTATGAAAGCATGCTTGATGATGCAAAACATGAGATTGGTCTTCTTACAAATACCATTAAAGAAGCCAAAGATGAATCCAAGATATCCAAGGCTGAGTGGGAGCAAAAGGAACTTCATTTGGTGGATTGTGTAAAGAAATCTGAAGAAGAAAACTCTTCACTGGAAAAAGAAATAAATAGGCTGGTCAACCTGTTAAAAGAAACTGAGGAGGATGCTTGTGCCACAAAAGAGGAAGAAGCTCAGCTGAGGGATAGCCTAAAGGAGGTTGAAGCTGAGGTGATTTATATGCAGGAAACTCTTGGGCAAGCAAGGGCTGAGAGCATGAAACTGAAGGAGAGTTTGTTGGACAAAGAAACCGAGTTGCAAAGTGTCATTCAAGAAAATGAGGAGCTCCGAGCTAGAGAAGCGGATTCTGTTAAAAAGGTTGAAGAGTTGTCTAGTTTGCTTGAAGAAGCTATGGCCAAGAAGCAAACTGCGGAAAACGGTGAGCTTACAGACAGCGAAAAAGACTATGATCTCCTTCCCAAGGTTGTTGAATTCTCTGAAGAGAATGGACATGCAAGAGGAGAAGAGAAGCCCAAAATGGACCTTCCAGTGCAAGAATGCAAGGAACAGAATATGGAAAATTCCAAAGAAGAGACAAATGGCATGAATGATGAGACTGTTGAACTAGCTGCTGCAAAGATTGATAATGTCAATGGAAAGCTGAAGGAAGATGAAAGCAAAGAGAAAGAAGATGATTCAGTAGAAGTTGAATTCAAGATGTGGGAGAGCTGCAAGATTGAGAAGGAGCTTTCACCAGACAGAGAGCCAGAACCAGAATCCTTCGAAGAGGAAACAAACTCAAAGGTGGAGGGCAGTGAAAACTTTGGTCAGATTAATGGGCTATCTTCTTCAGAGAACATCGACGATGGTGGAAGCTCACCGTCAAAGCAACAGCAGCTGCAGCAGAAGAAGAAGAAACCTTTCATCCGAAAGTTTGGAAGCTTACTGAAGAAGAAGTCGGCTACCACCCCCAAGTAGAGGAAGAAAATCACTTTATGGCCTGACTTAGCCTGACTAGCAGGCAGGTATGTTGGATACTATCTTGCAACTTATTGTGTTTGCTTTATTGTTTTTTTGCATCTGATTTTCAGAATAGGTTTAAAATGGAAAGGCTTGTATTATGTTTAGTTTTCCTTTCAGGGTCTTTCTTTTTCCCTCTTTTTTTTTTTTTTTAAATGTGACTCCCCATGGCTGGGAGTTTCTTCTATGTGATGGAGATTCTTTGTCCTTAATTCTTTTTCCCTGCCCTTCTTATCTAAATTTCATGAAGAGGAGTGGTATTGTGTAACTTCTAATTGTATTTTGATTTGCTGTCAATTATTTCTACACAGAATTTATATGTGACCTACCTGAGGCTATAACTTAAGACTGTGAGCACTTATTCTTGTCTATTAACTACTAATCATTCATATGTATTTACTCAGGAAAAATTCAAATTTTGCAGGAGATATTGATCAATGTTATTATCTTTAGATTGTGAGCACTTACTGTTGTAACTATCAGTTTTGTGATTCGTAATAAGATCAGGAAACATCTAAAACAGATTTAATGCTGCACACATGCTAAGAAGAATTTCCTGAGCTTGTGTCTTTTGGCAACGAGTTCAGATATGAATTATGTAAGAGTGAGTAAAAGCTACTTTTAAAAAAATTACTTTGTGGTGAACATTTTTGACTTTGAAGTTGCCATTCCATGTAGTACTATGAGGAAATGATTAGCTGCTCTGAAAAGCTCATGTGAATGTGATAATCACTTTGACTACAGGAAGATACAATAAATTAGGCCATATTTGTACTGTTTTAACTCCTGAATTAGAAAATGCACAGTTAAACAGTCAAAATAAATGCTCTTTAAAGAGGAGACAAAAGGAAAGATGCTTGGACTTGAAGATTTCACAACAAAATGCTTTAGGCAAAAGAATACTGAGATGGAGCTGGGCCTGGGCCCTTTTTGGTAGTGGGTTACATTACACTGTTGCCATTTCGTTAATGTTGCTTAATCTTCAGCGAAAGTTACCAAATTTCTGCTCTTTTTCATATGATTCTTTTTTGCCCCTTTGTGTTAATTATTTTGGCTTCTTGTGAAAAATTGGCTCCAAGCTGCAACTTGAAATTGGTTTTGCAATTTAGGACTCGTAAAATTAAGCGCCATGTAATATATAAATGGAAAAAGGATAACACACCCCTAATGTTTAGATAAATGGACAAAAATTCTCTTAACATTTTAAAATAGACATTTACATCCTCATTCACTAACAAAAACATTTACTTTTAACGAAAATAATAATTTTAACATATAATTACTGTTATACCCTTATAGCAAATAAAAAAATAATTGTTAATTGTCCAATATATCCATATATTGTTAATAAAATTACAAATATACCCTCATTACCCAATTCCTCTATTTAATTTTTTATCAAATTCTCTCTTCAAGCCAAATAAATTTAATCCATTATCAATTTTTATGCTTATTGGATATGTTATTTAATACAATTAAGATAAGATTTTTGTGATTATTATTATAACCAACCTTTTTATTTTGTTGATTATACAAGTTTAAATGATTGACATGTAGAGAATTGTTATTCTTATGGCATTAATAACTAATTTTTTTTAGTAATTGATTAAATTTATTTGGCTTGAATAGAGAATTTGATAAAAATTTAAATAGATGAATTGGACAATGAGGGTATATTTATAATTTTATTAACAATATATGAATAAATTAATAATTAACAATTTTTTTTATATGCTAGAATGATATAACGACAATTATATATTAAAATTATTATTTTTATTAAAAATAACTGTTTTCGTTAGTGGATGAAAGTGTAAATATCTTTTTCAAAACATTAAAGGAATTTTTGTTTCTTTATTTAAACATTGGGATGTGTTTGGCTTTTCCCTATTTAAATCAAGATCCAACCTGATGCAGAATTGAAAATTCCTTTAATAATAATAATAATAAGACCTGTTGGGCTTTGTAAACCTTTGGGAATCCCAATGGGAAAAGAAAAAGAAAAGTAAACCATCGTTGCCATGGCTTTTGACTTGAACTTTGCCCGAGTCTGGAAGCTGCCATCCCCAAGACCTCCCACGCCTTCAAATGACCATTATATGACAAACCAAAACATTTAACAGTCCCATTTTTCCAACAAATGCCAATACCAGAGTCAATAGACATGCAGGGTAAGAAACAGTGGAAAACAGGGGAAGTTATAAAAGATTAAGTCATGGCAATTGAGATCAGAATTTCCAGAACCAGAAGCATCAGCTAATGCAAAAGCAGAGCAATGAGGATGGCCATGTGTGGCATGTGTATGAACAGGACCTACTAACCTCCCAGGCTCCCATGACCTTCAATAGTGTTGAGTAATGTCATGATTTTGAGTTGGGTATTGATTTATTGACGAGAAAAGTTGATCAATGTGATTCAAAACGAGACAAACGGCGACATGAAAGTGTGTGGAATATGTGCATGAGATTGGCTTGGGTTGACAAGTATGTGTGTGGTACTGTTATGTGACCTAAATAATGACATTATGAGTTAACATCTTCATTATTCAAGCAAGTTGAAGTTTAATTAGGTTTTATATAATAATAACAACTCAGTGGAAAGTGACAGTATGACACGCTACTAGAATTCAATACATATAGCTATCTTTTCTATCTTTTTTTTGGAAAAAAAAGGATAATTTCATCAAGTTTTCTTAATCTTTGTTTGCACTATGACTAGTAAACCATCATACAACATATTATTTTAAATATACTAATTAATCAATTAACAAGATCTAAATTAACAAGAGCAAAACAGAGCTCATTATTATTATGCGCAAGTCTAAAAGCATAGAGCTGCACAGTTGATCCAATTTGGAGTTGATTGGCGGCGTTGGACAGAACTTCTTTATGCCAAGTCGTAATGAGATTTAAAGTAGTAGAGCTCATTTTCCACTTCTTCAACGTCACTTCCGTCACCTTGTTTAGACATGGCTCAATCAGTTTAACATTCTCCATAGGTTTTTCTCTATCAACAACCCACTGCTTCTCCTCTGGCTCAAGAAAATTATTCTCTATTTGTTTAAAGGGAATTGATAATCGGTTGTTTTGGTTAGTTGTGTCACACGAAAACAATTGTTTCTGAATGACTCGCACAACTTTTGAACCACCCATCTCTTCAATCTTGTTCTTGAATCTTTCCGGCATCTCGGGTCTTGCCACTATTACTTGTGATGCTGATGCGGCAGTTCTGTTCTTATTTTTATTAACATTAGCCTTAGTAGTGATCTTTCTCCTTTGTTTCTGCTCTTGTACAATAATATTATTATTTTTGCTGCTGGTGGTGGTATGAATTTGATCAAGGCATCTCTTCTTATTTCGATGATCATGATCGTGATCAGCTTGGGGTTGAGGTGGCTTGATGTGGCTGCATGACCCGCTTCTACTTCTTTTAGGCACATGGTCAAAGCCCCAGAGGCAGCAGCTGGGATCATTCTTGGTCGTATTACTTGCCCTTGCAGCAGCTGCTGCTCTTACTTCAACTAATCGGTGAGCAAATTCTCTGACGATTCTCTCAGTTAGCAGTCTCTCTTTCAGTTCCTCATTGCCTTTAGCAGCTTCATCTGCCTCTCTAGCAAGACGCTCAAAGGACCCTCCATCATCAACGGGAATCATCATAATTGAAAGCTAGGGTTTGTTTATCAATAATGATAATCCTGGAGTTTTTTCGTATATTGGTGGCTACTTATAATTAGGTACAAAATCAGTAATCCTAGTTCTGCGCAAATTGGGTTTCAGGAAAAATCCATGAAATTACTTAACTAGCTATGCTTCCTACTAAAATAAAGTGGAGAGTATTAGATCTAATTATACTAAGATTATTCGGAAATATATTCTCCTGATGCAAGCGGGTATACTTCAAATTACCTCAACTTTTATATCATGATGGTTTGGAATGATGGAGGCCGTTAACTAATTTTGGCGCCAGGTTATGTAAATTAAATTAATTTCAATTTATACAATAAAAAACAGTGTATTGCAATTGCACTGTATTTTCTCTCCATTGCCCTAACTGCATTAATTTTATAAAGCATAAAATAATGATCCTAGTACGAATAAAACATCAAGAAATTGTCGTTAGTTTCAAGAGAAATAGGGAGGGACGTGGTACCGTGAAGCGCAAGTAAAGGACTTGAATGAAAGAAAGCGGCAAGAAAGGTTTTTAAACCGTTTCCTATGAAACCGAAAGAGAAGCAAAGAAGCGATATAAACAACAATGCTAGGCGTGTACTCAAGCAATCCCTTTAGCAGCAGCAGCAGGCAGCAGGCAGCAACAGCAACCAAGAAGATCTGATCCGTAGTCCCAATTCTAATATGTTAATGGCGGAAGAAAATCGAGTTGACGTGAAGGAGGGGGTGGCAGGACTTGCCCCTTTCGAATTCTACTAGAAAATAGTAGAAGAGGAAGAAGGAGGAGGAGGTTGTAATAATACAAGAAGATGATCCTGTTTCTGTGGACAAACTGGTCGAGAACGCTGAAACTTCAACAGTCTCTGATAATGATTATGAGTATGAGGATCTTCTTAGCGGGGTCTTTAACATTCTCCCGTTAGAGAAGCTCATTGTGCAGAAAAGAGGAAGCTGCACAAGCTAAGGAAAACCAGCAAGCTGGTGACGTCAGATGAATGTAAGCAGAATGACAGCTCAGCTGCCACCTCAGCTTAAGTAGTTAACAGTCTGGTGTGATTACTCTGTATATCGAGCTGTGGTTATGCGTGTGTTGATGCTACTGAATTAGTTAGTCATTAGCTTTAGTAATCCTTGAGCTTTGAGTATAAATAAGTTGTAATCATAACATTTCTTATTAAGAAAAATAAATACAAGAAATCCGAAAGTTCTCTGGATATTTTCTGAGATATTTTTCTCAGCAACCAAACAATATTTTCTCTCAATTTCTTATATGGTATCAGAGCCAATATGGCTAGTTCCAGCAACACAACAACACTTTCAAATTCAACAAATGCAAATCAACCTTCACAGATCTCATTCTCATTTAGTAATCCAATAAAGCTAGATCGATCTAATTTTCTAATCTGGAGAAAACAAGTTCT